>CM029017.1:182415111-183015111 GCA_016801055.1 Panax notoginseng
TATTATTGTGAATAATAAGGTGTTAATTTGATATAATATTTTGGTTATGGGTGAAATGTGCAAATTTTGCAAAATAAACAAGTGGTTATAAAATATTCATTTTGTCGGGGAATATTCGTTTGGTCGTGGAATATTCTTTCTGTCGGGGAATATTCGTACGGCGGCGCAGCTATTTGTGGGCCCCATAACGGAAAGCAATTGAATGAAGATAACGACAAAAATTGAGTTTTTATAAATAACGGCGTAGTTGTTACCGTTAACATTGTTGGAATACCCGATAGTTAAAATACAGTAATACGCGTGGTTGCACAGTAGCACACGGATTGCACAGTATTTTAGAATTATTGATTCTTACGAAAGAAGGCAGTACTCAATAATTGTTACAGTAGTTACTGTTCAATATTTTATTTTATTGATTCAATAATTGCTGCATTGATATTTTATATTATTGTTGTTTCAATAATTATTGCTGCACAATATTTTCCTTTATCAGATCAATAATTCATATTATTTAAATAATATTATTAGATAGCATTATTGGCAATGTCTGGAAAGTTCTGTCTAATGAGAGATTTGGTCATCTAATTGCGCGCTAGTAAGGAGAAATCCTTATTGGAAAGCCCCCTCTTTCCTGGGAACGACCTGGTTGTCATAAATGTGATTCTGTAATATTATTTGTGAATAATTAATTATTGATTCATATGATAAGGAAATATTTATTTTATGTGGATATAAATGAGGGATATATTTTTGTGGTTAAAAATAAAGGAGTTAATATTGAGGTTTTTATCAGTATTTTTGTTGGAATGGAGGTATTAAAAATCAAGATTTTTGAGATATTTTACGGGGGTTATAATTTTTAATCCGACCGTTGGATCGTTGTGATTTTTGGATATGTTATACATATATAAGTTGAGTATATGTCCACAAATTTTGAACTGTTAAAAATGAACGTATGATTTGTTATGAATTTTACGAGATGACTGGTTTAGAAATTGTAGAAGTTGCGGAATTTGTCATTTTGGTGGAAAATTCTAGAATTGGTGGGCCCCACTCTTGGTTGGTGAAGAAATGTGCTGAGATTTTTATTCAAATGTGGTGGGTAGGAATAGTAGCAGGTAAAGCCATTAGGTTGCAGGTTAAGTCTGCTTCGGCGTGCTAACATTTTCCTATAAATAGAGGGCTAAGTTAGAATTGAAAATCACACCAGAATTCATAAGTTTTCTCTCTTTCTCTCTTTAGATTATTGAGTGTATTTTGTGAGTATTTAGTTACTTTGAGAGTTTCTATTCAGCACAAGTTTTATTCAGCCTCATATCCGATATTCAGTCAAAAGTACGGTTATTTTGAGGTAATGGATATTATTTTCTTCTTAAATGATATTATTTTCTTCAATATCATTATGCTGAAATATTGATATGAGTTTTTTTTTTAAAAATTTGGAACTTTTTGTGTCGGGGTTATTATTCACGTATACGGCACTATTCACGTATACGACACTATTCACCAGAAAATAAAATTTTTCTTTTTTGTCCAAGATATCTATTATGGTTACTATCTTTGATTGTATCCATGTTTTGATCTTTATTTTTGAATTCTGCTTCACAATTGATTATTATGAAGTATTATTGATCTTGGATAAACTGTTATACGAATCCCTACTATTTGTCCTCCTGTCTCACTGGATTCGTTTTCTTTAAGATATTTTTCATCATCCTCAGTCCTAAATGATAATATTACTGAATATCTTTGGCCTGTAGTGCAAAGATGTATGATTACTTGATGAATATCTTTGGCCTGTAGTGCAAAGATGAACAGGTGTTGAGATGAACATGACTGACTGGTGATACAAATGAATATATCTTTGGCCTGTAGTAGAAAGATGAATATTTGGTTAAAGATGATTATTAATTGATGTTACAGGGATAAAATTTTGATGATGGACTTTTAAATCTTAGAAGATAGTAGAATTCATTCTCTACTTGACTCTTCTAATGGTTTGTTGTTTCCGCTACAGTTGTTGATCTAAAACTTGTTGTCGATTATATTCTATCAGATTTTTCCCTGTTGAATACTAATGATAATTTGTTGTTTATTATCTTAGTCATAATATTCTTTACTTGGCTAGTTGAGCTCACCCTTTTCCTTTTTGTTCCATTTTTCTTCTCAGGAGGTGAGAACATAGCAGGATCTAGTTGGGGTATGGAGTGATGGTTCTAGAAAGATGTTTTAGCTGTCCTCACTATTTTTATAAAATAGTGTTTGAATAATTATAATGAGGACTTATTTGAGTGTGGATATTGTCTAGAAGACAATATTTGTATTTAAACTCACAGTATGTGTTGTCGTATTTTGCACGACAATTGTATTATTGAAGTTGTAGTTTGGTTTTTGTATCATGTATTTGGCGACTCAGAATGGGTGTTGTATACCTATTTTGGGGGCGTCACAGTTGCTATCAGAGCTTAGGGATATGATCCCTGGCTGAGATGTGAGACAAGAACTAGGAGGGGAGAGACGGGAAATTTCTTCGCTAGTATGACCTGACTAAGTTTATTTGGTGTTTATTTGGTCGGTCAGAGTATAGGGATAATATATGACATGACTATTAACCCTTGTTTTATGGCAGTATTTAAGAATGGCAGCTGAAAACGTTAATAATGGAGTAAATCAGACCGTGGAGACACCTTTGATCACCACCCAGGGGAACGTGCAACAGGAAGGCAATATTCCTCCTGTAAACAACGTTACCGAGCAAACGATGAATGATGGAATGTTTAGGAGCTTTTTGCAGTTCATGCAAAATCAGACGAGGGAGACTCGTGTGCAGAATACGGGTGGAAATGATAACAACGCGCGGTTTGTCACAGCCAAGCAGTTCAAAGAATTGGGACCACCAGAATTTAAGGGAAAGCCGGATCCGATCATGGCAGAAACGTGGGTCAAGCAAATTACCAAGATATTCGATGTCTTGGGATGCACGGAGGAGCAGAAGGTTCCATTCGCCACCTTTATGTTCCACGATGAGGCAGACTACTGGTGGGAGTCAGTGAAGCGTACCCAGCCTGACGCACTCAACATGTCCTGGGAAACGTTTCAGAAATTGTTTAATGACAAGTACTTTCCTAAAAGTATTCGTCATATGAAGGAGGTGGAGTTTATTAGACTGGAACAAAACAACATGACGGTGTCCCAGTACGAGGCGAAGTTTGTAGAGTTATCCAGGTTTGCACCTCATTTGGTCGAGAATGAGGAACGAATGACAAGGATGTTTCTGAGAGGTTTAAAACCCGAGATTCGGCAATATCTTATCTCTCATAAATTTTCTTTATATTCAGATGTTGTAAGCAGGGCTCAATTATTAGAGCGAGATAATGAGTATGTGCAACCGAGGGACCACAACCAGGGTCATACTGGTGACAGCAGTCATCGGAGCGATGAGAACCAGCGAGGAGGGAAAAATACAGACAAAAGTAGTAACCACTCGGGTGGTCATCGTGGCCATGATAATAGGAGAGGTGAGTCAAGTGGAAATTTCAAGAAGAGAAGATTTAACGATGACAGGAAGACATCGACAGCAGCACCAGCACCAGGAACAAATTCTAGGGGAGGAAAACGACAGCTAGTTAGATGTTACAGATGCGGAGAGGAGGGACATATAAGTCCAAACTGCCCACAACAGTTCAAGGTATGTTATAATTATGGAAAGGAAGGACATATCGCTCGAGAGTGTACTATAGCGAAACCAAGTCCAGCTGGGACGGTGACACCAAAGGCGGATACGGACAAAATAAAGTCGGTGGTTTCTGGAAGAGTGTTTGTCATGACTGCCCAAAACGCGAGGAACCCGAACGAAGGTATAACGGGTTAGTTAATTATAAATTCTTGCGAAGTTTATACCTTACTAGATACCGGTTCTATCCATTCTTTTATCTCTCCTGCTTGTTCTCAACGTTTAAACTTGACTCCGGAGAAATTAGACTTTGACCTATCTGTGGAGACTCCGTTAGGAGAAACTTTCATTACATCTACAGTTTATAAATCTTGCTTAATCCAAGTTGGCACAATCACATTACCTGTTGACCTTATCTCTTTAAAGATACTTGCTTTTGATGTGATTTTAGGAATTGATTGGTTAACTACTCATCTTGCCAAAATTGATTGTTTTCGTAAGGTTATTAGTTTTCATATTCCTAACCAACCTGTTATGCGAATTCAAGCAACCAAACCACTAAAATCAAACGCTGTCATACCAAGCCATAAAGCCATTCGTTTATTGAAAAACGAATGTCAAGCTTTCTTAACCCATGTCATGGATTTGAACAAAAATACATCAGATTTGAATGATATTTCTGTTGTTAGTGAATTTCCTGACGTATTTCCTGAAGAATTTCCTGGCCTAACCCAGAGCGTGATATTGAATTTTTGTATTCATCTTCAACCCGATACAAAACCCATTTCTAAAATCTCATATTGAATAGCTCATATTGAACTTCAGGAGTTAAAAACCCAACTATAGAAGTTGGTACCTGAGCCTCTATCTGGTGACTTCCTTTGTGAAATGCACCAAAGTCAGACTCTCCGTAAGGGACTCTATATTTTTGTGGTGGTAAAACAATAGGTGCCATTGTGACGTGTTATCCAAGATTGGGATATGAATCACAAGTGAGAGCAACCAAAGTCGGTGACCAAAGTACGTAGCTTTCTGGGCTTAACTAGTTACTATCGGAGATTCATGGAAGGATTTTCTTGAATCGCTACTCTGTTAACTTAGCTGACTCAGAAAGATACAAAATTCGTATGGAGCGAGGAATGCGAGAAGATTTTCCAATAGCTCAAGAGGCGACTCATTCGGAACCTGTTCTGACCATACCATCCTGAAAAAGCGAACGTGGTAGCTGACGCGTTGAGTAGAAGATTGTACGCGAGTACGAGTGCGATATTGTTGAACACAAAAGACCTATTTTGTATAATTTATAAATGATAGAGATAGAGTTAATGACTCTAGGGACCCACGTGATGATAAATGAGTAAAATTAACTTTAATCGATAACATTAAAGCCGCTCAAGCTACAGACCTGGAGCTGATGAATATAAAGAAGAAGGTGCAAGAATACGTTATTCTAGAAGTAAGAGTCGATGACGAGAAGAAAGCTCAAGCCTTCAATTTATTTGAAATCCTCGATCGAGTAGGAACTGTGGCCTATAGATTCGCCTTAACGCTAAGTATGTCGCATGTTCATAACGTTTTTCACGTATCAATGTTACGTAAATATGTGGACGACCCGAATCATATTATGGCGTTAGAACCAGACGAGATAGCAGAAGATTTAACGTACGAGGAGGTACCTGTTAAGATATTGGATAGGAAAGAACATGTCCTATGCATGAAGGTTATACCACAAGTTAAGGTTTTGTGGAAAAATCATGCTATTGAAGAAATGACTTGGGAATTAGAATCAAAAATGAAAGCGAGGTATCCTCACCTTTTCGAAACACCAGGTACGTACGTCAATTTCGAGGACAAAATTTCATAAGGAGGGGAGGTTGTAAGACCCCAACTTATTAAAGAATAAAATCAAATTTTCTCTAATTATTATTGTGAATAATAAGGTGTTAATTTGATATAATATTTTGATTATGAGTGAAATGTGTAAATTTTACAAAATAAACAAGTGGTTATAAAATATTCATTTTGTCGGGGAATATTCGTTTGGTCGTAGAATATTCTTTCTGTCGGAGAATATTCGTACGACGGCGCAGCTATTTGTGGGCCCCATAAAGGAAAGCGATTGGATGAAGATAACGACAAAAATTGAGTTTTTATAAATAACGGCGTAGTTATTACCGTTAACACTGTTGGAATAAGCGGTGGTTAAAATACAGTAATACGCGTGGTTGCACAGTAGCACACGGATTGCACAGTATTTTAGAATTATTGATTCTTACGAAAGAAGGCACTACTCAATAATTGTTACAGTAGTTACTGTTTAATATTTTATTTTATTGATTCAATAATTGATGCGTTGATATTTTATATTATTGTTGTTTCAATAATTGTTGCTGCACAATATTTTCCTTTATCAGATCAATAATTCATATTATTTAAATAATATTATTAGATAGCATTATTGGCAATGTCTAGAAATTTCTGTTTAAGGAGAGGTTTGGTCATCTAATTGCGCGCTAGTAAGGAGAAATCCTTATTAGAAAGCCCCCTCTTTCCTAGGAACGGCCTGGTTGTCATAAATGTGATTCTGTAATATTATTTGTGAATAATTAATTATTGATTCATATTATAAGGAAATATTTATTTTATGTGGATATAAAGGAGGGATATATCTTTGTGGTTAAAAATGAAGGAGTTAATGTTGAGAGTTTTATCAGTATTTTTGTTGGAATGGAGGTATTAAAAATCAGGATTTTTGAGATATTTTACGGGGGTTATAATTTTTAATCCGACCGTTGGATCGTTGTGATTTTTGGATATGTTATACATATATAAGTTGAGTATATGTCCACAAATTTTGAACCGTTAAAAATGAACGTATGATTTGTTATGAATTTTACGAGATGACTGGTTCAGAAATTGTAGAAGTTGCGGAATTTGTCATTTTGGTGGAAAATTCTAGAATTGGTGGGCCCCAATCTTGGTTGGTGAAGAAATGTGCTGAGATTTTTATTCAAATGTGGTGGGTAAGAATAGTAGCAGGTAAAGCCATTAGGTTGCAGGTTAAGTCTGCTTCGGCGTGCTAACATTTTCCTATAAATAGAGGGCTAAGTTAGAATTAAAAATCACACCAGAATTCATAAGTTTTCTCTCTTTCTCTCTCTAGATTATTGAGTGTATTTTGTGAGTATTTAGATACTTTGAGAGTTGCTATTCAACACAACTTTCATTCAGCCTCATATCCGATATTCAGTCAAAAGTACGGTTATTTTGAGGTAAGGGATATTATTTTCTTCTTAAATGATATTATTTTCTTCAATATCATTATGCTGAAATATTGATATGAGTTTTTTTTATCAAATTTGGAACTTTTTGTGTCAGAGTTACTATTCACGTATATGGCACTATTCACGAATACGATACTATTCACCGAAAAATAAAATTTTCCCTTTTTGTCCAAGATATCTATTATGGTTACTATCTTTGATTGTATCCATGTTTTGATCTTTATTTTTGAATTCTGCTTCACAATTGATTATTATGAAGTATTATTGATCTTGGATAAACTGTTATACGAATCCCTACTATTTGTCCTCCTGTCTCATTGAATTCGTTTTCTTTAAGATATTTTTCATCGTCCTCAGTCCTAAATGATGATATTACTGAATATCTTTGGTCTGTAGTGTAAAGATGTACAATTACTTGATGAATATCTTTGGCCTGTAGTGCAAAGATGAACAGGTGTTAAGATGAACATGACTGACTGGTGATACAAATGAATATCTTTGTCCTATAGTGCAAAGATGAATATTAGGTTAAAGATGATTATTAATCGATGTTACAGGGGTAAAATATTGATGATGGACTTTTAAATCTTAGAAGATAGTAGAATTCATTCTCTACTTGACTCTTCTAATGATTTGTTGTTTCCGCTGCAGTTGTTGATCTAAAACTTGTTGTCGATTATATTCTATCAGATTTTTCCCTATTGAATACTAATGATAATTTGTTGTATATTATCTTAGTCATAATATTCTTTACTGGGCTAGTTGAGCTCACCCTTTTCCTTTTTTTCCATTTTTCTTCTTAGGAGGTGAGAACATAGCAAGATCTAGTTGGGGTATGGAGTGATGGTTCTAGAAAGATGTTTTAGCAGTCCTCACTTTTTCTGTAAAATAGTGTTTGAATAATTGTAATGAGGATTTATTTGAGTGTGGATATTGTCTAGAATACAATATTTGTATTTAAACTCACAGTATGTGTTGTCGTATTTTGCACGACAATTGTATTATTGAAGTTGTAGTTTGGTTTTTGTACCATGTATTTGGCGACTCAGAATGGGTGTTGTATACCTATTTTGGGGGCGTCACAACTTTTGATTGTAAACATATTTTGATCTTTATTTTTGAATTCTACTTCACAATTGGTTGTTATGGAGTATTATTGCACTTGAATAAACTGTAATACGAATCCCTAATATTTGTCCTTCTGTCTCATTGGATTTGTTTTCTTTAAGATATTTTTTATCATCCTCAGTCCTAAATGATGATATTACTGAATATCTTTGGCCTGTCGTGTAAAGATGAATGATTAACTGATGAATATCTTTGGCCCGTAGTGCAAAGATGAACATGTGTTGAGATGAACATGACCGACTGGTGATACAAATGAATATTTTTGGCATGTAGTGCAAAGATGAATATTTGATTAAAGATGGTTATTGATTGTTGTTACAGGGATAAAATATTGATGATGGACTTTTAAATCTTAGAAGATAGTAGAACTCATTCTCTACTTGACTCTTCTAATGGTTTGTTGTTTCCGCTGCAGTTGTTGATCTAAAACTTGTTGTCTATTATATTTTATCAGATTTTTTCCTGTTCAAGACTAATGATAAGTTGTTGTATATTATCTTAGTCATAATATTCTTACTGGGCTAGTTGAGCTCACCCTTTTCCTTTTTGTTCCATTTTTCTCAGGAGTATAGCGGGAACTAGTCGGGGTGTGGAGTGATGTTTCCAGTCAGTTGTATTAGCAGTCCTCACTATTTTATAGAATAATGTTTCAATAATTGTAATGAAGACTTCTTTGAGTGTGGATATTGTCTAGAAGACAATATTTGTATTTAAACTCACAGTACTTATGTTGTTGTATTTTGTACGACAATTTTTTTAATGAAGTTGTATTTGTTTCTGTACCATATTTTTGACGACTCAGAATGGGTGATGTATACCTATTTTGGGGGCGTCACAATACCTCTCTGTATTGTCCCGACTATAAACCAGGCGCATATTTTATTTGTGGGTTGGAAGGTCATCGGGCGAAAGGTTGTCCAGAATCAAGAAAGAGGTGTAGGAAATAAGTAGAATTAGTTTTTTATTATATGACAAATATGACTATGTAATAGTATATTTCTAACTTTTGTATAAGTTGTAGCAGCGATTCCCAACTTTTGTGGTCACAAAGGGATATCTGATGTTTAAAGCAGTATGTGTTATGTTATGTACTATGAAATAGTTGAATTAATATGAATCTATGTTTGATTAATGAAACAAGTTTAAAATATTAAACTTATACGATAAGGTTTAGAATGTAAGTTAAAAAAATACAGGTTATGTTTTATTTAACCAGATAATGCCGCCAAGACGTCAAACTCGAAACCAAAGGGCAGAAGAGTCTGTCAACAATGCTGGAGGACAACAACCAGACCTGATGTAGAATTTCACAAACATGGTAGCTCAAGCCATACAGAATGGAATGCCGGCCGTGGGAAATCAACCAGACAATCGATTCGCGAACTTCAAAGATTTTAAGGCTGTAGGACCGCCAGAATTTAGAGGTACCACTGACCCGATAGAAGCCCAAACTTCGGTTAAGGAAATAGAAAAAGCATTTGTAGTCGCTAGGGTAGCTGAGGGGCAAAAGACAGCTTTTTCCACCTATATGATGAAAGGAGAGGTGAATTTCTGGTGGAAGGCAAATCAAGTTAGGGCAGGAGAAGGAGTGATAGCATGGACTAGGTTTAAGACGCTATTCTTTGAGAACTATTTCTCGTCCAGTGTGTAGGCTAGGATGGAGGTGAAGTTTTTAGAGTTGAAGTAGGAGATCATGGCCGTTGCAAAGTATGCCGCAAAGTTTAATGAATTAGCTAGGTTTGCTCCGCATCAAGTTTATACGGAGGCAAGGAAGACAAGGAGGTTTGAACTGGGCTTAAAACCCCGGCTCTACAATAAGGTGGCGATATTGCAAATAAATACTTTTGCAGCACTTTTGGAGAAAGCTATCATAGCCGAAGGGGGAAGTGAGGGCATTAGCCTCTACAATAAGGAGAAAAAGAGCAAGGGTAAGGTTGAGGGAGCTGGGAAGGTAGAAGCAAGTAGTGGTTATGGGAATGGAAAAAGAAAGTGGAACAATTTTGGAAATGTCCAAGTCAAACCGGAAGGTGTGAGGAAGCAGGCTGTGCAGTGTAAGAATTGTTCATGTGCTATAAGTGTGGGCAGGAGGGACATATCTCTCTTAACTACCCCAATCCTAGGACGAACAATGGGTGTTTTCTGTGTGGATCAACGGAACATAAGGTAAAGGATTGTCCGAAAAGGAGAATGGATGCGGGAAGCATAAATGCGAGGAAGGCTAGCGGAACACTGGCAATAACGGGACCAACTTCAACAAAATCAACCGCAAGAGTCTTTAACATGACGGTTCAGGATACCGTAGCAGCCGGGGATGGAACTTCAGGTATTATTCGAATAAATTTTATTTTTTGTATATGATTTTATTTTATTTTGTTATAAAGAAATTTTGAAGGAGAAATTTGAGTTCTGTTAGAAATCAAATTTCCGTATGATTAGATAGACAAGTTTTATGTTGAATAGTTAAAGATCAGTTCGATCGAATCTGATTGAGATCTACTTGAAATAAATGTGTATGCTATTTTCCTTGTATCTATAAGCTTTGAAGCGGTGATTCCGGGGACGGAATCCTTATAAGGGAGGGTGGATGTAATAAACCAATATTTTCAATATAATTAAATAATAAATTTTGCATTTAAATTTTTTTATATAAAGGTAAGATTATGTGCAAAGCAAAGTGTGATAACCCGGGATTTCGAATAATCAAAATTTTACGAATAATTTTTTTATTTAATATTAGCATTGACAGTTAATATTGTACTGAGTATCTGTGATACGAGCTGTGAGAATTGGTCAATTTATGTATTGACTGAGAAATTAGAGTAGAGTTGTGCTTAACAGCTTTAGAAACCTTAACCCTAATTTCTGGATAGGGATTTGATAGAAAATATAATTAAAATAATTTTATTGATGAGAACGTGTTTGTACTGTATGTTGATTTTGAGTAATGATTGATCAGATAAGGTTTAAAACTAATAAACCCTAATAAGAGATTAGAAACCCTAATCTCAGATTTAGAAAACCTAACGTACAGTTAGAAACCCTAATTGAAAGTCGGGAAACCCTAATTTCATATTCATGAATCCTAAAACCCTAATTAGGAAACCATAATCCTGATTGGCAAGCCTAAGGTGTTTATTAAACTTAAATATGATTAGAAAACCCTAATTATATTTTAGTTATCTTAATTTCTATTTTATAAACCCTAATTGTAATTTAGAAATTTTATTTTTTAATTTAAACCCTAATTAGAAAAAAATTCTAGAAACTAAGGGTGTAAAACCTAAAGGTTAGAACCTTAGGGTTAAACCCTAAGGGTTAAATCCTATGGGTTTGGTCAATTGACTAGAAAGCCATTAAAATTTCATGTACAAAGACCAAAATGTCCTTTTTTATTTTCTTTAAATGGTAACTTGTAAAAATACCAATACCTTTAGTAGGTAACCTAATATATTGACTTTGTGACTCAAATCTCAGCTGATCAGCCTCTCATTGACAGCTATAGCAACAACATGCATTGTATCTAAGGATTTATAAGAGATAAGAGAGAGAAAGTCTAGCATTTTTACTTATTTTGCACTTTTGCTCTCACCAACTTTTTCTCTCAACTAGACCTCCGAAAATTATAAGTGTTTCAGTCCTATAAACACCTATTAGATCAACCAAGAACATATTGGAGATCAAAGATCAAAATCTAGAACATAAGGTATAAACCCAAAGTTTTATTTTGATCTTGTATGCTTTGTAAAATTTTGTGTTTAAGTGTTTAATCTTATGTTATATGATGTTTTTTGATGATCTATGTTGATCCATCATGGATCCATAGCATCAAAATGGGTAAAAATTTAAGTTTTCAAAAACTGTTCTTGAGCATTCTTAGTCGCTTGACAAGCTAATGTCAGTCGCTCTAGATTTTTATGTGTTTATGATTTAAGTTGTTTTAAGTTTTGGATTTGTAGCTTGTTATGTTGTCTTTAATCTGGAAGTGGTAGTACAGCCATCAGATGTCTAGATCGTGAGTTATAATCGGTCAAAGTCGGTTGACCGACCATGACCGAGTATAACTCTAGGTAACCCAGAACTGTTAAACTAGCGTCTGACAGGTTTTGCAACGTCCAGATCTGTCAGGTTGTTTGTTGTTTGTTGATGTTGTTAAATACATGTTATAGCCTGCTAGATGGAGTATAAATCTGTGCCTCAAAACCTTTTAAACAACAATTGTGTTGGATATAAGAGATGGTCAAAGTAGCCATCCTAGACTGATTTTGAGTTTCTGGAAATTCCAGAAAACCATAAGAACAGGACGTCTGACATACTTTGACCGTATGATTCCTGGTGATCCTGTTGATGATAAATTGATCTATTGATTTAGTAATGTTCCTTGACATAAGGAGTACACATTTGAGCCATTAGATCATATGAACCATGATCAGAACACTTAGATAATCGAGCTGCAATATAGCCACTCGAACTGCATGGGTTTCTGGAAAACCCAGGTGACGTCTGACAACAAGTTTAATTGCCCAGATCTTCATGTTATGTTGGGATATGACCAAATTGATGATTGATAGAAGTAGTATTACATGTGTACTACGATATTGAACCATAAGTTAGCCCAGAAACGATTTTAAACTGAGAATTTAAGCTGGTCAAACAAGGCAGGTTGATAACGAAGCTGTCAGTGTTCTTGAGCTCAAGAACACCAACAGCGACACTTTCTGTCGCTAAAGACCTATAGCGACGGTTTCTATTAATTTTAATTTCTGAATTTCTAGAAATTATTTAAAAATAGAAATAAATTCTAAAAATTATTAAAATGGTTTTAAAAATTATTTTAAATTATGAAAAATAATTTTTGACTATTTGAGATATTTTTCATTAATATTTATAATTATTTGAATATTAATGGTATTTAATGTATTTAATTAGTGTATTAAATAAATTAGAGGAAAATGATGTAATATTACAAAAAAATCATTTTAAATAAGAAAAATGTATTTTAAAATATTTTGAATTATAAAATATAATTTTCAATATTTTTGGAGAATTTTCGTTAATAATTTAATATTAATGATATTAGATTTATTTAATTATTAAAGTAAATAAATAAGTTAAAAATGATTTTATTAATTTAAAAATTATTTTAAATGAGAATAAAGTGTTAGAAAATATTTTGAATTATAAAATATAATTTTTAATATTTTTAGATAATTCTCATTAACAAATTAATATTAATGATATTAGATTTATTTAATTATTATATTAAATAAATGAATTAAAAATAATTTTATTGATTTAAAAATCATTTAAAAATGAGAAAAATGTTTTAAAAATATTTTAAGTTATAATTAATTACTTTTAATATTTTGATGATAATTTTATTAATATTTAAATATTGATGGTGATGGTTTAAAAATGATTTTAATTAATTTAAAAATTATTTAAGTAGAATATTGATGATTTAAAAATATTTTAAGTTATTAACAATAACTTTAATATTTTGAGAAGTATAACATTAATTTTTTATGTTATTAAATATTAATGATGATAAGATTATTTGATAATTAAATCATTTAAAATTGATTCCGATGTTTGAAAAATTATTATAAATTATAATAATTGCTTATAAATTATTAAAAGCTTCCGAAAAATATTATTAATGATATTTGACTTATCTAAAATAATATTGAAGCTTAAAAACCGAATTTACTTGACAGTAACTGTGTTAATTATCGGATAGGGTGACCAGAACACCAAGAATGGACCAAAGTCTAACCAGACCGAAATAGTTAGACTTGTTAAGTGTTTATATAGGTTATAAACACTGATGTGGTTATGTGGTAATGTGTCTAAAAGAAGATTGATTGTGAGTTGTAGACACTCAAAATTTTCTGTACACCTGTCACTAACATTGCAGGAGGACAGATTCGTCTTTTAAGAGGGAACCCTGAAAGACGATCCATATCCGGATACTACTGGAAGTTCAGCATCAACCCCGGATCGGAATCTCGGAGTAACAATTCCAATCTCAAAGATAACCCGAGGCATGCAGATCAATATCGGCACACACATCAGAGAAGATCGATTAATCTCAGAGATAACCCCGAGGTATCCAGTCCCAGTCCCAACTATGGGAATAGCCACCAACCTTGGTGATAACCCCAAGGAATGCAGTTTCGGCAATAACCCCGAAAATACTTGTTACAAATGCAACCAGCTTCAATCTCGGCGGTCACAACGAGATCCACTGTACCATCCTGGCGATAACATCGGGAAGACATGCACACCTCAAGGATGACAATGAGGACCTTCAACCAATTACAGCAGTCCAATCCCAGCGAAGCTGAGCAACGACTGCTTTATCAGCCCAATTCGGCGATAACACCAGTGAGGGGCAATATCGTCATCTAACCAACACGATGCCACGCCACGTCGCCTCAACAAATCTATGCAACAATGTCCCACAAGACTAATTAATCCCGAGTGACTATTGTGCAGGGTAACAGATGAAAGTTAAAGCTTGAAGACTGGAGGGCACCGTTTCATCTTCAATGACTTTGCACAAACCCTAATCCCATGCCATCGTACAACTCTCTACAATGGCGGTCCGAAATAGGTCATGTATACCTCAATCGGATGCCCGGATTGCACTTATGAAGATCCGAGTGGACATTATAGTGCTTAGTGCACGTACTTCGAGACGACCCGAGCTAAAAAACTCAGGCCCACCCGGGTTGCCTCTGGTACACCTGCAGCTCAGCCGCAGGTACACCTGTGGCTCCACCCTCTATAAATAGAGGGCTTAGGGTGGCCATTTTGCAAGAGAAAACGGCGAGGAAGCCCTGCCCAATTTGCTTTGCACTCACCCCAGGCAGTGTACTTTCCCCTTTTAAACACTTGTGAGCTCATATATAGCCCTTTTGTACCTACAAAAGTCTGTGTTTACCCACTCTAAAGATATATAAGTCTTCTTTGGCAGCCCACTTTAAGCCTTCTCACACACTTTAGAGTCATTCTCTTCATCTTTGCACACACCCTTTTACACGTTTAGAGTCGTGTTGCTTACTTTTGCCCGGACTTCGGTCCGTGGTTTCATTTCAGTCTGTATATATATATATATATATATATATATATATATATATATATATATATATATATATATTTCGTCCTGCCTGGAGTTTCCTTCGTGGCAGTTTATCGCTTTTACATCTTTATTTACATTTCGTCCCGCCTGGAGTTTCCTTCGTGGCGGTTGACCGTATTTACAGCTTTATTTACATTTCGTCCCGCCTGGAGTTTCCTCCGTGGCAGTTGATAGCTTTTAACAGCTTTATTTACATTTTTGATCCCCCATGGAGGTGCTTCGTGGTTGGTGATCATGTTTGTATATATATATATATATATATATATTTATAGCTTTTATATATACACCTGCTTACTGCTTTCATACAAATTGCGGTATTCTGTGCGCCTAGGAATCATGTGATCACAGATTCAAGCCATTGGATCTAGATTCGGTTCCCGTGATGGACATTTTCAGTTGTAAGTAACTTGTAAATTATTCTGCGGTGTCTGAATTTTCTCAGATGGTTTTCATACCCACGAGGAAGTCGGCATTATTTTATACATTATTTTCGTACGGATGCCTCGCATCTGTCAAATAAAATCAATCCAGCCGAATACGGAATAAAATGGGAGTGTAAAATGTCTCAATTACTATTGAGCATTAGGGTTTGAAAAAACCTCTTTATAAAATATCACTGCCATATCTTGCTTAAAATTAAATTTTTACATAAATTCAAACCCTGTGTATATAGGTGAGAACGAGGCCTCGCACTACTTCCAAATAACAGCATATTGACTCATACACACACACATTCAGATAACAGTTTCTTGAAAAGAGGCGGTCATCGTGGTAACACGGATGTCAGGGGGTGCCTAACACCTTCCCTCCGCATAACCAAGTCCCCGGACCCTAATGAATCTTGGTTTCACCGACTCGTTTAGCAGTGTCACATCACTGGGTCAATGTGCAAATCTTTTCTCAGTTGTGTTTGTGCAACCATTTAAAAAACCAACTGGCGACTGTTAACAGTCCATCGTCGACATTATACATGTCGGACTTTTTTCACTTATTTTTTCAAACAAATCTCACCTAAAATGAGAACACCAAAGAACAAGTAACGGAAAGGGACAATTAAAAATCCCAACGTCGACAGGTGGCGACTCTGCTGGGAACTTCAGTAAGAGGACTTAAGCCGCTATTATAATTTTTTCAAAATTGTTATCTGCTTGTGTGTGGATGTTGCATTTACATTTTATGATGAATGTGTACGAATGCATTTCTTAGTGCTTCGCACTATAAACCTATAAACTGCTTGTGATATTAGTGCTTCGCACCATATCTGCTTGTGATATTAGTGCTTCGCACATGTCATCATTTTTCATGCTGTAAGACGCGATGTATGTGAATGTATGTTGTGTGGTCCCTCCACCAGGAGGCTATCTCGTCGGTGTTTGATAACTGGACTCGTGAGAAGACTAATTCTCCGAGGCTCAGGAAAGGCACCACCCAAATTCGCTCCAGTTGAAAGACCGGATTAACTTCCTGTCAAGTAGATTGCGATGATTTGGGAACCTTCATGCCAAAAAGCCGCGAGAGTAACCTAAGATAGGTCAGCCTCTGATAAACCCAAAACGGAGGAAAGTCTGTTCATGCTCTCATTTTAAATTACTTGTAAAGCACATTTACTTATAATTATCTTCCATATCTATCTCCATGTAATGAGAAATATGAAGAAATGTGTACACATACATGCTACAAACAGCTGAAATCTGTTTTGCAGGATAAAATTCCTAAACTGGACACATCGTATAGCATGTTATTATCCACATTCCCTAAAGACTAAACTATGCAAGTCTTTTGCAGGGAATCAATCGGACCTACCACCCGTTCAAAGTCCAAAAAGGCAACAGGCCTACAGTCAATCATGTCGTCATCTGACCAGACTGAACTTAATCCAGTTTCTCGTAAAAAATTCGACGGATTAAGCAAACAGATTACAGATTTGGCTGTTCTACTAAAAGAATTACACCAGTCTACACAGGGTCAGAAAATACCCGTACATGCTGAATCCTCCACACAAGGAGGAACCCAGGTCATTACAATACCTGAACTGTAGTTGGATCCGACCAGCAAAACTCATGATGTTGCCCATCCCACTGGAGACCCAGACACTGGTGACATCAAAAAGAAAGTCCTCCAAATGGAAGAGACCCTTCGCACTATCAAAGGAATTGGAACACACGGGAGTGTTTCATATACTGATTTGTGAATTTTCCCTGGTATTCATTATCCAGAAAAGTTTAAGACTCCTGACTTTGAAAAATATGACGGGTTAGGAGATCCTTACACACATCTAAAGGTGTTTATTGGAGAACTTGGATCTTATGCAGAGGATGAAAAACTCAGAATGCAACTATTCCAAAAAACTCTAACTGGAGAAGCCCGTTCGTGATACACAAGATTAGACAATTTAAAGATCCGTAGTTGGGAAGAGCTAGCGCACACTTTCCTCACTCAATATAGCTTTCAATCTCAAATGGCTCCTGATCGGTATCAAATTACCAAGATCAAGAAACAGTCTAATGAGTCTTTCAGAGAGTATGCTCAGAGGTGGAGACGTCTGGCTGCCCAAGTTAGTCCTTCCATGACACAATCAGAGATGGTCATGACTTTCATAGACATACAAGAAGCACCTTTCTATGAAAGAGTTTTAGCCGACATCGGCAAGCCATTTTTTGAAATGGTCAAACATGGGGAGATGGCTGAAATGGATTGAAATCCAAAAAGATTCAAGACCTAGCTGCACTCAAAGCTGTTGCTGATCACATCCAATCTAGAAATTATGGGAACAACCCTCGGAGGGTCCATAAAAAGAAAGAAGAGGATGTTTCCCTGATACTACAGGGTCAAAAAGGCAGTCAACACATGCCTATTCAACGGAGAAATTACACTCCCTTTCAATCATAGCCTGCGAACCCTCCAGTACCAAAAGGTGGAAAAGGTAAACGACCTCGAGTATTCACACCCTTAGGGGACACCCTCGAGAACATTCTCAATCTTCTAACAACATAGAAGAAAATCACGCATCTGCTTCCACCAGCCAGCCCTAGTGGACGGAGTTTTAATGCTGCTCGGAAATGTGCTTATCATGCCGGGGCACCTGAATATGATACTCAAGATTGTTGGGCCTTGAAACATAAAATCCAAGACCTGATAGACAACGGTGAAATCGTGGTCACCAAACCCGATCAGCCTCACGTTCAAGACAACCCTCTTCCTCAACACAAGGAAGAAGAGGTCAACATGATCAATTGGAGCAGCGAACAGAGTTCCAATTTCAGCTGTGAATCCTCCCAGACCCCAAAAGATGGTGATGACAGATGGGATTATGTCAAGTTCCAATTCACAATGGAACGAAAGATAAAAGCTCTATGTAAATAAATTGAGCAATTGGCGGAGCTGGTGACTTATCAGCATCAAATGACTCGTCAGCTAATTAGCCAGGAGCATGCCAGTCTCTTACCTATTGTTATGAATATTCCCTCTTCACTTTCAGAAAATGAAATGTTGAAAGACAAAGTGACGAAGAGAGCGAATGCTAAGGCCCGTCGGGATTTTGCCAACAAAAGGGAATTCACATATTTGGGCCAACCTATGGAGGAAATCCTTCATATGTTAATCAATAAAGGAAGGATTAGTTCCCTTCTACCTCCAATCAACCCCCGTTCAGAACGATACAACTCTGAGGGAGTATGTCAATATCATTCTCAATCTCGCGGTCACAGCACAGAAGAATGCTGGGCACTCTGCCACTTTATTCAAAATTTAATCGACAGTGGCGTACTACGTCTGGAAAATAACGACACTGTGTTACGGGCAAGTGAGGATTCGTGTTCTACTAAGTGGAAGAGTGTAGTGGCAGTCATATCCGCTAAAAATGATGGGGTTAACAAATCACTTGTCATGACAGTAATTCAACTCAAGTGAATCAACAATCCTTTGAAAGTGGCCGCTCCCGAGCCAATCAACTTGTCGTGCAGAGCACAATATCCAATTGTTAGTTTGCGCGTAGTTTAGTGGAATTATGAAGAAGGTGAAGGATCCACCTCGCATACAACTGCTGCAGTGTCGAAGGAGAATCCACTTTATCTACCCCAATGGGTAATGAAGTCTATCATTAAGTCTAAGGGGAAAGTACCCATTGAGAAGATTGAAAATTTCCTCCGCACTATGGGTCATAGCGAAGCCAAGGTGGTTTTAAGCTTGAAAGAAGCTCCACAACAGATATCAATCTTAGACTTGGTCCTGACTTCCGAGAATCACCGGAAGGTCTTGTTAAAGGTTTTAGAAGAAGCCTATCTACCGACATCAGTTGATACGAAAAAGTTTCAACATCTGATTGATCACATTTTCCACAACAATGTGATATCCTTCACTGATGATGACATACCGCCTGAAGGGACCGGTCATTGCAAACCGTTGCACATTGCGGTCTTGTCCTCCAGATATATGGTGGCTGGAGTTTTAATAGATGGAGGTTTCTCTCTGAATATCTGCCCATACAATACCTTGGTGAAGATGAATATCAATCCCAATCGAATTCGAAGTAGCCATACCATTATCAAAGCTTTTGATAGAGCCCGCCGTAACTCGGTCGGAGTAGTTAAGCTGCCAATTGAGATTGGTCCTCATACATTATGTGTATCCTTCCATGTGCTCAAGATAGATTCAGGATACAACCTGCTCTTGGGATGACCTTGGATTCACATGGTAGGGGCAGTCCCCTCCACTCTTCACCAACAGTTGAAATACATCATTAACAATAGCTTGGTCACAGTCAAGGCTGAACTGGAGATTCCTCAGCACGGGGACATGCCGCTCATCAATGCCAATAAGGATGTTGAGCCAATTAGTTTTCATGCTTTGGAAATAAGCAATACCCAATACCATGCTATTGGAACGCCACTGCCCAAACCCCAGGTAATGTCGGCCACTCAAGAAATGATGTCGTTGGGTCATAAATCGGGGCAAGGTTTGGGTAAAGATTGTCAGGGTATCAAGTACCCTATTCGCTTAACCAATCAAATTGGAACAGCTGAACTAGGTTATTCTGCCAGCTCTAGTCACAGGAATCCTCATAAGCATCAGCAGATTCCTTCAGCTTTAACCATGCGGCGTTTATCTTCGCCTTCAAGCTCCGAGTCCGCACAACCTCCTGTAAAGGTGCCAGCCAATATAATTGCCATGTTATTTCCCAATTCGGTACCGGTGAAGGAGAAAGAAATCTTTGCTCCAGATCCCGTAGTGGAGGAAGAGGAACGAAGAATCAAGCAAGACGTCATACGGATGATGTCCGGCATACGCATCATCGTTCATGATGAGCATACCAACAGATACACCCCAGACGATGATTACCCAGACATAATGGCTATCATTCGAGATAGGGAAGATGATGATAATCCCTCTATCACTGCGGTTCACCCGGAATTTGCTCTTGCCAATTGGAACAGTATTCCTAGCATTGGTCGTCAAGGGTAAAGCGGCCGGAAACTCTTTCTGCCCTGTAGATATAATAACTGCTTACTTTTATGTACAGTATTAGCGATTTATTTTGCCAGTATATGCTAACACTGTGTATGATCAACACATTTCATATATACTAAGTGAAAGTATATTTTGTTTCAGGACTCTGAATTTAGATGTGCCTGTACTTGCTGATACGGTGCCTCTTCTCCACAAGGATTATACCTTTGATGTAGAGATGAATTCAGCCTTGGTGGATATACCGGATGACATTGAGGTGCCTCCAAAAATTCAAGAATGGGTCAAAGACAAACTCAAACCCAACCTTGATCAAACCACTCCTTTCAATCTCGGAACCTTAGAAAACCCTAAGTTAATCTAGATTGGTTCAGACCTTACCCCAAACCGATGGAATGACATGGTTACACTACTAACCCAGTTCCAGGATGTGTTTGTATGGTCTCATGAAGACATGGTGGGTTTGTCCACTAACATTGTTCTTCATCGCCTTCCCATCAAAGAGGGATTTAAGCCAGTCAAGCAAAAGCTCCGACGATTAAAACCTGAATGGAGTTTAAAGGTGAAAGAAGAAATTGTGAAATAATTTCAAGCTGGCATCATAATGGTGTCTACATATCCTGAGTGGATATCCAACATCGTGCCCATACCTAAACCTGGAGGGAAGGTGCGAGTTTGCGTAGATTACCGAGACTTGAACAAAGCTTGCTTAAAAGATAACTTTCCCGCGCCATTTATCCACAATCTCATTGACAATACTGCGCAATACGACATGTACTCCTTTGCAGATTGCTTTGTGGGGTATCATCAGATCATGGTTGCCGAGGAAGATCGTGAAAAAACTGCTTTCATCACTCCTTGGGGAACTTTTTGCTATAAACGATTGTCATTCGGCCTCATCAATGCTGGAGCTACCTATCAATGAGCTATGATGGCTCTGTTCCACGACTTAATGCATAAAGAGATCGAGATCTACGCGGATGATATTATTGTCAAGTCCCAGAAGGAGGATGACCATATAGACCATCTCAGGAAGTTGTTCAACAGGTTGCGTAAGTACAACTTGAAGTTGAATCCAGCTAAGTGCGCCTTTGGCGTTAAATCAGGCAAGTTGCTAGGATTTCTAGTCAGCTACAAAGGGATAGAGCTGGATCCTGCCAAAATCTAAGCCATCGCGGAAATGCCCATTCCTCAGACAGAGAAGGAAATACGGGGATTTTTGGGAAGAATCAACTTCATTAGCAGGTTTATCTCTCAACTCACAGCAACCTGTGAGCCAATTTTCAAGCTATTAAGGAAGAACTCCTCCATGAAATGGAATGAGGAGTGCCAGAATGCCTTCCTTACAATCAAGAAACAGCTAATCAAAGCTCCCATCTTGATACCACCCAGGGATGATGTTCCCCTGTTTATGTATCTATCTGTAAGTGACAATGTCATGGGCTGCATGCTGGGACAGAAGGACGATAGAGGCCTAGAACGAGCTATCTATTACCTCAGCAAAAGATTTAGCAGCAGTGAACACAAGTACACTCTGATCGAAAAGACGTGTTGTGCTTTAGCGTGGGCTGCCATAAGGTTATAACATTACCTCCATATGCACACAACCCATCTCATATCCCACGTGGATCCTCTCAAGTATGTGTTCAATAAACCCATACTGAATTGTCGACTATCAAGATGGAAGTTGATCTTACAACAATTTGACATCGTATATATGACTCAAAAGTCCATCAAAGGTCAAGGAATTGCGGATCAATTAGCTGCCGCACCTTCAGGGGATTTCAAACCCTTGGAGACATATTTCCCCGATGAAGGAGTAATGACAGTTCAGCAACACCATCAGTACGATACACGCCAAACGTGGAAGATGTATTTCGATGGAGCTGTTAATATGGAAGGTTCTGGAGCTGGAGCAGTTCAAGTATCTGATACGAGGGAGCAGTATCCCGTCGCCGTCAAATTACAGTTTGTTATCACCAATAATACGGCTGAGTATGAAGGCTGTCTCATGGGGCTAAATGTGACGCCCCCAAAATAGGATACAGCACCCATTCTGAGTCGCCAAATATATGGTACAAAAAGCAAACTACAACTTCAATAATACAATTGTCGTGCAAAATACGACAACACATACTGTGAGTTTAAATACAAATATTGTCTTCTAGACAATATCCACACTCAAATAAGTCATCATTACAATTATTCAAACACTATTTTACAGAAATAGTGAGGACTGCTAAAACAATTTTCTAGAACCATCACTCTATACCCCGACTAGATCCTGCTATGTTCTCACCTCCTGAGAAGAAAAATGGAACAAAAAGGAAAAGGGTGAGCTCAACTAGCCCAGTAAGAATATTATAACTAAGATAATATACAACAAATTATCATTAGTATTCAACAGGGAAAAATCTGAAAGAATATAATCAACAACAAGTTTTAGATCAACAACTGCAGCGGAAACAGCAAACCATTAGAAGAGTCAAGTAGAGAATGAATTCTACTATCTTCTAAGATTTAAAACTCCATCATCAATATTTTATCTCTGTAACATCAATTAATAATTATCTTTAACCAAATATTCATCTTTGCACTACAGGCCAAAGATATTCATTTGTATCACCAGTCGGTCATGTTCATCTCAATACCTGTTCATCTTTGCACTACAGGCCAAAAATATTCATCAGGTAATCATACATCTTTGCAATACAGGCCAAATATATTCAATAATATCATCATTTAGGACTGAGGATGATGTTAAATATCTTAAAGAAAACGAATCCAGTGAGACAGGAGGACAAATAGTAGAGATTCGTATAACAGTTTATCCAAGATCAATAATACTTCATAATAATCAATTGTGAAGCAGAATTCAAAAATAAAGATCAAAACATGGATACAATCAAAAATAGTAACCATAATAGATATCTTGGACAAAAAGGAAAAATTTTATTTTTCGGTGAATAGTGCCGTATTCGTGAATAGTGTCATATACGTGAATAGTAACGTATACGTGAATAGTAACCCCGACACAAAAAGTTTCAAATTTGATAAAAACTCATATCAATATTTCAGCATGATGATATTGAAGAAAATAATATCATTTAAGAATAAAATAATATCCCTTACCTCAAAATATCAGTACTTCTGGTCGGAATACCGGTATAAGGCTGAAAGAAACTTGCTCTAATGAATAAAAACTCTCAAAGTATCTAAATACTCACAAAATACACTCAATAATCTAGAGAGAGAAAGAGAGAAAACTTATTTCTGGTGTGATTTTCAATTCTAAATTAGCCCTCTATTTATAGGAAAATGTTAGCACGCCGAAGCAGACTTAGCCTGCAACCTGATGGCTTTACCTGCTACTATTTAAGCCTACCACATTTGAATAAAAATCTAAGCACATTTCTTCACCAACCAAGAGTGAGGCCCACCAATTCTAGAATTTTCCACCAAAATGATAAACTCCAAAAATTCAACAATTTCTGAACCAGTCATCTCGTAAAATTCATAATAAATCATACGTTCATTTTTAACCGTTCAAAATTTGTGGACATATACTCAACTTATATATGTATAACATATCCAAAAATTACCACGATCCAACGGTCAGATTAAAAATTATAACCCCCGTAAAATATCTCAAAACCCCTGATTTTTAATACCTCCATTCAGACAAAAATACTGATAAAAACCTCAACATTAACTCCTTCATTTTTAACCACAAAAATATATCTCTCATTTATATCCACATAAAATAAATATTTCCTTATCATATGAATCAATAATTAATTATTCACAAATAATATTATAGAATCACATTTATGACAACCAGGCCGTTCCTAAGAAAGAGGGGGCTTTCCAATAAGAATTTCTCCTTACTGGCGCGCAATTAGATGACCAAACATCTCCTTAGACAGAACTTTCTTGACATTGCCAATAATGTTATCTAATAATATTATTCAAATAATATGAATTATTGATCTGATAATGGAAAATACTGTGCAGTGACAATTATTGAAACAACAATAATATAAAATATCAATGCAGCAATTATTGAATCAATAAAATAAAATATTGAACAGCAACTACTGTAACAATTATTGAGTAGTGCCTTCCTTCGTAAGAATTAATAATTGGTGCAATACTGTGTGCTACTGTATTTTAACCACCAGGTATTCCAACAGTATTAACGGTAACAACTACGCCGTTAATTATAAACAACTTATACTTGTCATTTTCTTCATCCAATTGCTTTTCGTTATAGGGCCCACACAAGGCTGCGCCGTCATACGAATATTCCCCGACAGCAAGAATATTCCACGACTAAACGAATATTCACCGACCAAAAATGAATATTTTATAACCACTTGCTTATTTGAAATATTTGCGCATTTTACCCATAACTAACCACATTAATCAAATCAACTCTTTCTATTTCAAAATAATAAATAGAGGAAATTTAATTTCATTTATTAATAAGTTGGGGTCTTACAACCTCCCCTCCTTATGAAATTTTGTCCTCGAAATTGACGTACGTACCTAGTGTTTCGAAAAGGTGAGGATACCTCGCTTTCATTTCTGATTCCAACTCCCAAGTCATTTCTTCAATAGCATGGTTTCTCCACAAAATCTTAACTTGTGGTATAACCTTCGTGCGTAGAACATGCTCTTTCCTATCCAAGATCTTAACAGGTACCTCCTCGTACGTTAAATCTTCGGTTATCTCGTCTAGTTCTAACTCAATTATGTGGTTCGGGTCTTTCACATATTTACGAAGCACAGATATGTGAAAAACATTATGAACACGAGACATGCTTGGAGGTAATGCGAGTCTATAGGCCACATTTCCTATTCGGTCAAGAATCTCAAATGGACCGACAAATCGTGGATTGAGCTTTCCTCTCTTCCCAAATCTTGTAACTCCTTTCCATGGTACAACACGTAATAATACATGATCCCCAATATTGAATTCTACATCCTTTCGATGAAGATCCGCATAACTCTTTTGTCGATCCTGTGTCGTTTGTATACGTTGTCGAATTATTTGGATCTTCTCTGTAGTTATGCGTACCAATTCTGGTCCCAACAATGTTGCTTCACCCACCTCGTCCCAGCATACTGGAGAACGACACTTTCGTCCATATAAGGCTTCAAATGGAGCCATACCTATACTTGCCTGATAACTGTTATCGTAGGACAATTCCACCAGTGGCAAGTACTTATCCCAACTTCCTTTGAAATCTAGAACACAGAGTCTTAATAGATCTTCAAGGGTTTAAATAGTCCTCTCTGATTGCCCGTCCGTTTGAGGATGGTATGCTGAACTAAATCGTAAATCCGTGCCCATAGCTTTCTGCAAGCTAACCCAAAATCGTGAAGTGAATCTTGGGTCAGTATCCGAAACTATGGATACTGGCATGCCATGCAATCTCACAATCTCATTCACGTACATACTAGCAAGACGTTCAAGGGAATAAGTCTCACGCATAGGCAAAAAATGGGCAAACTTGGTTAATCTATCAACAATGACCCAAATCGCATCTATTCCTTGAGAAACCTTGGGAAGACCTGTAACGAAATCCATGGTAATGTGTTCCCACATCCATTTCGGGATCTCAAGTGGTTGCAATGGAACCTTTGGCACTTGATGCTCCGCCTTTACACGTTGACAAGTTAAACACCTCGAGATAAACTCCGCGATCTCTCTTTTCATATTGCTCCACCAAAATGTATGTCGAAGATCGTGATACATTTTGGTACTCCCAGGATGGATTATAAACGGTGTGCTGTGTGCCTCCATCATTATTCTATGCTTCAAGTCAAAATCGTTTAGAACACAAAGTCTGGAGTTGACTCGAAGTATTCCTTCTTCATCGATTCTTGCTTCTGGAATAGCACCTTCTTGCAGTTTCTTCTTCATACGCATCAGCTCTATGTCCGTAGCTTGAGCGGCTTTAACTTTATCAATTAAAGTCGGTTCTACTCGTATATTTGATATCATCATGTGGGTACTTGGAGCCTTCATCTCTATCTCCATCCTTTGTAAATCATACAAAATGGGCCTTTGTGTTAACACCATTACACTCGTACCCGCGTATGATCTTCTACTCAATGCGTCAGCTACTACGTTCGCTTTTCCAGGATGATATTGGATGGTATGATCGTAATCTTTTAACAGCTCAAGCCAACGTCGTTGCCGCATGTTGAGTTCCTTTTGGGTGAAGAAATATTTGAGGCTTTTATGATCCGTATAGATCTCCACTTTCTCCCCATACAGGTAGTGTCTCCAAATCTTCAACGCTAAAACTACTGCTGCCAACTCCAAATCATGAGTAGGATAATTCCTCTCATATTCTTTGAGTTGTCGCGAGGCATAGGCTATGACTTTCCCATGTTGCATGAGAACACATCCTAACCCTTTGCCTGAAGCATCGCTGTAGATAACAAATCCATCCGAACCAGATGGTATTGTCAGAACAGGTACCGAAATGAGTCTCCTCTTGAGTTCTTGAAAACTCTTCTCACAATCCCCGCTCCAACCGAATTTTGTATCCTTCCGAGTCAGCTGAGTTAACGGAGTAGCGATTATTGAAAATCCTTCCACGAATCTCCGATAATACCCAGCTAAGCCCAGAAAGCTACGTACTTTGGTCACTGACTTCGGTTGCTCCCAACTTTGTATGGCTTCAATCTTCGTTGGGTCGACAGATACTCCATGTTTTGACACCACGTGCCCAAGGAATGCTACTTTCTCAAGCCAGAACTTGCATTTCTTCAATTTGGCATATAGCTTATTTTCACAAAGCCTTTGCAGTACCAGCTTCAAATGGCGCTCATGATCTTCACGGCTTTTAGAATAGATGAGGATGTCATCAATAAAGACAACAACGAACTGATCTAAATATTCTTTGAATACACGATTCATCATATCCATGAAAGCAGCAGGAGCATTAGTCAATCCAAAAGACATGACTAAGAATTCATAATGCCCGTACCGAGTTCTGAAGGCAGTCTTTGGAATATCCTCAGTTTTAATCTTCAACTGATGATATCCAGAATGAAGATCGATCTTTAAAAAGAATTGTGCTCCTTGCAACTGGCCAAACAGGTCATCAATGCGAGGTAGCGGATACCTATTCTTTATGGTGACATGGTTCAATTCCCTATAGTCGATACAAAGTCGCATACTCCCGTCTTTCTTCTTTACGAATAAAACAGGAGCACCCCAAGGAGATGTACTAGGACGAATAACACTGATGTCTAATAACTCCTATAATTGGACTTTTAACTCCTGAAGTTCAATAGGAGTCATTCCGTATGGGATTTTAGAAATGGGCTTTGTACCGGGTTCAAGGTTAATAAAGAATTCAACTTCACGTTATGGGGGTAGACTAGGAAGTTCTTTAGGAAATACATCGGGAAATTCTCTAACAATAGAAATATTATTCAGATCTGACTTGTCTTTGTTCAAATCCATAACATGGGCTAAGAAAGCTTGACATCCGTTTTTCAATAAATGAATAGCTTTGTGGCTTGATATGACAGTGACTGATTTTAGTGGTTTAGTAGTTTGAATTCGTATGACAGATTGGTTAGGAATATGAAAACTAACAACCTTACGAAAACAATCAATTTTAGCATGATGAGTGGTTAACCAATCAATTCCTAAAATCACATCAAAAGTAAGTATCTTTAAAGAGAGAAGATCAACAGGTAATGTGATAGTGCCAACTTGGATCATGCAAGATTTATAAACTGTAGATGTAATGAAGGTTTCACCCAACGGAGTTGCAACAGATAAGTCAAAGTCCAATTTCTCCGGAGTCAAGTTTAAACGTTGAGCACAAGTAGGAGAGATAAAAGAATGGGTAGAACCGGTATCTAATAAGGTATAAACTTCGCAAGAGTTTATGATTAGCTTACCCGTGATCATCTCGTTTGGGTTCCTCATGTTTTGGCCAGTCACAACAAACGCTCTTCCAGATACCACTGATTTTGACTTATCCGGGACAGCCCTTGGAGTCACCATCCCCGTTGAACTTGGTTTTGCTATAGAACAATCCCAAGCTATGTGGCCTTCCTTTTCACAGTTGTAACATATCTTGGATTGTTGTGGACAGTTTGGGCTGATATGTCCCTCTTTCCCGCATTTGTAACATCTAACTGGCGGTCATTCTCCTCCCCTAGAATTTGTTGTTGGTGTTGGTGCAGCTGCTGATTTCTTCCCGTCATTGTTGAATCTCCTCTTTCTGAAATTTTCACTTGACTCACCTCTCCTATTATCATGGCCACGATGACCACTCAAGTGGTTACCGCCTTTGTTCGTATTTTTCCTTCCTCGTTGGTTATCATCGCTCTGATGACTGCTGTCACCGGTATGACCCTAGTTCTGGTCCCTCGGTTGCACATACTCATTATCTCGCTCTAATAATTGAGCCCTGTTTACAACATCTGAATATAAAGAAAATTTATGAGAGAAAAGATATTGCCGAATCTCGGGTTTTAGACCTCTTAGAAACATCATTGTCATTCGTTCCTCATTTTCGACCAAATGAGGTGCAAACCTGGATAACTCTGCAAACTTCGCCTCGTACTGGGACATCGTCATGTTATTTTGTTCCAGTCTGATAAACTCCACCTCCTTCATATGACGAATACTTTCAGGAAAGTACTTGTCATTGAACAGTTTCTGAAATGTTTCCCAAGACATGTTGAGTGCGTCAGGCTGGGTACGCTTCACAGACTCCCACCAGTAGTCTGCCTCACCGCGGAACATAAAGGTGGCAAATGAAACCTTCTGTTCCTCTGTGCATCCCAAGACATCGAATATCTTGGTAATTTGCTTGACCCACGTTTTCGCCATGATCGGATCCGGCTTTCCCTTAAATTCTGGTGGTCCCAATTCTTTGAACAGCTTGGCTGTGACAAACCGCGTATTGTTATCATTTCCACCCGTATTCTACACACGAGTCTCCCTCGTCTGATTTTGCATGAACTACAAAAAGCTCCTAAACATTCCATCATTCATAGTTTGCTCGGTAACGTTGTTTACAGGAGGAATATTGCCTTCCTGTTGCACGTTCTCCTGGGTGGTGATCAAAGGTGTCTCCACGGTCTGATTTACTCCATTATTAACATTCTCAGCTGCCATTCTTAAATACTGCCATAAAATAAGGGTTAATAGTCATGTCATATATTATCCCTATACTCTGACCGACCAAATAAATACCAAATAAACTTAGTCAGGTCATACTAACGAAGGAATTCCTCGTCTCTCCCCTCCTAGTTCTTGTCTCACATCTCAGCCAGAGATCATATCCCTAAGCTCTAATACCAACAGTGACGCCTCCAAAATAGGTATACAACACCCATTCTGAGTCGCCAAATACATGGTACAAAAAGCAAACTACAACTTCAATAATACAATTGTCGTGCAAAATACGACAACACATACTGTGAGTTTAAATACAAATATTGTCTTCTAGACAATATCCACACTCAAATAAGTCCTCATTACAATTATTCAAACATTATTTTGCAGAAATAGTGAGGACTGCTAAAACATCTTTCTAGAACCATCACTCCATACCCCGACTAGATCCTGCTATGTTCTCACCTCCTGAGAAGAAAAATGGAACAAAAAGGAAAAGGGTGAGCTCAACTAGCCCAGTAAAGAATATTATGACTAAGATAATATACAACAAATTATCATTAGTATTCAACAGGGAAAAATCTGATAGAATATAATCGACAATAAGTTTTAGATCAACAACTGCAGCGGAAACAGCAAACCATTAGAAGAGTCAAGTAGAGAATGAATTCTACTATCTTCTAAGATTTAAAAGTCCATCATCAATATTTTATCCCTGTAACATCAATTAATAATCATCTTTAACCAAATATTCATCTTTGCACTACAGGCCAAAGATATTCATTTGTATCACCAGTCGGTCATGTTCATCTCAACACATGTTCATCTTTGCACTACAGGCCAAAGATATTCATCAGGTAATCATACATCTTTGCAATACAGGTCAAAGATATTCAGTAATATCATCATTTAGGACTGAGGATGATGAAAAATATCTTAAAGAAAACGAATCCAGTGAGACAGGAGGACAAATAGTAGGGATTCGTATAACAGTTTATCTAAGATCAATAATACTTCATAATAATCAATTGTGAAGCAGAATTCAAAAATAAAGATCAAAACATGGATACAATCAAAAATAGTAACCATAATAGATATCTTGGACAAAAAGGAAAAATTTTATTTTTCGGTGAATAGTGTCGTATTCGTGAATAGTGCCGTATACGTGAATAGTAACGTATACGTTAATAGTAACCCCGACACAAAAAGTTTTAAATTTGATAAAAACTCATATCAATATTTCAGCATAATGATATTGAAGAAAATAATATCATTTAAGAAGAAAATAATATCCCTTACCTCAAAATATCGGTACTTCTGGTCGGAATACCGGTATAAGGATGAAAGAAACTTGCTCTGTTGAATAAAAACTCTCAAAGTATCTAAATACTCACAAAATACACTCAATAATCTAGAGAGAGAAAGAGAGAAAACTTGTTTCTAGTGTGATTTTTAATTCTAACTTAGCCCTCTATTTATAGGAAAATGTTAGTACGCCGAAGCAGACTTAACCTGCAACCTGATGGCTTTACCTGCTACTATTCAAGCCTACCACATTTGAATAAAAATCTCAGCACATTTCTTCACCAACCACGAGTGAGGCCCACCAATTCTAGAATTTTCCACCAAAATGATAAACTCCGAAAATTCAACAATTTCTGAACCAGTCATCTCGTAAAATTCTTAATAAATCATACGTTCATTTTTAACGGTTCAAAATTTGTGGACATATACTCAACTTATATATGTATAACATATCCAAAAATTACCACGATCCAACGGTCGGATTAAAAATTATAACCCCCGCAAAATATCTCAAAAACCCTGATTTTTAATACCTCCATTCCGACAAAAATACTGATAAAAACCTCAACATTAACTCCTTCATTTTTAACCACAAAAATATATCCCTCATTTATATTCACATAAAATAAATATTTCCTTAACATATGAATCAATAATTAATTATTCACAAATAATATTATAGAATCACATTTATGACAACCAGGCCGTTCCCAGGAAAGAGGGGGCTTTCCAATAAGAATTTCTCCTTACTGGCGCGCAATTAGATGACCAAACCTCTCCTTAGACAGAACATTCTAGACATTGACAATAATGTTATCAAATAATATTATTTAAATAATATGAATTATTGATCTGATAATGGGAAATACTGTGCAGTGATAATTATTGAAGCAACAATAATATAAAATATCAATGCAGCAATTATTGAATCAATAAAATAAAATATTGAACAGTAACTACTGTAACAATTATTGAGTAATGCCTTCCTTCTTAAGAATCAATAATTAGTGCAATACCGTGTGTTACTGTATTTTAACCACCAGGTATTCTAACAGTATTAACGGTAACAACTACGCCGTTAATTATAAACAACTTATACTTGTCATTTTCTTCATCTAATCGCTTTCCATTATGGGGCCCACACAAGGCTGCGCCGTCGTACGAATATTCTCCGACAGCAAGAATATTCCACGACCAAAACAATATTCACCGACCAAAAATGAATATTTTATAACCACTTGCTTATTTGAAATATTTGCGCATTTTACCCATAACTAACCACATTAATCAAATCAACCCTTTCTATTTCAAAATAATAAATAGAGGAAATTTAATTTCATTTATTAATAAGTTGGGGTCTTACAACCTCCCCTCCTTATGAAATTTCATCCTCGAAATTGACGTACGTACCTGGTGTTTCGAAAAGGTGAGGATACCTCGCTTTCATTTCTGATTCCAACTCCCAGGTCATTTCTTCAATAGCATAGTTTCTTCACAAAACCTTAAATTGTGGTATAACCTTCGTGCGTGGAACATGCTCTTTCCTATCCAAGATCTTAACAGGTACATCCTCGTACGTTAAATCTTCGGCTATCTCGTCTAGTTCTAACTCAATTATGTGGTTCGGGTCTTTCACATATTTACGAAGCACAGATATGTGAAAAACATTATGAACACAAGACATGCTTGGAGGTAATGCGAGTCTATAGGCCACATTTCCTATTCGGTCAAGAATCTCAAATGGACCGACAAATCGTGGATTGAGCTTTCCTCTCTTCCCAAATCTTGTAACTCCTTTCCATGGTGCAACACGTAATAATACATGATCCCCAATATTGAATTCTACATCCTTTCGATGAAGATCCGCATAACTCTTTTGTCGATCCTGTGCCGTTTGTATACGTTGTCAAATTGTTTGGATCTTCTCTGTAGTTATGCGTACCAATTCTGGTCCCAACAATGTTGCTTCACCCACCTCGTTCCAGCATACTGCAGAACGACACTTTCGTCCATATAAGGCTTCAAATGGAGCCATACCTATACTTGCCTGATAACTGTTGTTGTACGAGAATTCCACCAGTGGCAAGTACTTACCCTAACTTCTTTTGAAATCTAGAACAAAGAGTCTTAATAGATCTTCAAGGGTTTGAATAGTCCTCTCTGATTGCCCGTCCGTTTGAGGATGGTATGCTGAACTAAATCGTAAATCTGTGCCCATAGCTTTCTGCAAGCTAACCCAAAATCGTGAAGTGAATCTTGGGTCACGATCCGAAACTATAGATACTGGCATGCCATGCAATCTCACAATCTCATTCACGTACATACTAGCAAGACGTTCAAGTGAATAAGTCTCACGCATAGAAAAGAAATGGGTAGACTTGGTTAATCTATCAACAATGACCCAAATCGCATCTATGCCTTGAGAAACCTTGGGAAGACCTGTAACAAAATCCATGGTAATGTGTTCCCACTTCCATTTCGAGATCTCAAGTGGTTGCAATGGACCCTTTGGCACTTGATGCTCCGCCTTTACACGTTGACAAGTTAAACACCTCGAGATAAACTCAGCGATCTCTCTTTTCATATTGCTCCAACAAAATGTATGTCGAAGATCGTGATACATTTTGGTACTCCCACGATGGATTGCAAACGGTGTGTTGCGTGCCTCCATCATTATTCTATGCTTCAAGTCAAAATCGTTAGGAACACAAAGTCTGGAGTTGATTCGAAGTATTCCTTCTTCATCGATTCTTGCTTCTGGAATAGCACCTTCTTGCACTTTCTTTTTCATACGCATCAGCTCAATGTCCGTAGCTTGAGCGGCTTTAACTTTATCAATTAAAGTCGGTTCTACTCGTATATTTGATATCATCATATGGGTACTTGGAGCCTTCATCTCTATCTCCATCCTTTGTAAATCATACAAAATGGGCCTTTGTGTTAACACCATTGCACTCGTACCTGCGTATGATCTTCTACTCAATGCGTCAGCTACTACGTTTGCTTTTCCAGGATGATATTGGATGGTATGATCGTAATCTTTCAACAGCTCAAGCCAACGTCATTGCCGCATGTTGAGTTCCTTTTGGGTGAAGAAATATTTGAGGCTTTTATGATCCGTATAGATCTCCACTTTCTCCCCATACAGGTAGTGTCTCCAAATCTTCAACGCAAAAACTACTGCTGCCAACTCCAAATCATGAGTAGGATAATTCCTCTCATATTCTTTGAGTTGTCGCGAGGCATAGGCTATGACTTTCCCATGTTACATGAGAACACATCCTAACCCTTTGCCTGAAGCATCGCTGTAGATAACAAATCCATCCGAACCAGATGGTATTGTCAGAACAGGTGCCGAAATGAGTCTCCTCTTGAGTTCTTGAAAACTCTTCTCACAATCCTCGCTCCAACCGAATTTTGTATCCTTCCGAGTCAGCTGAGTTAACGGAGTAGCGATTCTAGAAAATCCTTCCACGAATCTCCGATAATACCCAGCTAAGCCCAGAAAGCTACGTACTTCGGTCATCGACTTCGGTTGCTCCCAACTTTGTATGGCTTCAATCTTCGTCGGGTCGACAGATACTCCATATTTTGACACCACGTGCCCAAGGAATGCTACTTCCTCAAGCCAGAACTTGCATTTCTTCAATTTGGCCTATAGCTTGTTTTCACGAAGCCTTTGTAGTACCAGCTTCAAATGGCGCTCATGATCTTCACGGCTTTTGGAAAAGATGATGATGTCATCAATAAAGACAACAACGAACTGATCTAAATATTCTTTGAATACACGGTTCATCATATCCATGAAAGCAGCAGGAGCATTAGTCAATCCAAAAGACATGACTAAGAATTCATAATGCCCGTACCGAGTTCTGAAGGCAGTCTTTGGAATATCCTCAGTTTTAATCTTCAGCTGATGATATCCAGAACGAAGATCGATCTTTAAAAAGAATTGTGCTCCTTCCAACTGGTCAAACAGGTCATCAATGCGAGGTAGTGGATACCTATTCTTGATGGTGACATGGTTCAATTCCCTATAGTCGATACAAAGTCGCATACTCCCGTCTTTCTTCTTTACGAATAAAACAGGAGCACCCCAAGGAGATGTACTAGGACGAATAAAATTGATGTCTAATAACTCCTGTAATTGGACTTTTAATTCCTGAAGTTCAATAGGAGCCATTCGATATGGGGTTTTAGAAATGGGCTTTGTACCGGGTTCAAGGTCAATAAAGAATTCAACTTCACGTTCTGGGGGTAGACCGAGAAGTTCTTCAGGAAATACATCGAAAAATTCTCTAACAATAGAAATATTATTCAAATTTGTCTTGTCTTTGTTCAAATCCATAACATAGGCTAAGAAAGCTTGACATCTGTTTTTCAATAAACGAATAGCTTTGTGGCTTGATATGACAGTGACTGAATTTAGTGGTTTAGTAGTTTGAATTCGTATGACAGGTTGGTTAGGAATATGAAAACTAACAACCTTACAAAAATAATCAATTTTAGCATGATGAGTGGTTAACCAATCAATTCCTAAAATCACATCAAAAGTAAGTATCATTAAAGAGATAAGATCAATAGGTAATGTGATAGTGCCAACTTGGATCATGCAAGATTTATAAACTATAGATGTAACGAAGGTTCAACCCAACGGAGTTTCAACAGATAAGTCAAAGTCCAATTTCTCTGGAGTCAAGTTTAAACGTTGAGCACAAGCAGGAGAGATAAAAGAATGGGTAGAACCAGTATCTAATAAAGTATAAACTTCGCAGCGGAAACAGCAAACCATTAGAAGAGTCAAGTAGAGAATGAATTCTACTATCTTCTAAGATTTAAAAGTCCATCATCAATATTTTATCCCTGTAACATCAATTAATAATCATCTTTAACCAAATATTCATCTTTGCACTACAGGCCAAAGATATTCATTTGTATCACCAGTCGGCCATGTTCATCTCAACACCTGTTCATCTTTGCATTACAGGCCAAAGATATTCATCAGGTAATCATACATCTTTGCAATACAGGTCAAAGATATTCAGTAATATCATCATTTAAGACTGAGGATGATGAAAAATATCTTAAAGAAAACGAATCCAGTGAGACAGGAGGACAAATAGTAGGGATTCGTATAACAGTTTATCTAAGATCAATAATACTTCATAATAATCAATTGTGAAGCAGAATTCAAAAATAAAGCTCAAAACATGGATACAATCAAAAATAGTAACCATAATAGATATCTTGGACAAAAAGGAAAAATTTTATTTTTCGGTGAATAGTGTCGTATTCGTGAATAGTGCCGTATACGTGAATAGTAACGTATACGTGAATAGTAACCCCGACACAAAAAGTTTTAAATTTGATAAAAACTCATATCAATATTTCAGCATAATGATATTGAAGAAAATAATATCATTTAAGAAGAAAATAATATCCCTTACCTCAAAATATCGGTACTTCTGGTCGGAATACCGGTATAAGGATGAAAGAAACTTGCTCTGTTGAATAAAAACTCTCAAAGTATCTAAATACTCACAAAATACACTCAATAATCTAGAGAGAGAAAGAGAGAAAACTTGTTTCTAGTGTGATTTTTAATTCTAACTTAGCCCTCTATTTATAGGAAAATGTTAGCACGCCGAAGCAGACTTAACCTGCAACTTGATGGCTTTACCTGCTACTATTCAAGCCTACCACATTTGAATAAAAATCTCAGCACATTTCTTCACCAACCAAGAGTGGGGCGCACCAATTCTAGAATTTTTCACCAAAATGATAAACTCCGAAAATTCAACAATTTCTGAACTAGTCATCTCGTAAAATTCATAATAAATCATACGTTCATTTTTAACGGTTCAAAATTTGTGTACATATACTCAAATTATATATGTATAACATATCCAAAAATTACCACGATCCAAAGGTTGGATTAAAAATTATAACCCCCGCAAAATATCTCAAAAACCCTGATTTTTAATGCCTCCATTCCGACAAAAATACTGATAAAAACCTCAACATTAACTCCTTTATTTTTAACCACAAAAATATATCCCTCATTTATATCCACATAAAATAAATATTTCCTTATCACATGAATCAATAATTAATTATTCACAAATAATATTATAGAATCACATTTATGACAACCAGGCCGTTCCCAGGAAAGAGGGGGTTCTCCAATAAGAATTTCTCCCTACTAGCGCCCAATTAGATGACCAAACCTCTCCTTAGATAGAACTTTCTAGACATTGCCAATAATGTTATCTAATAATATTATTCAAATAATATGAATTATTGATCTGATAATGGAAAATACTGTGCAGTGACAATTATTGAAACAACAATAATATAAAATATCAATGTAGCAATTATTGAATCAATAAAATAAAATATTGAACAGTAACTACTGTAACAATTATTGAGTAGTGCCTTCCTTCGTAAGAATCAATAATTGGTGCAATACCGTGTGCTACTGTATTTTAACCACCAGGTATTCCAACAGTATTAACGGTAACAACTACGCTGTTAATTATAAACAACTTATACTTGTCATTTTCTTCATCCAATCGCTTTCCGTTATGGGGCCCACACAAGGCTGCGTCGTCGTACGAATATTCCCCGACAGCAAGAATATTCCACGACCAAACGAATATTCACCGACCAAAAATGAATATTTTATAACCACTTGCTTATTTGAAATATTTACGCATTTTACCCATAACTAACCACATTAATCAAATCAACCCTTTCTATTTCAAAATAATAAATAGAGGAAATTTAATTTCATTTATTAATAAGTTGGGGTCTTACACTAAAACTTGCCCGTTCAATGGGCATCAGGCGGTTAACTGTCCTTGGAGATTCGGAGTTGGTAATCAGACAATCCACCGGAATCTATCAAACAAAGGAACTACATTTGTTGCCTTACCATCGGCAGGTTTTAAAGATGGCTTTGGGGTTCGAAGAAATATCCTTTCTACACATTCCTCGTAATAGGAATGATTTCGCAGACGCGTTAGCAACTTTGGCCTCCTTGATCCGCATATCTGACAAGGAACACTTGCCAAGCGTCACAATTTCCCTACACAAGGCTCTAGCCTATGGGAATTACATTGGAGAAGAATCGGATGAGCTACCTCCCATCCAACATCCTTGGTATCAGCATATCAAGGAATATCTGCGAGATGGATCTACACCCGCTGAGGCGATCCCGACTGAGAAAAGGCGGATCCACCAACTTGCTATAAAATTCTACTTGAATGGAGATGCGCTCTATAAAAGAGATGCAGGATTAGGTCTCCTCAGATGATTAGACAAAGATCAAGCCCAAAGGCTTATGGATGAAATCCATGACGGAGTCTGTGGCCCCCACATGAGTGGCCCCCTCCTTGTCAAGAAAGTCCTCAGGATGGGACATTATTGGCTATCTCTCAAAGCTGATTGCAATTACCATGTCAGGAGATGCTATCAGTGCCAGATTCATGGGAATGCTATACACGCCCCTCCATGAGAACTTCATAATATGAGTTCACCTTGGCCCTTCTCAATGTGGGGAATGGACGTTATCGGGCCCATTGAGCCTAAAGCCAGTAATGGCCATCGATTTATGTTCACCATGATCGACTACTTCACCAAGTGGGTAGAAGCAGCCTCCTTCCCCAGGATTACTAAAAAAGTCATCATTGCTTTCATCAGAAACAATGTCATATGTTGATATGGACAATCAGAGGTGATTGTGTCCGACAATGCCAAGAACCTCAACAACAAAATGATGGAGGAATTATACAGTAAATTCCACATCAAACATCTCAACTCAGTCATTTATCGTCCGAAGATGAATGACGCTGTTGAAGCGGCTAACAAGAACATCAAGAAGATTATGCAAAAGATGTCCGCCAATCACAAAAATTGGCTTGACCTATTACCTCTGACTCTGTTAGCCTATAGAACCTCAATGCGCACCTCCACTGAGGCAACCCCCTATGCATTAACCTATGGGATGGAAGCAGTGCTCCCCATAGAAGTTAAGATGGAATCCCTCAAAGTATTGATAGACGCTCAGTTGGATGAAGACCAATGGGTACAAGATAGGTATCACCAGTTATCTCTAATAGACGAAAGGCGAACCGCGACTATCTTCCATGGTCAGTTATATCAGCAAAGGATCACCCGATCCTACAACAAAAAAGTCCTGCTACGGTAATTCAGATAACATGACTTGGTTTTGAAGAAAATCCTTGACAACCAAAATCAGTCTAAGGGAAAATTTGCTCCTAACTGGGAAGGCCCGTTTATTGTCAAGGAAGTATTGACAGGAGGCGCTCTCAGATTGCAAGGAATGGACGGTGATGAATTTCCACAACTCATCAACTCGAACACCATGAAACGATACTATGTCTGAAGTTGCCATCAAGTAAACATCCTGGTGGTAGACCATCAGGTCACCAGTCATTCCGGTTCTTTAAACCTTTACCACAAACAACTTTTCTACACTTTTCCCCTCAGGGAAACATACCTTTCAAGCCAGCAGCCTGGCTCTCCTTTGCGTTCCTACAACTTAGGTCATCCCATCGTGGATTGAAGAGTATATAGTTTGGCTACCCATACCTGGGATCAAACTTTTCACCTGCAATTTATCCTCAACCTATGATTAAACTTTTTCTTCCTTGCACTCTGACCTGAACATGGGATTATTCTTTTCATCTCGTCCTGAGGGGCGAACTACGTCGACCTGATCTCTTCTTCAATAGGAGTACGTAGGCAACCATTTCATATGGCCTGGTCGCAATAAAACAAAAATAACAAGAACATTCCCACACCATTCCTGCCACATACAGCGTTGAACCTCTTACACCAGATTCGAACTACGCATACCTGATCTCCTCTTGAATAGGAGTACATAGGCAGCCATTCATGGTGCGGTCTCACCCCCTACCAAAACACAAACCCTTGTCAGTTGGTATTGGGATCACCCTTCAATCCACTACATTTCAGTTGGCTTCAGACCAGAGGGATGGAATTACCTGAACTCCTCCCAACTAGGAGATTCGGCGACCATCTAAGCTGCGGTCATACCTTGAAGAGAAACACCAATCCATAAGAGATGGAATTAACTAGGCTTCTCCTAAATAGAAGTACTGGCGACCATCTGTGGTGCGGTCAATCTCAGAGAGGAAAGCCACACTCCTCTCCTCATTTCCATACAGAAACTAGTCCCAAGACACCGAGAGATGGTAGGGATACATATAGATCGATGATCCATACTGAACTATCCAGAGACAACTCAATGTCCATCCACCCAGGAGGAATTCAGAATACATCAAGATCACAAGCCCTGAAGCAGCAGAAAAAATATCAAGCAAGCAGCAAAGCATATCTAAAAGGGAAGTGATCCAAAAATATATTTCCCTATCATATATATAATGATGTTTGATATACACAATGTAAAATGTACATGACAAAATGGCTAAGCTAATCTGTGCAGGTAAATACAAGATCATCTACAAGTCAGGGTATATGCGAGCTAACAAGCCCAACATGGCGTCCCTCTCATAAGATGGAGGTGAAGCTGTGGTATCCTGTATGAGAATATCCACACGACCCAACAGATCTGCAGCCATCTGCATGGTGACCATATGATCATCAATATATGCGATCATCTCTGCGATCATGCCAGTGGTAAGGGACCTCACTGCAATACTATCTGTGACGGCTACATCCCGGGCAGATATGGTGATATCCCGCTCAACTATCACTGCATCTCTGGCTGATATAGCCTCATCCCGCTCAACGACGGTGGCATCTCTATGAGCCAAGGCCTCGTCTCACTCCAATAGAGCGGCCTCCCTTCCATCAAGGGCAGTCGACATCATAGGTCAAATCTAATCTCTCTCAAAGGTCATCAGATGAAGACTCTGCTCTAAGTACTGTGTCGAGTACTGAATCACAATAGTACTGGTACTAGGAGAATTCGAAAGAAATGCTGGTAACCCAGCAGCGGGCTCCTACTCGATGTAGGTATCAATGTCCTCAATGGGCTCTGCATCATCCAACTCACTATCCGGTACTGTAGATACTACTGCAGCCGATAAAATCTCTGTCTCCATCCACGCAGAATACTCTGCTGAATAACCAGGATAACTGACAGAAAAAGCCGCTATCTCGCGCCGATCCCAGTAGGCGTATACCCGAGATCGGTCCTCTGCTGAGAGGTATCGAGAAGCTGAATGCTGACCTGTCGCCCCCTCAAAAGGATGAAAATCCTGGAACTGGTCGAACTGCGACATCACGGCCAATGGGTGATAAGTGGTCATTCCCCTTAAACCAGCCAGAGGGAGATAGTCCATGCCCGGAGCATGAGTAATGAAGCTGTATGGTGAGCTAAGCCCCAAACACGGCAATATGCTGAATGGATCTCTGATATCTGCCAAGAATATGGACCAGGACAGAGCATCTATACACTCTGATGGCTGAAAAGAGTATGACATAGTTACATCATGGGTGAAGCAGTACCCATGCCGTCTAAGAGTGCCAATCGGTCTCAAGTGTGACATGAACCACACATATAGCACGACTGAACTTCCAGTGAACACTCATGTCGGATAAGTGCAGCAGTAGGATGCTGACCGCAGAGTCTCTGCTACAATCATAGGTACAATGGTACGACCCTCCCTGAGAGCTCTCACGGCCATGACAACACCTATATCTATCTCATCCATATACCGTGGCATATACACATATAACAATACACATAGCATCAGTACGTCAACCCTGGCCAAACGCCAATGATCCTCTGATGCGGTGAAATCCCCGGAATGTCGTGAATAGCTATCCTCCGAGCCAAATCTGTCATACAGAAAATGATGGGATATCACGTGGCCAGATGTCAACTCATCCTGTACCACTCTGTGCCTCAATCCTGTGAGAGTCATGAATCGTCTGCTCATGTCTCCCAAAGCCAGATGCACGCAAGGTTTGTCTAGAGGCAGCATCGTCAAACGTGCATATTTCTCCAAAGTAGGAGTCAACTCATGGGTGCCGAATCGAAATACCTGCCTATCCGGTAGCCAATGCTCTATCATCCCTTCCACAAATCCTGCGGGAACTTGAAACATCAATAAAGTCATGGTATGCTGCAATAAATGATCTATAGTCACCCTGTCTGGTGGTGACATGCTATCATACCACGATCGCATACCCGATACCACCACTGACGGTGGGGTATAATCTATACGACTAACTGTCGAAGAAGACAGCTGTGTGGGCCGTGTCATAAGACCATCCAGGGGTCAATGCCAAATATCTCTAGACATACTACATATGCATAACATGATACATATGCATAACAGATAATAGATGGCAATATGATATAGGGAATGAAAAATAGTGCATACATTCCTAAGTATATTATCATCTAATACATCATCTCTGTACAGCTACAAATACAGGGAAATGGGGCACAGACGCCCTACTACTGACAGAGGCCTATCAAAAGATATAGCGAGAATGGGGTACAGCAACCCAATATCTAATAAAGGCCTATCAAAAGATATAACGAGAATACACATCTGAAAAAGATAATAGTGTCGATGTCCACATCATCAATCCTGTCCACCGGATGTAACTCCTCCTGAGTTACTGGATCTCTATCGACAGGGATGTCAGGCCTATATAAAGGAGGATCTGCGCAGGTAAAACCGAATGGGTCACCTGAGGGACCAGCGCCTGAGCTGGAAGGATCAAATGAAGCCACCTCTGCCGGATCTCTGCCCAAATGCCAAATAAATATGTGTGCCTGGTCCAACTACCGGGTCAAACTGTCAATCTGGATCATATGAGTCGGATCTTGGACACAAGCTAGCCATCCGTCATCATCAAGGATCCTGGAACCATATCCCCCATAAACTGTGTGGCGCGGGACTGAGCTCCAATTGTGCGAGGGGGCCACCACCGATGGAACGTCTCCTGAGTACATGGACCCTCTGGCAATGCAAAACCGTTAACCCCCAACAATGGGATATTAGTGACGGGTGACTGCGATACAGGCCAATAACGCCTAGCAGGAGGCGAGATCGGTATACGAATCTCCCGTGTGGTGCTCCTAATAGCACGCTCTCCTAAATAGAGCTCCCAGCCTTCATCTGTGAAGAGAGGAACTCTCTTGGTGGAAATCACATACTCGACTCCAGTCGGGTATCCATCCTCAAAACCCACGGTCAGGTGTTCCCCGGAATAGGGAAGCCATGTGATGGTGTCGGCCGTCAGCAACTCCAGCTGCGTACGGTAATGAGTGAATCCCTCAGCTACAGGGACCTCTGGCAAAATCGAATGATGCCATCGTCATCCTCGTGGATAGGTGTCTAAACCTAACACACTCACGGGACGCAAGCATGGAAGCCTCTCATAGGCCCAAAACTGCCAACACAAAGGCAAACATCTACTGTCAGTTAACACTCTTAACCTATACATGGTAAATGACAAGAGAAATACTCACCAGCAGAAATGGGTAAAATCCTAGCCAAGCCTCGGTCAAACCCTGTGAGCGCATACTCATACCCCGGAGGAAATAGGCAAAGGTGTAGGAACCCCAATCATACTCTCCAATATGGTCCACATCTCGTGTAGCGCTGATCAAAGAGAAAGATACCGTGGAAGAGTTATCTGCTATAAAGCAGCCTCGAATGATACTCAGGAACAATCGCCGCAGAATGTGATTCCTGATTCTGACATCATCAGGCATAAGCTCACTCAATAGCCCCCTCATAGCATCTACGTTTAAAGGACCTAAACGGATAGTCCTGCCTTTGAGCGCCGCCGCCGGAACTCCTAATAAGGATCTAACGGCAGTAGGGGTAATATTTGCCATGCAAGGCACTGGCTCCCCTCTAAACTCCATACCTGTGATAAATCGCCAATCCATAGGCGTCATCATCACCTCCCAATCTAGCAGATGGAGTGACTGAGTCTGATGAAACCACCGCTCAGATAATGCCCTGAGATAACCCCAGGGACAACGACGGGGAAGGATGGAGAAGAATGCCCCAAATCCCCACTCATGCACTACCGCTCTATAGTTAGGATGAAGCGCCTGGTACATGGAGTGAATGCTGAACCAGTTCCCTCGAGGCTGTGTAAAACCAGGAACCTGCATGAAATGCAGATCAACATCAAAACCCTTTAATCCTCATCAATAGGAAAGAAGGAAGATCAAAGTCTAACGCCATACCTCGTTAACATGCAAATACATCGATGGATGTCTGCCCAAATCACCCAGCAACTCTGGGTTCACCACCTGAATGCTCGGAAGCTCCCTGCAAGGGACATGTGCAGCAGGAGCGGGGTCCTCTATCGGAATATCTGCCTCCTCATCCTCAACGTCTGGAACATCTACCTGGACAGGACGTATCACGACCTCCACCAACCGACGAGGCTATCTGACAGAACGGGGACGAGGCACTTCAGAAGCCCTCCGCCGTACGCCCAAAGCGATCCTATAAAAACTGCTCAGCTGATCCGGATCCATAATATCTGGACAATAAGTCTCCAAATCACCTCAGAAAGGGTGTGGTATTTCCTTACCTGGAGCTTTCTAGAATGCATTTTATGACTATATGCATGCATGCATTTACTTTAACATATAATAGAGTTAAAATGGATGACTATCCAATGCCTACATTTGAAAATTTTTGTCATAGTCCCCTTTGAAAATAGGACTATCCACATGCGTACAGGCATGTCTAGGTGGTCATTCAGTAGCACACCTGCCCCAAAGTCATATACATAATATATGCATTAAAAATTAAAATCATCATGCATAAGGCCAACCTCAATACTAGGAGTTCTTTGCCTTTATACCTTTTGCTCATTAGACCTCAAATAGGATAAAAAATAGTAGAAAAAGGTGCCAATTTGACTGTCTCAAAAGTCAAATTTTTTCACATCATTATGTTCAGCATGGTTTAATACTAACATTTACTATGTTGAATATTTTTTATCAAGTCAGTTGTGAATACATAATCACTACTATGTGTTTAGATGCATTTCATGTGATAACTCAAAATCTAACAGACAGAAACTAGAGAAAATGCAGGCATACGTTACCAGGATAGTGCAGAACACTTGTATGGTGATAGAATTTGTAGAAAGCAGCCCGAACTCAGCAGATCTGAAGATGGCTCGCAATTTTCTCTAGGCAAAGCAAGTTGAAAGTGACTTGTGAAGACCAATCTGCAGGATTTATGATCCACGGTTGGTCGTAGGCCCATCTGCGGGTGCAGTAGGTGCACCTACAGCACCCCTATGTGGGACACACCCCTCCGACTCGGTCCAGTTCGAGTTGCAAAGGAGTTCTTGAAAATTAGCAAAGTCAAATTGGAAATAAAAATGCCACGCGATTAAGCAAAACCGCATACAATCCTGGTCCTCTCAGATTAGACTTTGAATCTGTACATCACTCATTGGTAGTCACCTGAGTATGAGGTATACCCTGCCAATGATCCCACTTGTCATAAATCATATACGGTAATACCGCATGCAGGTTCGATGCCGCTAACTACGGGTCATGAGATCCCCGACGGGGGTTACAACGTAAGATCCCCGATGGGGGTTACAACGTAAGATCCCCGACGGGAGTTACAATGTAAGAGCCCCGGTAGAGGGTACAACGCATGCTCATCCGTTGACACACAAATCAACGAAGGTCAAGCAGCCTTGACGTTATTTCAGCTGATGGCAAGTAAACCCATCGAAGCATGGAAAGTTGTTCAATCATTGCATACGGCTATATTTATCATTCCCCAGTAGATCCCTGACGGGGGTTACAACATGAAGTCACAACGGGAGTTACAACGCATGCTCATCCGTTGACATACATATCAACGAAGGTCAAGCAGCCTTGACATTATTACAGCCGATAGCGATTTAAGCCTATCAGAGTTCTGGAGCTATTCGAGGTTTTCACACCCGACCGCTCGCATTCCCCAGCGGATTCCCGGCGGGGATCACAACGCAATGTTCTGTTGATTCACACGTCAGCGAAGGTCAAGCAGCCTTGACAGTATATCCCACAGGATTTTTCAGCCGTTGATTCACATGTTGGTAAAGTACACGTCAACGAAGGTCAGGCATTCCTGACAGCATTTGCTGTTGGCAGTAAACCCAACAGGATCTTGGTATATTCTGGCGATACTAACCAGGAGAGGTCAATGTCATCAAAGAAGATGGGTGATGGAATATGTTATACACATCCTCAAGTAGATCAAGCTTCATCCCCAGAGATCTCTCACACATAAGAGGTACATCTTTGGGATTAAGTCATAATCGAAGACATTGGACTTTGGTGATAACTCCAACATCAACATCCTAACAGATTCGGATTACACATCAAATATGGTCATCATTGCCAACCCCCAGTTGAAGCAACAGGGAGCCAGCAATCATCCCTAGCGTGTTGGGCTACAACCTCGTGCATATGCATCACACATTTGCATCATGTTTCTTCACATGATATCATGTTTATCTTGTTGCATTTCAAGTGTCAAGGATTCTTTATCCTACCCATGCATCGCCATGCATGAGTATGATAAAGAGGGGCATTTGTAGACCTCAAAATTTTTTGTACACCTGTCACTAACATTGCAGGAGGACAGATTCGTCTTTTAAGAGGGAACCCTGAAAGACGATCCATATCCGGATACTACCAGAAGGTCAGCATCAACCCCGGATCGCAATCTGGGAGTAACAATTCTAATCTCGGAGATAACCCCAAGACATGCAGATCAATATCGGCAAACACACCGGAGAAGACTGATTAATCTCGGAGATAACCCTGAGGTATCCAGTCTCAGTCCCAACCATGGGAATAGCCACCAACCTTGGTGATAACACCAAGGAATGCAATTTTGGCAATAACCCCGAAAATGATTGTTACAAATGCAACCAGCTTCAATCTCGGCGCTCACAACGAGATCCACTGTACCAGCCCGGCGATAACATCGGGAAGACATGCACACCACAAGGATGACAATGAGAACCTTCAACCAATTACAACAGTCCAATCCCAGCAAAGCTGAGCAATGGCTGCTTTATCAGCCCAATCCGACGATAACACCGGTGAGGGGCAACATCGTCATCTGACCAACATGATTCCACGCCACGTCGCCTCAACAAATCTACGCAACAATGTCCCACAAGACTAATCAATCCCGAGTGAATATTGTGCGGGATAACAGATGAAAGTTAAAGCTTGAAGACCGGAGGGCACCGTCCCATCTTCAATGACTTTGCATATACTCTAATCCCATGCCATCGTACAACTCTCAACAACGGCGGTCCGAAATAGGTCCTGTACACCTCAAACGGATGCCCGGATTACACTTCTAAAGATCCAAATGGACATTACAGTGCCTGAGTGCACGTACTTCGAGACGACCCGAGCCGAAAACTCGGGCCCACTCGGGTTGCCTCTGGTACACCTGCGACTGAGCTGCAGGTACACTTGCGGCTCCACCCTCTATAAATAGAGGGCTTGGGGTGGCCATTTTGCAAGAGAAAACGACGAGGAAGCTCTGCCCAATTTGCTCTGCACTCACCCCAGGCAGTGTACTTTCCCCTTTTAAACACTTGTGAGCTCATATATAGCCCTTTTGTACCTACAAAAGTCTGTGTTTACCCACTCTAAAGATTTAAAAGTCTTCTTTGGCAGCCCACTGTAAGCCTTCTCGCACACTTTAGAGTCATTCTCTTCATCTTTGCACACACATTTCTACACGTTGAGAGTCGTGTTGCTTACTTTTGCCCGGACTTCGGTCCGTGGTTTCATTTCAGTCTGTATATTATATATATATATATATATATATATATATATATATATATATATATATATATATATATATATTGACTAACATTATCGAGTTATGCCTCGATTGAGCCTAGACTTCGGTCTGGAGCGTTTATTTGCTTTAATATATATATATATATATATATATATATATATATATATATATATATATATATATATATATTAACTGTGGTCGAACTCTGTTCGATGAGCCTGGATTTTACATCCGGAGCGTTTATCTGCTTTAATATATATATATATATATATATATATATATATATATATATATATATATATATATATATATATACTTATATATATTACCTGTGGTCGAACTCTGTTCGATGAGCCTGGATTTTGCATCCGAAGCGTTTACGTACTTTAATATATATATATATATATATATATATATATATATATATATATATATATATATATATATATATATATATATATTCCGTCCTGCCTGGAGTTTCCTTCCTGGCAGTTGATCGCTTTTACAACTTTATTTATATTTCGTCCCACCTGGAGTTTACTTCGTGGCGGTTGATCGTATTTACAACTTTATTTACGTTTCGTCCCGCCTGGAGTTTCCTCCGTGGCGGTTGATAGCTTTTAACAGCTTTATTTATATTTCTGATCCCCCGTGGAGGTGCTTCGTGGTTGGTGATCATGTTTGTATATATATATTTACAGCTTTTATATATATACCTACTTACTGCTTTCATACAAATTGCGGTATTCTGTGCGCCTAGAAATCATGTGATCACAGATTCAAGCCATTGGATCTAGATTCTGTTCCCATGATGGACATTTTCAGCTGTAAGCAGCTTGTAAATTATTCTACGGTGTCTAAATTTTCTCAGATGGTTTTCATACCCACGAGGAAGTCGACATTATTTTGTACATTATTTTCGTACGGATGCCTCGCATCTGTCAAATAAAATCAATCCAGCCGAATACGGAATAAAATGGGACTGTAAAAGGTCTCAATTACTATTAAGCATCAGGGTTTGAAAAAACCTCTTTTATAAAACATCACTGTCATATCTTGCTTAAAATTGAATTTCTACATAAATTCAAAGCCTGTGTATATAGGTGCGAACGAGGCCTCGCACTACTTCCAAATAACAGCACATTGACCCACACATACACATTCAGATAACAGTTTCTTGAAAAGAGGCTGTCACCGTGGTAACACGGATGTCGGGGGGGTACCTAACACCTTCCCTCCGCATAACCAAGTCCCCGGACACTAATGAATCTCGGTTTCACCGACCCGTTTAGCGGTGTCACATCACTGGGTCAATGTGCAAACCTTTTCTCGGTTGTGTTGGTACAACCATTTAAAAAACCAGCTGGCGACTCTTAACAATTCATCGTCGACATTATACATGTCGGACGTTTTTCACTTATTTTTTCAAATAAATCTCACCTAAAATGAGAACACCAAAGAACAAGTAACGGAAAGGGACAATTAAAAATCTCGATGTCGACATGAATTACAGTGTTGTGTGTTATAAATTGTTGTGCTAATTGTGAGACCGATATTATTGGTTATAGGTCTTTCGAAAGCAGATAAGTTTATTGTGTAGCTGTAATCAGCGGAAGAGGCAAGTTTCCTAACTCAACCTTGAGTTAATACTGTTTAAATATTGTAGTGGTTGATTATTGATAATTATACCACGTCCAAGAATTTATTGTTGGTTATTCGCAGTTAGTGCATGTTTAATAATTCAAATTGAATTAATGATTCAGAAAATATACATTTGTAGAATAACTATTGCTGGATATTCATATCCGTAGAAGATAGAATTGACAGTACAGATAATTCCTATTTATTGTCGAATTATGTTGAGAAATGTCTTAGCCAATTATTCTGGCTAGACGAACATTTGTTAGAAATTGATAGGTTTGAGAAGAGAATTCAATTAATATTGACAGATCAATGCCAATTATTTTGGCTAGATCGAGAAGTAATTAGAAATTGAAATCACAGTATTTCATTGTTAAATCAAAATTCTGATTAACAAACTGAGAAGAATAACCTTTTATATAAAGGGAAATATTTTATTGGTCGTATATTTGGCCTTTACACGCGATTAAGTATTATGCATAATATAGGGTATAATAAAGCTGATCACTTTATATACTTGCAGAGGGGTATGATTTAATCTTTATGGTTATCTGATACACCTGGGTATATCAAAGTTAAATCTTTGATAGTTACTCGAGAAGAAAAGTTCAAGATCCAATGGATCGCTCAGCATAAATATGGAAAACATTCCACTTTGCTATTTTATAGAATTAATTCTTGATTATTCATTTGAATATCGTAGAAAACCTTGAAAGCGTATTTTCTGGTGTAAGAACTTCTGGTGTAACATTTTTTGGTGTAAGAACTTCCAGAAGCTCCCCCTCAACTTTAGCTGTATTCTTCTCACTGGCTTCTGGTAGCCCTTTCTCAACTTCGGATAGCCCTTTCACTATAGCCATCCTTCTGTCTTCTTCCTTTAGCATTCCTTCATTGACAAGGACGTACTTTTTGACCAACTTTTTCTTTGGCTTCCTAGGCGGAACCACAGCCTCAGCACTTTCCTCAGCTTCAGCTCTGAAAGGTTGATTAGGCAGAGAAGCTGTTGCAGCATCCTCTTTTGTAGTGGGGTCAAGTCTGGACTCTGCGATCGGTATAGACTCTACGATCGAAGAGAAAGAAGACTTCTTTGGCTTGTTGCTGTGTTTTCCCTTCTTAAGCAGCTGAGAGATGGTAGCTCTGTCTTCATCTTCCTCAGACTGTTGTTCTTTCCTCTTCAAATTCCTCAGAGATTCAGTGTCTGAACTCTCTTGAGGTGCATCAGTAGTTGACCTTTGAGGCTCCTCCTCTGCCACTGAAGCCTTCATTTTTCTCTTGCCCTTCCTTTTTTTGATTAAAGTAATGGGTTCTTCCTTGTTGATTTCTTCTTCTTCTTCAGTTTCCTTTACAACTGACATGTTTCCTGGTACCCCGGACTCCTTTGCATCACTAATTCTTCCACTGGACTCAGACATCATCCTGACACTTTTTGCTAGATTTCTTTTCCAGTTCTCAAATAGCTGTTGGGTTATCCTTATGTTGGGATTTATGGATTCTCCTTCATTACGCCCATTCTTATCACCCAGTGTTGACTATAGGATGATACTTATAAATCGCCCATAAAGCATCTTTCTAGAGCTCTTTGATTTCTTTGAGTTGAGAATCCACTTCCTAATCCAGTCGATGAGTAGGGCTCCATAGTTGAGTTGAATCCCAAAACAGATTGCTATCATGAGCTTAAGTTGTACTTTATTCACAAAGTCATGACCAGAGCTCTTGCAGCATATGCATTTCCCAATAATGTCAGGCAAAAACTCATACCTTTGGGAAAACTCTTTCTTTTTGTACCTTTTGGCAGTTGGAAACTTCTTATGATGCATCTTTTTCAGTCCTTCCTGAAAATTGATGCCCTCCATGAATGGAAATCCTTTCGATTTGAATCCTAGGGCTAGGTTTATATCTTCAGCTTTGAGTTTATTTCCACGCCATTGGCCCTTGTGGTGATAACATCATTTTCAAATGCTCCATTTCTGTAGAACTCTTTTACTAGCTTAAGATAGATCCATGTGTTGGTACCTAAAGCTTCTTCAAGACCAGCTTTCTTTAATAGCGACAGAATCTTGTGAAATTAAGGGTCAGCTGTCTTGAACTCGTCGAAGCAGAGTCTGTAACCAGTGATAACATTTGAGGCTGCCATTAATTTCTTTGTATTAAGGTTAGTTGAGCTTTACAAAAAGCTAGGGTTTCTGGTTGTAGGGAGAGAGAGAGAGAGAGAAAGAGGAACAGGCTTTTTAAACTTCTAAGATGAGTTTTCAAAAAGATATTTTCAAACTGTATTTATAACTTCCCTCCTGTATATTTGCTTAGTGGGGCATGTGTCACGTTCTGCTTCGCTCCACGATTTTAACTGATGTGGAATATACAGATTTGCCTTTAGCTCCTCCTGAGCTAATGTATCCTTTGGGAGGACTACGATCGTTGAGGTAGCACTACGGTCGTTGAGGTAGTCTTTATGATCATTGAGTTTGCATGGCAATTGTTGAGTCCACTGCTGAGACTGCTCTACGATCGCTGTCTTCCCTGGTCCTTGTGATGAATTTTGACTTAGCATTCCTTCCGAATCAAGGTAGTTCAGGAAGGGCCAATCTCTTAGAGGGATCTAAGGATCAAGTTTGTCCCTGAGGCACTTGACAGAGAGATTGCTTGAATTTGTTGGAGATGCTGTCATCACAGAATGCTTCTTTGCCATGTCGAGGAGGCTCTACGATCGTGGTCCTTCTTGTCAAGATAGCTCTACGATCGTGGACTTTCTTTAGTCATCTCTGATTTTGAACATAGCCTTTATATCTGTATGGTTAGCATAAACTAGAGCATAGATTTTATGGTTATAGATTTAGCATACCTAACTCACTTATCAATTTATTAAATCTGGATTCATCTAGAGGCTTTGTAAAGACATCAGCAAGTTGATTCTCAGTAGGGATGTATTGTAAAGATATGGTTCCATTTTGAACATAATCCCTAATAAAATGATATCTTATTTCTATATGCTTAGTCCTAGAATGCATGACAGAATTGTGTATTATTGCTATGGCACTTATGTTTTCACAATGAACAGGTATAGATTTGAAATCAAACCCATAATCTACTAGCTGATTGTTCATCCATAAGATTTGAGCACAACACCTATCAGCAGCAATGTATTCAGCTTCTGCTGTTGATGTAGATACTGAGTTTTACTTATTGCTAAACCAGGACACAAGTCTGTTTTCTAGTAACTGACAGGTGCCACTAGTGCTTTTTCTATGTATTTTACACCCTGCAAAATCAGCATCTGTATATCCTGTTAGTTTAAAGGAGGACTCCTTGGGATACCAAAGTCCCAAGTGAGGTGTACCCTTGAGATACCTGAAAATCCTTTTTATAGCAATTAAGTGTGATTCCTTAGGATTAGCTTGAAATCTAGCACATATACATGTAACAAACATTATATCTGGTCTACTGGTAGTTAAATATAGAAGAGAGCCTATCATACCTCTATATTGAGTTATATCAATACTCTTACCCTTTTCATCTTTGTCAAGCTTGGTTGCTAGAGTAATTCGGGTTTTCATGGGAGAGGTTGATTCCATGCCATACTTCTTAAGTAAGTCTTTATTATACTTGGCTTGGTTTATGAAGATTCCTTCATCAGTTTACTTTTCTTGCAGTCCAAGAAAGAATTTCAGCTCACCCATCATACTCATTTCAAACTTGCTCTGCATAATCTCTTACATAATTTTTCATCAGTAGAGCCAAAGATAATGTCATCAATATATATTTGAACTAGTAAGACTTTATCTTTATGCTTTCTAAGAAATAATACGGTATTTACTCTACCTCTTGTGAACCCATTTTCAATGAGAAAGTTAGTTAGTGTTTCATATCATGCTCTAGGTGCTTGTTTAAGACCATATAAGGCTTTATCTAATCTATAGACATAATTAGAGAGAGTTGGATTGATAAAATCTGGAGGTTGCTCTACGTATACTTCTTCTTGAAGTTCACCATTCAGGAATGCACTTTTGACATCCATCTGAAATAGTTTGAATTTCATGTGAGCAGCAAAGGCAAGGAATATTCTGATGGCTTCTAGTTTGGCAACAGGTGCAAAGGTCTCGTCGTAGTCAATGCCTTCTTCTTGAGAGTAACCTTTGGCCACTAGTCTTGCTTTATTCCTTGTTATTACTCCATCTTCATCCATCTTATTTCTGAAGACCCACTTGGTGCCAATAACTAGATAGTTTCTTGGTCTAGGAACTAATCTCCACACTTTGCTTTTTTCAAATTGATTTAGTTCTTCTTGCATGACTTTTATCCAACTTGAGTCTTCCATAGCATCTTCTATTTTCTTGGGTTCCATTTATGACAGAAAGCTCAGATAGAAACACTCATTCTGGGTGGCAGCACTTGTCTTGACTATTGCATTTGGATCTCCAATGATTAAGTCTTGAGTGTGATCTTTTTCCCATTTATTTCCTGTTGGAACATCTGTCCTGATACCTTCTTGTCTGAGACCTTCAAGATCAATTTATACTTCTTGATGTGGAGGTTCGTTGTCTTGCGTAGTCCTCTCTACAATCTCATTTCCTTGCTTGACGATTTCAGTGTCTGGAATTACAATCGTGGTGTTGAGCTCGACGACCTCGTTCGTAGTGTCTGAAGTGTCGTTCGTAGTGTCTTGAGACACTGTTTTGTCTAAGTCTGTTTCATCAAAGATGGTGTGAATTGAAACTTCAACACTCAGCGTTTTCTTGTTGAACACTCTATAGGCCTTACTGTTTGTGGCATATCCAAGAAAGATTCATTCGTCTAACTTGGGTTAGAACTTTGTCAAATACTGTTTCCTATTGTTGAGAATGTAGCATGCACAACCGAATACATGAAAGTAGCTGGCATTCGGCTTTCTTCCTTTCCACAATTCGTAGGGAGTCTTCTTTATCGTAGAGTGTATGAGCGATCTGTTATGAGTGTAGCATGCAGTGTTGACAACTTCTGCCCAGAAGTATTCAGGCAGATGAGCTGCTGTTAGTAGAGTTCGTCCAGCCTCTATCAACGTTCTATTCTTTCTCTCAGTTACTCCGTTTTGTTGAGGAGTTCGTAGAGTTGAGAAGTTGTGACTGATGCCATTGTCTGTGTAGAACTGGTCCATTTCAGAAAAGTTAAATTCTCTGACATGATCACTCCTTATTGCCTTGATTTTCTCCCCTTTCTCATTCATTACCAGTTTAACATCTTTTATTAGTTGGGAGCTTGTTTCATCTTTTGAGTTTAGAAAGAACACCCATGTGAATCTGGTGTAGTCATCTACTACGACCAATGAGTATCTCTTCCCTCCAAGGCTTGTTGTTGGGAGTGGCCCAAAAAGATCCATGTGAAGTAGCTGCAGAGGTTTGTCAATTGACTTAACGGTTTTGTTCTTGAATGAGATTCTAGTCTGCTTTCCAAGTTGACAGGCATTGCATAGTCTTTCTTTGACGAAACTGAATTTGGGTAAGCCTGCTACTAGATCCTTGGAGGCCAGTTTAGACATGCTTTTTAAGTTGAGATGAGACAATCTCCTATGTCATAACCAACTCATTTCTTCATATGCTTTAGCCAGAAAGCATATTGTCTCGTCCGAGCTTAGTTAACCAAGATTGACAGTGTAGATATTTCCTTATCTTGTTCCGGTCAGCTTTATAGAGGATATCTTTAGATCTCTGACTTGACATTGATTGTTGAGTAAGGTGACTTGATGACCTTTGTCGCAGAGTTGGCTTATGCTCAAAAGATTGTGTTGTAATCCTTCCACATAGACCACTTTACTAAAGGACACTGCACCATTCCTAGCTGAGCTGTAACGACCCCAAAACAGGTCCATTCCATCCAACCTATTCTGAGTCGCCAAATACATGGTACAGAAAATAACTACAACTTTATTACAATAATTGTCGTACAAAATACAACAACACATATGCTGTGAGTTTGGATACAAATATATACCAAATGTGACTCATGTCCCAACCGTGGACAACACCTCACAATGACACCTTACATAAAGGTATAGTCAAAAACTATTTTAGAAATGAGAATCTTTGGGAAGTGCTCAAGGAAACCTTTGTACATGGGAGGCCATGCGTCTAGGTTATGATAGATATCATATGGCCACAGAATTATCCTTGGTTGACCCAATAGACTCCAAAGAAAAACGAGAAGATTACTATCATATTCTTCCCAACGGTGAGTCTTCTCTTGATTTATCATTATCTCTACTTTCTTTAATCGTGAATTATACTTCAAACAAACACCAAGATTATATAGGTAGTGCTCGTAGATATACTCAGCAAGTGGATGTGCACAACCGTGTCTTATGATGACACGATGTTGTATGTCATTAGACATCTTGTATGATAGTGACAAAACACCCTTCCAACGTTGGGTTTGCCTCACCCTATTTGATTCACCAAATATAACTACTAAATGATGACCATCGTTCTATTCCCCTGTTACCCCTGCTCGACCCAGCTACACTCTTATTACCTGAAAGGAATTGTGAAATAGAAGGGTGAGCACAACTAGCCCAGTAAAGAATATCATGACTAAAGATAATTAAATTATCAATAGCCTTCATCAATAATAAATCAGAGATTTAGAACATATGGTAGATGATAAAACTATTCAACCATAGTTGTAGCGGAACGAGCAATCCATTAGAAAAGTCAAATAGACTACAAAGTCTATTATCTTCTCCATGTTAAAAATCCACCAACAATGTTTTATCCCTGTAACATCAATCAACAATTCTGGTCCACAATTATATGAATAACTCATAATCATAATTGTAGTTCTAAATTTTTCTTCGCACCCAGGGCGAAGAATATTTTCATCACCTGTCTTTACCTGAAAAATCAAAGATCACGGTTATACCAAATCACAGTTCCTGTTCATAATCATGCTAATAAATCCATCTTTGCACTACGACCAAAGATATTCATCAACAAATCATCTTTGCACTACAGGCCAAAGATATTCAACAACAGTTCATCTTCACACTACGGGCCAAAGATATTCATCAACAATTTATCTTTGCACTACAGGCCAAAGATATTCCTCAACAGTTCATATTTGCACTACAGGCCAAATATATTCATATCTCAAAGAAATATATAATCATTTCAGAATTTATATAAACAATAATTATAACCATGTTAATTAATTCATCTTTACACTTAAACTAAAGATATTCAATTATAAATTCAATGGTCATGATCATACCAGTTAACAATTCATCTCTGCACTACAGGCCAAAGATATTCCTCAGTCACGATCATACCAATAATTTACCCATCTTTACACTCAAGTGAAAGAGAAATTCAACATCAGGGTTATAAAAATGTTATATATGATAATAAAAATAATATGATCAACAACTGCATTTATTTTCAAGAGCAACAATCATAAATCAACGATAATTTGGTCAGAAAAAGAAACCAATTTTTATCGTGAATAGTACCCGTGAATAGTAACTCATGAATAGTAACTCGTGAATAGTAACTCATGAATAGGAACTCGTGAATAGTACTCCGTATTCGTACATGGTACCGTATGCGTAAATAATGTCATATACGTGAATAGTGCCGTATACGTGAATAGTGTCGTATACGTGAATAGTGCCGTATACGTGAATAGTAATCCCGACTCAAAAAGTTCCAAATTTGATAAAATAAACTCATATCAATATTTCAGCATAATGATATTGAAGAAAATAATATTATTTAAGAAAATAATATCCCTTACTATCCCTTACCTCAAAAGAGCAGTATTTCTGACCGGAATGTAAAGCCGAAGGAACCTTGCACTGAATAGTAACTCTTAAAGTATCTAAATACTTTCAAAAATATGCTTGATAATATAGAGAGAAAGAAAACTTGTTTCTAGTGTGATTTTCAATTCAAATTTAGCCTTCTATTTATAGGAAAATATTAGAACGCCGAAGCAGACTTAACCTGCAACCTGGTGGCTTTACCTGCTACTATTCTCACCCACCACATTTGAATAAAAATCTCACACATTTCTTCACCAACCAAGAGTGGGGCCCACCAATTCTAGAATTTTCTGCCAAAATGATAAATTCTGAAACTTCAACAATTTCTAAACCAGTCATCTCGTAAAATTCATAATAAATCATACGTTCATTTTTAACGGTTCAAAATTTGTGGACATATACTCAACTTATATATGTATAACATATCCAAAAATTACCACGATCCAACGATCGGATTAAAAATTATAACCCCCGCAAAATATCTCAAAAATCCTGATTTTTAATACCTCCATTCCGACAAAAATACTGATAAAAACCTCAACATTAACTCCTTCATTTTTAACCACAAAAATATATCCCTCATTTATATCCACATAAAATAAATATTTCCTTATCATATGAATCAATAATTAATTATTCACAAATACTATTACAGAATCACATTTATGACAACCAGGCCGTTCCCAAGAAAGAAGGGGCTTTCCAATAAGGATTTCTCCTTATTGGCGCGCAATTAGATAACCAAACCTCTCCTTAGACAGAACTTTCTAGACATTGCCAATAATGTTATCTAATAATATTATTCAAATAATATGAATTATTGATCTGATAATGGAAAATACTGTGCAGCAACAATTATTGAAATAATAATAATATAAAATATCAACGCAGCAATTATTGAATCAATAAAATAAAATATTGAACAGTAATTACTGTGACAATTATTCAGTAGTGCCTTCTCACGTAAGAATCAATAATTAAAAAAATACTGTGCAATACCGTGTGCTACTGTGCAACTACGCGTATTACTGTATTTTAACCACCAGGTATTCCAACAGTGTTAACGGTAACAACTACGCCGTTATTTATAAAAACTCAATTTTGTCGTTTTCTTCATCCGACAGTTATTCTGTTATGGGGCCCACAAGTGACTGCGCCGTCGTACGAATATTCCCCGACAGCTAGAATATTCTACGACCAAACGAATATTCCACGACAAAATGAATATTTTATAACCACTTGCTTATTTTAAAAAATATTCATATATCATCCTTAACTTTAACTTTTTATCAATTTAACAATTTACTAAATAAAAAAATTGAATACTTTTATTTCATAAAATTCGGGGTCTTACAATCTCCCCTCCTTATGAAATTTCGTCCTCGAAATTTACGTACCTGGTAATTCAAAGAGCTGAGAATACCTTGCTTTCATTTCAGATTCTATCTTCCCTGTCATCATGATTTCTCTATTGCTCATCTCCTATATTTCAGATATCATTCTAGAATACAGCTTCAAAACAAGGGTTAATTGAACAAATTAACATATCACATAATATCCCGATATTATGACTTACCAACAAATAAGCTTAGGTAGGACACACTAGTGAAGGATTTACTCATCTCTACCCTCCTAGTTATATTCCCTGATCTCCGCCAGAGACCATATCCCTAAGCTCTGATACCAAAATGTAACTCTGGACACCAACTTGTGTCAGCACCTTACATTGATACCTATCAGTTTGCCACCGCAGAACGGCGTCCCCTACGGAGAGTCTGGCTTCGATGCATCCCCCATCAACAGGAAGTCACCAGCGAGAGGCTCGGGGCTATTTACTTATAGCTCTGATACCAAAATGTAACGACCCCAAAACAGGTCCATTCCATCCAACCTATTCTGAGTCGCCAAATACATGGTACAGAAAACAACTACAACTTTATTACAATAATTGTCGTACAAAATACAACAACACATATGCCGTGAGTTTGGATACAAATATATACCAAATGTGACTCATGTCCCAACCGTGGACAACACCTCACAATGACACCTTACATAAAGGTATAGTCAAAAAACTGTTTTAGAAATGAGAATCTTTGGGAAGTGCTCAAGGAAACCTTTGTACATGGGAGGCCATGCGTCTAGGTTATGATAGATATCATATGGCCACAGAATTATCCTTGGTTGACCCAATAGACCCCAAAGAAAAATGAGAAGATTACTATCATATTCTTCCCAATGGTGAGTCTTCTCTTGACTTATCATTATCTCTACTGTCTTTAATCGTGAATTATACTTCAAATAAACACCAAGATTATATAGGTAGTGCTCGTAGATATACTCAGCAAGTGGATGTGCATAACCATATCTTATGATGACACGATGTTGTATGTCATTAGACATCTTGTATGATAGTGACAAAACACCCTTCCAACGTTGGGTTTGCCTCACCCTATTTGATTCACCAAATATAACTACTAAATGATGACCACTGTTCTATTCTCCTGTTACCCCTGCTCGACCCAGCTACACTCTTATTACCTGAAAGGAATTGTGAAACAGAAGGGTGAGCACAACTAGCCCAGTAAAGAATATCATAACTAAAGATAATTAAATTATCAATAGCCTTCATCAATAATAAATCAGAGATTTAGAACATATGGTAGATGATAAAACTTTTCAACCATAGTTGTAGCGGAACGAGCAATCCATTACAAGTGTCAAATAGACTACAAAGTCTATTATCTTCTCCATGTTAAAAATCCACCAACAATGTTTTATCCCTGTAACATCAATCAATAATTCTGATCCACAATTATATGAATAACTCATAATCATAATTGTAGTTCTAAATTTTTCTTCGTACCCAGGACGAAGAATATTTTCATCACCTGTCTTTACCTGAAAAATCAAAGATCACGGTTATACCAAATCACAATTCTTGTTCATAATCATGCTAATAAATCCATCTTTGCACTACGACCAAAGATATTCATCAACAAACCATCTTTGCACTACAGGCCAAAGATATTCAACAACAGTTCATCTTCGCACTACGGGCCAAAGATATTCATCAACAATTTATCTTTGCACTACAGGCCAAAGATATTCCTCAACAGTTCATATTTACAGTACAGGCCAAATATATTCATATCTCAAAGAAATATATAATCATTTCAGAATTTATATAAACAATAATTATAACCATGTTAATCAATTCATCTTTACACTTATGCTAAAGATATTCAATTATAAATTCAATGGTCATGAATGACCAGTTAACAATTCATCTCTGCACTACAGGCCAAAGATATTCCTCAGTCACGATCATACCAATAATTTACCCATCTTTACACTCAAGTGAAAGAGAAATTCAACATCAGGGTTATAAAAATGTTATATATGATAATAAAAATAATATGATCAACAACTGCATTTATTTTCAAGAGCAACAATCATAAATCAACGATAATTTGGTCAGAAAAAGAAATCAATTTTTGTCGTGAATAGTACCCGTGAATAGTAACTTGTGAATAGTAACTCGTGAATAGTAACTCATGAATAGGAACTCGTGAATAGTAACTCATCAATAGTACTCCGTATTCGTACATGGTATCGTATACGTAAATAATGTCATATACGTGAATAGTATCGTTTACGTGAATAGTGTCGTATACGTGAATAGTGTCGTATACGTGAATAGTAATCCCGACTCAAAAAATTTCAAATTTGATAAAATAAACTCATATCAATATTTCAGCATAATGATATTGAAGAAAATAATATCATTTAAGAAGAAAATAATATCCCTTACTATCCCTTACTATCTCTTACCTCAAAAGAGCAGTATTTCTGACCGAAATGTAAAGCCGAAGGAACCTTGCACTGAATAGCAACTCTCAAAGTATCTAAATACTTTCAAAAATATGCTTGATAATATAGAGAGAAAGAAAACTTGTTTCTGGTGTGATTTTTAATTCTAACTTTGCCTTCTATTTATAGAAAAATATTAGCACGCCGAAGCAGGCTTAACCTGCAACCTGATGGCTTTACCTGCTACTATTTCCACCCACCACATTTGAATAAAAATCTCACATATTTCTTCACCAACCAAGAGTGGGGCCTACCAATTCTAGAATTTTCCACCAAAATGATAAATTCTGAAACTTCAACAATTTCTAAACCAGTCATCTCGTAAAATTCATAATAAATCATACGTTCATTTTTAATCCTTCAAAATTTGTGGACATATACTCAACTTATATATGTATAACATATCTAAAAATTACCACGATCCAACGATAGGATTAAAAATTATAACCCCCGCAAAATATCTCAAAAACTCTGATTTTTAATACCTCCATTCCGACAAAAATACTGATAAAAACCTCAACATTAACTCCTTCATTTTTAACTACAAAAATATATCCCTCATTTATATCCACATAAAATAAATATTTCCTTATCATATGAATCAATAATTAATTATTCACAAATAATATTACAGAATCACATTTATGACAACCAGGCCGTTTCCAGGAAAGAGGGGGCTTTTCAATAAGGATTTTTCCTTATTGGCGCGCAATTAGATAACCAAACCTCTCCTTAGACAGAACTTTCTAGACATTTCTAATAATGTTATCTAATAATATTATTCAAATAATATGAATTATTGATCTGATAATGGAAAATACTGTGCAGCAACAATTATTGAAATAACAATAATATAAAATATCAACGCAGCAATTATTGAATTAATAAAATAAAATATTGAACAGTAATTACTGTGACAATTATTCAGTAGTGCCTTCTCACGTAAGAATCAATAATTAAAAAAATATTGGACAATACCGTGTGCTACTGTGCAACTACGCGTATTACTGTATTTTAACCACCAGGTATTCCAACAGTGTTAACGGTAACAACTACGCCGTTATTTATAAAAACTCAATTTTGTCATTTTCTTCATCCGATAGTTATTCTGTTATGGGGCCCACAAGTGACTGCGCCGTCGTACGAATATTTCCCGACAGCTAGAATATTCTACGACCAAACGAATATTCCCCGACAAAATGAATATTTTATAACCACTTGCTTATTTTGAAAAATATTCATATATCACCCTTAACTTTAACTTTTTATCAATTTAACCATTTACTAAATAGAAAAATTGAATACTTTTATTTCATAAAATTTGGGGTCTTACAATCTCCCCTTCTTATGAAATTTCGTCCTCGAAATTCACGTACCTGGTAATTCAAAGAGTTGAGAATACCTTGCTTTCATTTCAGATTCCATCTTCCCTGTCATCATGATTTCTCCATTGCTCATCTCCTGTATTTCAGATATCATTCTAGAATACAGCTTCAAAACAAGGGTTAATTGAACAAATTAATATATCACATAATATCTCGATATTATGACTGACCAACAAATAAGCTTAGGTAGGACACACTAGCGAAGGATTTACTCATCTCTACCCTCCTAGTTATATTCCCTGATCTCCGCCAGAGACCATATCCCTAAGCTCTGATACCAAAATATAACTCTGGACACCAACTTGTGTCAGTACCTTACACTGATACCTATCAGTTTGCCACCGCAGAACGGTGTCCCCTACGGAGAGTCTGGCTTCGGTGCATCCCCCATCAACAGGAAGTCACCAGCGAGAGGCTCGGGGCTCTTTACTTATAGCTCTGATACCAAAATGTAACGACCCCAAAACAGGTTCATTCCATCCAACCTATTCTGAGTCGCCAAATACATGGTATAGAGAATAATTACAACTTTATTACAATATTTGTCGTGCAAAATACAACAATACATATGCTGTGAGTTTGGATACAAATATATAGCAAATGTGACTCATGTCCCAACCGTGGACAACACCTCACAATGACACCTTACATAAAGGTATAGTCAAAAACTATTTTAGAAATGAGAATCTTTGGGAAGTGCTCAAGGAAACCTTTGTACATGGGAGGCCATGCGTCTAGGTTATGATAGATATCATATGGCCACAGAATTATCCTTGGATGACCCAATAGACCCCAATGAAAAACGAGAAGATTACTATTATATTCTTCCCAACGGTGAGTCTTCTCTTGACTTATCATTTCAGGCCAAAGATATTCAACAACAGTTCATCTTCGCACTATGGGCCAAAGATATTCATCAACAATTTATTTTTGCACTACAGGCCAAAGATATTCCTCAACAGTTCATATTTGCACTACAGGCCAAATATATTCATATCTCAAAGAAATATATAATCATTTCAGAATTTATATAAACAATAATTATAACCATGTTAATCAATTCATCTTTACACTTAAGCTAAAGATATTCAATTATAAATTCAATGGTCATGATCATACCAGTTAACAATTCATCTCTGCACTACAGGCCAAAGATATTCCTCAGTCACGATCATACCAATAATTTACCCATCGTTACACTCAAGTGAAAGAGAAATTCAATATTAGGGTTATAAAAATGTTATATATGATAATAAAAATAATATGATCAACAACTGCATTTATTTTCAAGAGCAACAATCATAAATTAACGATAATTTGGTCAAAAAAAGAAATCAATTTTTGTCGAGAATAGTACCCGTGAATAGTAACTTGTGAATAGTAACTCGTGAATAGGAACTCGTGAATAGGAACTCGTGAATAGTAACTCGTGAATAGTACTCCGTATTCGTACATTGTACCGTATACGTAAATAATATCATATACGTGAATAGTGCCGTATACGTGAATAGTGTCGTATACGTGAATAGTAATCCCGACTCAAAAAGTTCTAAATTTGATAAAATATATATTAATATTTCAGCATAATGATATTGAAGAAAATAATATCATTTAAGAAGAAAATAATATCTCTTACTATCCCTTACCTCAAAAGAGTAGTATTTCTGACCGGAATGTAAAGCCGAAGGAACCTTTCACTGAATAGCAACTCTCAAAGTATCTAAATACTTTCAAAAATATGCTTGATAATATAGAGAGAAAGAAAACTTGTTTCTAGTGTGATTTTCAATTCAAACTTAGCCTTCTATTTATAGGAAAATATTAGCACGCCGAAGCAAACTTAACCTGCAACCTGATGGCTTTACCTGCTACTATTCCCACCCACCACATTTAAATAAAAATCTCACACATTTCTTCACCAACCAAGAGTGGGGCCCACCAATTCTAGAATTTTCTACCAAAATGATAAATTCTGAAACTTCAACAATTTCTAAACCAGTCATCTCGTAAAATTCATAATAAATCATACGTTCATTTTTAACGGTTCAAAATTTGTGGACATATACTCAACTTATATATGTATAACATATCCAAAAATTACCACGATCCAACGGTCGTATTAAAAATTATAACCCTCGCAAAATATCTCAAAAACCCTGATTTTTAATACCTCCATTCCGACAAAAATACTGATAAAAATCTCAACATTAACTCCTTCATTTTTAACCACAAAAATATATCCCTCATTTATATCCACATAAAATAAATATTTCCTTATCATATGAATCAATAATTAATTATTCACAAATAATATTACATAATCACATTTATGACAATCAGGCCGTTCCTAGGAAAGAGGGGCATTTCCAATAAGGATTTCTTCTTATTGGCGCGTAATTAGATAACCAAACCTCTCCTTAGACAGAACTTTCTAGACATTGCCAATAATGTTATCTAATAATATTATTCAAATAATATGAATTATTGATCTGATAATAGAAAATACTGTGCAACAACAATTATTGAAATAACAATAATATAAAATATCAACGCAGCAATTATTGAATCAATAAAATAAAATATTGAACAGTAATTACTGTAACAATTATTAAGTAGTGCCTTCTCACGTAAGAATCGATAATTAAAAAAATATTGTGCAGTACCGTGTGCTACTGGGCAACTACGCGTATTACTGTATTTTAACCACCAGGTATTCCAACAGTGTTAACGGTAACAACTACGCCGTTATTTATAAAAACTCAATTTTGTCATTTTCTTCATCCGACAGTTATTCTGTTATGGGGCCCACAAGTGACTACGCCATCGTACGAATATTTCCCGACAGCAAGAATATTCTACGACCAAACGAATATTTCCCGACAAAATAAATATTTTATAACCACTTGCTTATTTTGAAAAATATTCATATATCACCCTTAACTTTAACTTTTTATCAATTTAACCATTTACTAAATATAAAAATTGAATACTTTTATTTTATAAAATTCGGGGTCTTACATGAGCCATATCCTCTTGTCTTGCCAGAGCCATTGTCTCCAAAGATGACTGAAGGACCCTCCTTCTCTATGTAGTTAGACAGAAGGGCTTTGTTCCCGATCATGTACCTTGAGCATCCACTGTCCAGATACCAGGTTGTGATCGTGGAGCTCTGTTCCTGTGGTAATATTTGAACTTTTATTTTGGTACACATACTTGCATGGGTCCTACTTTGTTAGTACCCTTGGGAACCCAAATCTGATTGATTTTGGGTCTCACATGCATAAGATTATGGTAGCATATTACAGCCTTGTGACCGACCTTATTACACACAAAATATCTAATATAATGCATGCTTGTGTGTGTATGTGGATTCTTCCTCCATTTGGACTGATGTGGATTCTCAGCCATCCTTCCTTTGTACTGGTGGTTCTCCTTCTTTCATGTGTCCTTGTGTTTCATGATTTGTGAGGAGTGAAGCTTACCTCTACTGCAAGACCCCGAATTTTATGAAATAAAATTATTCAATTTTTCTATTTTGGTAAATAGTTAAATTGATAAAAGTTTGAAGTTAAGGATGATATTTGAAAATTTTGCAAAGTAAGCAATTTGTTATAAAATATTCGCTGTGTCGGGAAATATTCGTTTGGTCAGGGAATATTCTTTTTGTCGGAGAATATTTGTACGACGCCACCATCATTGGTGGACCCCACAACAGAATAGCTGTCGAAGTTAGAAAACGACAGAAATATCTTTTTATAAAAATAACGGCGAAAGTTTTTACTGTTAAACTGTTGAAATATCCGGTGGTAAAAGTACAGTAATACGCGTGGTTGCATAGTAGCACACGGTATTGATTATTGATACTTACGTGAGAAGTCACTCAGTTATACTCACTTATTGCTACAGTAGTTGCTACATAATATCTCTCATATTATTGATTCAATTATTATCACAGTATCATTTGCATAATATTTATTATTAGTAAATCAATCATTGAGACGACAAAGTTATTCATATTATAATTTGTAATATTGATAATGTCTAGAAATTTCTGTCGATGAGAGGTTTGGTCACCTAATTACGCGCCAATAGGGAGAAATCCTTATCGGAAAGCCACTTCTTTCCTGGGAATGATCCGGTTGTTAAATATTGTGAGTTATAATATTAATGATGAATAATTGTTAATAGATTAAAAATGTGTTTATTAATGATAAGTGATTTGTGGTAAATATTTATTTAATTTTTGATATAAATAGAGAGGTTTGTTATGAGGTGTTTGTTATAAGTTGACTTATTATTCCATGAGGAGATATACTAATTTTTTAGACCGTTGGTTGAAGATATAATAGTAAAGCAATATGGACCGCTGGTGGAAAGTTATAATAGTAAATCAATATGGATCGATGGTTTAAAATTTTAATAGTAAATCAGTATGGACCGTTGCTTTAAGTTTTAATAGTAAATCAATATGGACCGTCCATTTAAAAGTAAATTAATCTGAGTCGTTCATGAATTAGTTACTATTAAGTCCTTTTCCCTATAAATAGAAGCTCATTCCTTCATTATTTCTTACGAATTCACTGAAACTCTAGAGAGAGAAACTATAGAGAGAAAGAAGAGGAGTATTCTGCTACTACCCTACTTCAGTATTCAATCTTCTACTAAGGTAAGGGGTGTTATTTATTTCATATTCAGTTACGATATTATTTTTCGTATTCGTAAGAAATATTATCTTCGTTCAATATTCGTAAAGGATATTATTTGTTGTATTCGTAAAGGGTGTTATTTATTTCATATTCACTTACGATATTATTTTTCGTATTCGTAAGAAATATTATCTTCGTTCAATATTTATAAGAGATATTATTTGTTGTATTCGTAAGGGATATTATTTCTTTAGTATTCATGAAGAGAGTTATTTTCTTTCAATACGCGTAAGGGTTATTATTCCATTCTTTATTATTCTGATGGAATAATTTGTCTACGAGAACTACCGCATGCATGGTGAAATCTTTTGTTATTCCATTCCTTATTATTCTGTTAGAATAACCTGTCTATGCAGACTATCGCATGCATGGTGAAATCTTTTGTTATTCCATTCTTTATTATTCTATGGGAATAACCTGTCTACGCGGACTATCGCATGTCTGGTGAATAACCCTTCATATTTAATTGTTATTAAATTGTGGAAATGATCTGTCTATGCGCACTACCGCATGACAGGTGATAATCCATTTGCAGTTGCGTATATTATTTCTTTTCATATTCTAAAATCTAAACTTACTATGGTAAGTATTGCTTCTATAATTCCTGAAATTAGTGGAATATCCTTGAGTTTTGCGTTTCATCTAGTATCGTTTCATTGAAATATTGATCTAAACTTTCTTATTAAAAATTAATATTTTCACCCAGGGTACTATTCACGGGTTACTATTCACTCGGTTAATATTCACTCGAAGATTTAGGGTACTTTTCATACCGAGTTACTATTCATAGGTTACTATTCACTCGCGTATTAATCACTCGGGTATTCGGGATATTTTTCATATCTGGGTACTATTCTCAAAATACTATTCACGGGGTACTATTCATGGGGTACTATTCACTCGGGTACTATTCAATTAACCCTTGTTTTGTGGCAGTGTTTAAAAATGGCATATAAAAATATTGAGATAAGCATTGAAGCACATGAGACCGTTGAGTCAGCAATGATCAATACCCAGGATAATGTGTGTCAGGATGACAATAATCCTCAGGAAAACAACAACGCTGACCAAGTGATGAATGATGTGATGTTCAGAGACTTTATGCAATTCATGCAACATCAAGCGAGAACGACTCCTATTCAAAATGCAGGTGGAACACTGGCAACTCTCGGATGGTCACTGCAAAGCAGTTTAAGGAGCTGGGACCACCGGAGTTTGTGGGAAAGCCAGAACCACTTAAGGCGGAGACGTGGATAAAGTATATCACCAAGATATTTGATGTCTTGGGATGCTCCGAGGAGTAAAAGGTTCCATTTGCCACCTTCATGTTGCGAGGAGATGCAGATTACTGGTGGGAATCAGTAAAATGTACTCAACCTGCCGCACTGAAGATGTCTTGGGAGAAGTTCCAAGAACTGTTCAACGAAAAGTACTTTCCCAAAAGTATTCGTCACATGAAGGAGGTAGAGTTCATCAAGCTAGAGCAAAATAATATGACCGTGTCACAATACAAAGCTAAGTTTGCCGAGTTGTCTCGGTTTACGTTCCACTTGATTGATAATGAGGAGAGAATGACATGGATGTTTCTAAGAGGTTTGAAACCTGAGATACGTCAATACCTAATTTCTCACAAATTGTGTTTGTATTCAGATGTTGTAAATAGGGCTCAGTTATTGGAGCGCGATAATGAGCCAGCCCAACCAAAAGATAATGACCAACAACACGATAATAATCGTACCGGGGGCAATGACCATTGGAACAACGATAACCATCGTGAAGGAAATTATCATGCCAGAAATGGTAACCATTTCGGTGGTAATCATGGCCAAGATAATAGAAGAAATGATTCAAGTGAAAAATTCAAGAAGAGAAGATTTAACGATGATGGGAAGACGTCGGCAGCAGCGCCAGCGCCAGCAACAAATTCTAGGGGAGGAGAACGACCGCCAGTTAGATGCTACAGATGCGGAGAGGAGGGACACATAATTCCAAACTGTTCACAGCCTTCCAAGTATGTTTTAGTTGTGGTAAAGATGGTCACATAGCTCGATTTTGTCCTGTAGAAAAATCAAGTCCAGCTGGGACGGTGGCACCAAAGGCGGATACGGACAAAACAAAGTCGGTAGTTTAAGGGAGAGCATTTTTCGTGATGAGGACCCGAACGAAGTTATCACGAGTTAGTTAATTATAAATTCTTACAAAATCTATACCTTATTAGATATCAATTCTACCCATTCTTTTATTTCTCCTACTTGCGCTCAACGTTTAAATTTAACTCTGGAGAAATTAGACTTTGACTTATCTGTTGAAACTCCGTTGGGAGAAACCTTCTTTACATCCACTGTTTATAAATCTTGTTCGATTCAAATTGGCACCCTCACGTTACCTGTTGACCTTATCTCGTTGAAAATACTTGTCTTTAATGTCATTTTAGGAATCGACTAGTTAACTACTCATAATGCAAAAATTGATTATTTTCGTAAGGTTGTTAGCTTTCATATTCCTAACCAACCTATTATACGAATTCAAGTAACAAAACTACTAAAGTCAATCACTGTCATATCAAGCCATAAAGCTATTCATTTATTAAAAAACGGATGTCAAGCTTTCTTAGCCTATGTCACAAATTTAACCAATAATACGTCAATTTTGAATGATATTTCTATCGTTAATAAATTTCCTGGCGTATTTCCTGAAGAACTTCCTAGCCTACCCTAGAGCATGAAATCGAATTTTGTATTGACCAAAACCCATTCTAAAACCCTCAAATATTTCTTCACCCAAAACAAACGTAACATGTGCCAAAGACGTTGGCTCAAGCTGTTGAAGATTACAACCATACCATTCAATACCATCCTAGAAAAGTGAACGTGATAGCTGACGCGTTGAGTGGAAGATAGTATGCGAGTGCGATATTGTTAACACAAAGATCCATTTCGTACGACTTATAAAAGATGGAGATAGAGTTAAAGACTCCAAGAAACTATGTGAAGATAGCGAATATATGATTAGAATCGACTTTAATTGATAAAGTTAAAGCCGCTCAAGCTACAGATTCCGAGCTGATGAATGTGAAGAAGAAGGTTCAAGAAGGCATTATTCTAAAAGCAAGAATCGACGAAGAGAGGAAATCTCAACCCTCAATTCTATTGGCCCATTTGAAATCCTCGATCGAGTAGGAATTATGGCCTATAGACTCGCTTTACCGCCAAGTATGTCGCGTGTTCATAATATTTTTCACATATTGATGTTACATAAATATGTGGACGACCCAAACCACATTATTGAATTAGAAATAAACGAGATAGCAGAAGATTTAACGTATGAGGAGATACGTGTTAAAATCTTGGATAAGAATGATCATATTCGACACTCAAAGGTTATACCTCAAGAGTTAGAATCTAAACAAGGTATCCTTACCTCTACGGCATATCAGGTACGTACGTAAATTTTGGGGACAAAATTTTATAAGGCGGGGAGATTGTAAGACCCTGAATTTTATGAAATAAAAGTATTCAATTTTTCTATTTTGGTAAATAGTTAAATTGATAAAAGTTTGAAGTTAAGGATGATATTTGAAAATTTTGCAAAGTGAGCAAGTTGTTATAAAATATTCGTTGTGTTAGGAACTATTCGTTTGGTCAGGAAATATTCTTTTTGTCGGAGAATATTTGTACGACGACACCATCATTGGTGGACCACATAACGGAATAACTGTCGGAGTTAGAAAACGACAGAAATATCTTTTTATAAAAATAACGACGAAAGTTTTTACCATTAAACTGTTGAAATACCCGGTGGTAAAAGTACAGTAATACGCGTGGTTGTATAGTAGCACACGGTATTGATTATTAATGCTTACGTGAGACGTCACTCAGTTATACTCAATTTCTGCTACAGTAGTTACTGCATAATATCTCTCATATTATTGATTCAATTATTATCACAGTATCATTTGCATAATATTTATTATTAGTAAATCAATAATTGAGACAACAAAGTTATTCATATTATTATTTGAAATATTGACAATGTCTATAAAGTTCTGTCGAGGAGAGGTTTGGTCACCTAATTGCGCGTCAATAATAAGAAATCCTTATTGGAAAGCCCCCTCTTTCTTGGGAATGATCCGGTTGTTAAATATTGTGAGTTATAATATTATTGATGAATAATTGTTAATAGATTAAAAATGTATTTATTAAATATAAGTGATTTGTGGTAAATATTTATTTAATTTTTGATATAAATAGAGGGGTTTGTTATGAGGTATTTGTTATAAGTTGACTTATTATTCCATGAGGAGATATGCTAATTTTTTTAACCGTTGGTTGAAGATATAATAGTAAATCAATATGGACCGCTAGTGGAAAGTAATAATAGTAAATCAATATGGATTGCTGGTTTAAAATTTTAATAGTAAATCAGTATGGACCGTTGCTTTAAGTTTTAATAGTAAATCAATATGGACCGTCCGTTTAAAAGTAAATTAATTTGGGTCGTTCATGAATTAGTTACTATTCAGTCCTTTTCCCTATAAATAGAAGCTCATTCCTTCATTATTTCTTACGAATTCACTGAAATTCTAGAGAGAGAAACTATAGAGAGAAAGAAGAGGAGTATTCTGCTACTACCCTACTTTAGTATTCAATCTTCTACTAAGGTAAGGGGTGTTATTTATTTCATATTCACTTAAGATATTATTTTTCATATTCGTAAGAAATATTATCTTCGTTCAATATTCGTAAGGGATATTATTTGTTGTATTCGTAAGGGGTGTTATTTATTTCATATTCACTTACGATATTATTTTTCGTATTCGTAAGAAATATTATCTTCGTTCAATATTCGTAAGGGATATTATTTGTTGTATTCGTAAGGGGTATTATTTCTTTCGTATTCATGAAGAGAGTTATTTTCTTTCAATACTCGTAAGGGTTGTTATTCCATTCTTTATTATTTTGTTAGAATAACCTGTTTACGTGAACTACCGCATGCATGGTAAAATCTTTTGTTATTCAAACTTTTATCAATTTCACTCGAATATTATTCACCCGAGGATTCGGGGTACTTTTCATACAGAGTTACTATTCACGGGTTACTATTTACTCGGATATTAATCACTCGAGTATTCGGGGTATTTTTCATGCGGGGGTACTATTCTCGAAGTACTATTTACGGGATACTATTTACTCGGGTATTATTCAACCGGAGTACTATTCATGACAAAAATCAATTTCTTTTCGGTCCAAATCATTTTTGATACAATATTATTCTTGAATTTTACTCCACAAAGTAGTATCATGTTGACAATTTCGACATTATTGAATTCTAGATAAATTAAATTATAAATCTTTAAAAATTTATCCTTTTCTTTCTTTTAATTGAATTCTTATATCATTGTCATCATCCTTATGTTTATATTGTGATAAAAGTCATTTGTGGCTTACGTGCATAGATGTACTATTGATTGGTATGATTATGACCAGGGATTATTCGGTATAATCATGACCGTAATGTTAAAAATGATGTGGTAAAAGTCCTCATTGGTCCGTAGTGCATTGATGGACAGTTGTTGATTTAATCATGACCATTGATGATTACATGAATATTCTTGGCCTGTAGTGCAGGGATGATTCGATGATGTGGTTTATTTATTAAGCTGAGTCTCAGCGATAAAATTGAAGAAAAACTTTTTAAATCATAGAAGATAGTAGATATCATGCTCTACTTGACTCTTCTAATGGATTGCTTGTTCCACTGCAGTTAAACTTGATGTTTATTATATTTTATCAGTTTAACACTGTTGAAGGCTAACGATAATTTATTCTGTATTATCTTAGTCATAAAATTTCTTACTGGGCTAGCTGAGCTCACCCTTTCCTTTCATTGTTCTCTTCAGGAAATGAGAATATAGCTGGGACTAGTCGAACTTATTCTCAGCTTATTCTCAGCTTCAAACTTAGAGAGAGAGTCAGTACTTAGAAGAACTGTTTCTAGTTCTTTTTGAACTTTCTCTTTCTCCTTTTGAAGAAGAGAATAATTTTTGGATAGAACTTTAAACCATTTCATGTATTGATGCAGATCAGATGTTATGTCATGTAGTGCAGTTCTTAAATCATCACTGTCTACATCAGGAGAGTTAAAGTCAAATACCTCATCAATACTTGCTTCATAAATGTCAGAGCTCTTCTTATCCTTTGCATGTTTGGCCAACAGGCAAAGATTTGCTATTTCAGGATCTTCATCATCTCCAGATTAGGGAGTTGAGTCGTTGTCTGAGTCACTCCACGATCCTCCAGCCACTAGACATTTATCTTTCTTCTGAGGTCTTTTGTTGCCTTTAAATTCTTTCTTTGAATTTGATTTCTTCTTCAGTTCTTCTCTAAGAGGTTTATTACAGTTTGTAATGAAATGACCAGGCTTCTTGCAGTTGTAGCATAGGTCATTTATCTGCTCCTGGCTGTTGTAGTTATTGACTTTCTTTGGTTTGCTTATTCTGCCTTGACGCATGAACCTTCTGAGTCTTCTTATCAGTATTGCAAAGTCCTCGTCATCATCTTCATCTTCATCGTAGTCAGAGTCATTTTTAGTGTTGGCTTTGGAGATGTTGTCAGTTGCTTTGAGAGCAACCCCTTTATCCTTCTTTCTCCCTTCAGATAGAGTTTCTGCTCGTTGAGTCAGCTCCAGTTCATACGTAAGAAGGTTGTCATATAACTGTTGAACAGTCATTTCATGGAGATTCTTTGATTCTCTTATAGCAGTGGTTTTGGAATCCCACTTGCTAGGTAAAGCTCCCATTAACTTTATGATTAGATCTTTATTTGGATAGATCTTTCCATAGGTTCGGAGAGAGTTGATCAATACATTGAATCTTTCGTAGGTGGAAGTGACATTTTCTCCTTAAACTTGTGCAAACATTTAATATTGCTGAGTTAGCAGAGATTGCTTATTTTCTCTGACTTCTTCTGTTCCTTCATGTATGATGAGCAATGCTTCCCATACTTCCTTTGCTGTTTTGCTATTGACCACATTCTCAAACAGATCATCTTCTAAAGATTGGAACAAAATATTCTTGGCCTTTTTGTCGAGTTGAACAGCTTTCTTTTCATTGTCTATCCATTCTTCTTTGACCTTGATCTAAATTCTGTTTGGGTCATCTGTAGTTGGTGCAAGCTTTGTATGAATGTAGGGCCCATTCTGAAAAGTTTCAAATAGATCTTCATCCATTGAATCCATGTATGCTTGCATACGAACTTTTCAGTTGGCGAATTTGTCTTTGTTGCACATAGGTGGCTTGCTGCCTCCTCCAGTCTTTGATTCGCTTATCAAATGTGCCATTGGATCTACTTAAGCTTTGTAGGCTATTTGATAGAACATGCTCTGATACCAATTGTTAGTTCCCAGAGGTACAATAGTTATCTAGAAGGGGGGTTGAATAGATATTTAAAATTCTTTTTCGAAATACTTGTTAGTTTTGATAATGACTTAAACACAGCGGAGTTGTGAGTTGTTTTGTTTCCCCTTTAAGATATAACGAGTTGATGAGTGTCAAGCAATTATAGCAGTTATAGCAAGAATATAAAAGACACAGTGTTTTTAAGTAGTTCAGAGCACTTAAAGCTCCTAGTCCATTCTTCTACTCCTCGAGTAGGAAATCCATTAAGGATATTCTTACACTTTCTGAATCTCACAAATTCCTTCAAGACCAGCAGTCTTGGAACTTCTTAGTTCACTTTTGAACTCTTCAAGTCCAGCAAACTTGGTACTTCTCAGTTCACTTAGAACTCTTCAAGTCCTTCTGACTTAGAACTTCTTTCTTCACTTGATAATAGTTGAGTTCTTGAATGGTGCTACTCAGTTTCCGTTAAGCTTGTGTTCGAAAGAACTGAGTAGCTGAGCAAGCTTTCTCTTTCATATCGTAGAGTTGAGCGTTGAGTGTTCTTTTTCATTTTTGTTCAGTGCTTGCATCATTTTCTCATCTGCTGATACTTTGCATATATGAGACCTTTAAAATGTATTCGTTGAAGACATCCATTGAAGCATTAAATGCATTTTACATTTCTGAACGTTGATGGAGACTTTTTGCACAACTTCTAATTTTCAGTCTGGCCCACTGACACTGCAGACTGTTGTCCCACCTAACACCTGAAAAGGTATTTCTGCTGACCCATAGTCCTTTCCTTTGCTTCTTCAATATGCATTTTTGTTATATACTAAGGATGACTGTTGTGTCATTGAGGCTCCCGAGGACTTCAACATTTATAACCCATTCCATATTTGTTGTAATCTATTCTTTGAACAAATGTGTGACAACCCCAAAATAGGTCCATTCCATCCAACCCATTCTGAGTCGCCAAATACATGGTACAGAAAATAACTACAACTTTATTACAACAATTGTCGTGTAAAATACAACAACACATATGTCGTGAGTCTGGATACAAATATATACCAAATGTGACATTGGACACCATCATGTGTCAGCACCTCACAAAGGTACCTTACATAAAGGTACAGTCAAAAACTATTTTAGAAACTAGAATCTTTGGGAAGTGCTTAAGGAAACCTTCGTACATAGGAGGCCATGCATCTAGGTTATGATAGATATCATATGGCCACAGAATTATCCTTGGTTGACCCAATAGACCCCAAAGAAAAACGAGAAGATTACTATCATATTCTTCCCAATGGTGAGTAGTAACCCGTGAATAGTAACTCATAAATAGTAACTCGTGAATAGTAACTCGTGAATAGTAACTCGACTCAAAAAGATAGAAATTCCACAATATAATCCATACCAATATTTCGGTATCATGATATTGAAAGAATAACATTTCTTAAACTTATAAACAATTTATTTTAATTGTTTACACTTTATTAAATAATACAATTAATCATCATAAAATGCCAAACTCTTAAGATTTCATCACCAATAACCAAACCCCTCATCAAAAATCTGCATATACCTCATATAGGATTCTCAAGCCATAAAATCCTACTTTCCAATTTTCTTACTTCACATAACATATTTAATTCATTTACTCATAACTAGTCTATTTTCTTGAAAAATACCAAATCAATTCTAAAAATATTTCTTTTCTGAGATTTAGCATAATATAGTCTCATATTGAACATATATTTTTCCCAGAATTTTTAAAACTCATTTACTATTTTTCATATGGCCAAAACCACCGAATATTTAGACATTTATCATAAATTATACTTTTATCCAAAAATTTTGAAATTTACAGAGTACACTGATATTATATATATATACTTCCAATAAAAATTTCATCAATTTTGGAGTTAACCACAAGGAGTTATAACCGGTTACTTTTAAAAGTTTTTTTCCCGTAAAATTCATAACTCTTAATCTATACATCCAAAAATCACCATTTTTTGACACAATCAATAAAACTCATCAAAATATCATTTCAAGTTTTTCCAGATTTTTTGAAGTTCAGAAAAATTACGAAACTGAAAATCATAACAACCCTTAAAATCCCTTACTATCCTTTACCTCAAAAATGTAGTATTTCTGACTGGAATGCAAAGCCGAAGGAAACTTGCACTGAATAGCAACTCTCAAAGTATCTAAATACTCACAAAATATGCTTCATAATATAGAGAGAGAAAGAGAGAAAGCTTATGTTTCTGGTGCGATTTTCAATTCTAACTTAGCACTCTATTTATAGGAAAATAATAGCACGCCGAAGCAGACTTAACCTGCAACCTGATGGCTTTACCTGCTACTATTTCCACCCACCACATTTGAATAAAAATCTCAGCACATTTCTTCACCAACCAAGAGTGGGGCCCACCAATTCTAGAATTTTTCACCAAAATGATTAACTCCGAAAATTCAACAATTTCTGAACCAGACATCTCGTAAAATTCGTAACAAATCATTCGTTCATTTTTAACGGTTCGAAATTTGTGGACATATACTCAACTTATATATGTATAACATATCCAAAAATTACTACGATCCAACGGTCGGATTAAAAATTATAACCCCACAAAATAACTCAAAAACCCTAATTTAATTTTTAATACCTCCATTCCGATAAAAATACTGATAAAACACCTCAACATTAACTCCTTCATTTTTAACCACAAAAATATATCCCTTATTTATATCCACATAAAATAAATATTTCCTTATCATATGAATCAATAATTAATTATTCTCAAATAATATTACAGAATCACATTTATGACAACCAGGTCGTTCCCAGGAAAGAGGCGGCTTTCCAATAAGGATTTCTCCTTACTAGCGCGTAATTAGATGACCAAACCTCTCCTTAGACAGAACTTTCTAGACATTGCCAATAATGCTATCAAATAATATTATTTAAATAATATGAATTATTGATCTGATAATAGAAAATACTGTGCAGCAATAATTATTGAAACAACAATAATATAAAATATCAACGCAGCAATTATTGAATCAATAAAATAAAATATTGAACAGTAACTACTGTAACAATTATTAAGTAGTGCCTTCTTACGTAAGAATCAATAATTTCAAAAATACTGTGCAATACCGTGTGCTACTGTGCAATAACGCGTATTACTGTATTTTAACCACCGGGTATTCCAACAGTGTTAACGGTAACAACTACGCCGTTAATTATAAAAACTCAATTTTTGTTGTTATCTTCATCCGACAGTTATTTTGTTATGGGGCCCACAAATGTCTGCATCGTCGTATGAATATTCCCCGACAGAAAGAATATTCCACGACCAAACGAATATTCTCCGATAACAATGAATATTTTATAACCACTTGCGTATTTTGAAAAGTTTTCACATTTCACCCATAACTTTAACTTTTTATCAATTTAACCATTTACTGAATTGTAATTATAAGAAAAATTTAATACTTTTATTTCATAAAATTCGGGGTCTTACAATCTCCCCTCCTTATGAAATTTCGTCCCCGAAATTTACGTACCTGGTATTTTAAAGAGTTGAGAATACCTTGCTTTCATTTCAGATTCCATCTTCCCTGTCATCATGATTTCTCCATTGCGCATCTCCTGTATTTTAGATATCATTCTAGAATATAGCTTCAAAACAAGGGTAAATTTAACAAATTAACATATCACATAATATCCCGATATTATGACTGACCAACAAATAAGCTTAGGTAGGACACACTAGCGAAGGATTTACTCATCTCTCCCCTCCTAGTTCTATTTCTCGATCTCCGCCAGAGATCATATCCCTAAGCTCTGATACCACTTGTGACAACCCCAAAACAGGTCCATTCCATCCAACCCATTCTGAGTCGCCAAATACATGGTACAGAAAATAACTACAACTTTATTACAATAATTGTCGTGCAAAATACAACAACACATATGTCGTGAGTCTGGATACAAATATATACCAAATGTGACATTGGACACCATCATGTGTCAGCACCTCACAAAGGTACATTACATAAAGGTACAGTCAAAAACTATTTTAGAAACTAGAATCTTTGAGAAGTGCTCAAGGAAACCTTCGTACATGGGAGGCCATGCATCTAGGTTATGATAGATATCATATGGCCACAGAATTATCCTTGGTTGACCCAATAGACCCCAAAGAAAAATGAGAATATTACTATCATATCCTTCCCAATGGTGAGTCTTCTCTTGACATATCATTATCTCTACTGTCTCTAATTGAGAATTATACTTCAAACAAACACCAAGATTATATAGGAAGTGCTCGTATATATACTCAGTAAGTGGATGAGCACATCCCTGTCTTATGATGACACGAGGTTGTATGTCGTTAGACATCTTCTATGATAGTGGCAAAACACCCTTCCAACGTTGGGTACACCTTACCCTATTGGATTCACCAAATAAAACTACTAAATAAACTTTTCTATACTACTTCGGGAGAACATCCACAGCTAGAGACCACCGTTCTATTTCCCCGTTACCCTCGCTCGACCCAGCTACACTCTTATTACCTGAAAGGAATTGTGAAGCAAAAGGGTGAGCACAACTAGCTCAGTAAAGAATATCATGACTAAAGATAATTAAATTATCAATAGCCTTCATCAATAATAAATCAGAGATTTAGAACATATGGTAAATGATAAAAAATTTCAACCATAGTTGCAGCGGAACGTGCAATCCATTAGAAGAGTCAAATAGACCATAAAATCTATTATCTTCTCCATGTTAAAAATCCATCAACAATGTTTTATCCCTGCAACATCAATCAACAGTTCCTTTCCACAATCATATGAATAACTCATAATCATAATTGTGATTCTAAATTTTTCTTCGCACCCAGGACGAAGAATATTTTCATCACATGTCTTTACCTGAAACATCAAAGATCATGGTTATACCAAATCACAGTTCCTGTTCATAATCATACTAATAAATCCATCTTTGCACTACGGCCAAAGATATTCAACAACAGTTCATCTTTGCACTACAGGTCAAAGATATTCATCAACAATTCATATTTGCACTACAGGCAAAAGATATTCAACAACAGGTCATCTTTGCACTACAGGCCAAAGATATTCATCAATAATTCATATTTGCATTACAGGCCAAATATATTAATATATCAAAGAAATATATAATCATTTCAGAATTTATATAAACAATAATTATAACCATGTTGATCATTTCACCTTTGTACTTTAGCTAAAGATATTCAATTATAAATTCAATGGTCATGATCATACCAGTCAACAATTCAACTTTGCACTACTAGCCAAAGAGAACCCATAGTCATGATCATACCAAAAATCTACCCATCTTTACACTCAAGTTAAAGAGAAATATCATCATTAGGGTTATAAAAATGTTATATATGATAATAAAATTAATATAATCAACATATAGATTTAATCTTAAGAGTAATATTCATAAATCAACTATAATTTGGTCAGAAAAAGATACTAATTTTGTCGTGAATAGTAACCCGTGAATAGTAACTCATAAATAGTAACTCGTGAATAGTAACTCGACTCAAAAAGATAGAAATTCCATAATATAATCCATACCAATATTTCGGTATCATGATATTGAAAGAATAACATTTCTTAAACTTATAAATAATTTATTTTAATTGTTTACACTTTATTAAATAATACATTTAATCATCATAAAATGTCAAACTCTTAAGATTTCATCACCAATAACCAAAACCCTCATCAAAAATCTGTATATACCTCATATAGGATTCTCAAGCCATAAAATCCTATTTTTCAATTTTCTTACTTCACATAACATATTTAATTCATTTACTCAAAACTAGTCCATTTTCATGAAAAATACCAAATCAATTCTAAAAATATTTCTTTTCTGAGATTTAGCCGAATATAGTCCCATATTGAACATATATTTTTCTCAGAAATTTTAAAATTCATTTACTATTTTTTATATGGCCAAAACCACCGAATATTTAGACATTTATCATAAATTGTACTTTTATCCAAAAATTCCAAAATTCACAGAGTACACTGATATTATATAGATATACTTCCAATAAAAATTTCATCAATTTTGGAGTTAACCACAAGGAGTTATAACCGGTTATTTTTAAAAGTCTTTTCCCGTAAAATTCATAACTCTTAATCTTTACATCCAAAAATCACAATTTTTGGACACAATCAATAAAACTCATCAAAATATCATTTCAAATTTTTCCAGATTTTTTGAAGTTCAGAAAAATTACGAAACTGAAAATTATAACAATCCTTAAAATCCCTTACTATCCCTTACCTCAAAAGTGCAGTATTTCTGACTGGAATGCAAAGCCGAAGGAAACTTGCACTGAATAGCAACTCTCAAAGTATCTAAATACTCACAAAATATGCTTCATAATATAGAGAGAGAAAGAGAGAAAGCTTATGTTTCTGGTGTGATTTTCAATTCTAACTTAGCCCTCTATTTATAGGAAAATGATAGCACGCCGAAGCAGACTTAACCTGCAACCTGATGGCTTTACCTGCTACTATTCCCACCCACCACATTTGAATAAAAATCTCAGCACATTTTTTCACCAACCAAGAGTGGGGCCCACCGATTCTAGAATTTTTTACCAAAATGATTAACTCCAAAAATTCAACAATTTCTGAACCAGTCATCTCGTAAAATTCGTAACAAATCATTCGTTCATTTTTAACGGTTCAAAATTTGTGGACATATACTCAACTTATATATGTATAACATATCCAAAAATTACTACGATCCAACGGTCGGATTAAAAATTACAACCCCACAAAATAACTCAAAAACCCTAATTTGATTTTTAATATCTCCATTCCGACAAAAATACTGATAAAACACCTCAACATTAACTCCTTCATTTTTAACCACAAAAATATATCCCTTATTTATATCCACACAAAATAAATATTTTTTTATCATATGAATCAATAATTAATTATTCACAAATAATATTACAGAATCACATTTATGACAACCAGGCCGTTCCCAGGAAAGAGGGGGCTTTCCAATAAGGATTTCTCCTTACTAGCGCGCAATTAGATGACCAAACCTCTCCTTAGACAGAACTTTCTAGACATTACCAATAATGCTATCAAATAATATTATTTAAATAATATGAATTATTGATCTGATAATGGAAAATACTGTGCAGCAACAATTATTGAAACAACAATAATATAAAATATCAACGCAGCAATTATTGAATCCATAAAATAAAATATTAAATAGTAACTACTGTAACAATTATTGAGTAGTGCCTTCTTACGTAAGAATCAATAATTTCAAAAATACTGTGCAATACCGTGTGCTACTGTGCAATAACGCGTATTATTGTATTTTAACCACCGGGTATTCCAACAGTGTTAATGGTAACAACTACGCCGTTAATTATAAAAATCTAATTTTTGTTGTTATCTTCATCCGACAGTTATTTTGTTATGGAGCACACAAATGTCTGCACCGTCGTACGAATATTCCCCGACAGAAAGAATATTCCACGACCAAACGAATATTCCCCGATAACAATGAATATTTTATAACCACTTGCGTATTTTGAAAAGTTTTCACATTTCACCCATAACTTTAACTTTTTATCAATTTAACCATTTACTGAATTGTAATTATAAGAAAAATTGAATACTTTTATTTCATAAAATTCGGGGTCTTACAATCTCCCCTCCTTATGAAATTTCGTCCCTGAAATTTACGTACCTGGTATTTCAAAGAGTTGAGAATACCTTGCTTTCATTTCAGATTCCATCTTCCCTGTCATCATGATTTCTCCATTGCGCATCTCCTGTATTTTAGATATCATTCTAGAATATAGCTTCAAAACAAGGGTAAATTTAACAAATTAACATATCACATAATATCCCGATATTATGACTAACCAACAAATAAGCTTAGGTAGGACACACTAGCGAAGGATTTACTCATCTCTCCCCTCCTAGTTCTATTTCTCGATCTCCGCCAGAGATCATATCCCTAAGCTCTGATACCACTTGTGACAACCCCAAAACAGGTCCATTCCATCCAACCCATTCTGAGTCGCCAAATACATGGTACAGAAAATAACTACAACTTTATTACAACAATTGTCGTGCAAAATACAACAACACATATGCCGTGAGTCTGGATACAAATATATACCAAATGTGACATTGGACACCATCATGTGTCAGCACCTCACAAAGGTACATTACATAAAGGTACAGTCAAAAACTATTTTAGAAACTAGAATCTTTGGGAAGTGCTCAAGGAAACCTTCGTACATGGGAGGCCATGCATCTAGGTTATGATAGATATCATATGGCCACAGAATTATCCTTGGTTGACCCAATAGACCCCAAAGAAAAATGAGAATATTACTATCATATTCTTCCCAATGGTGAGTCTTCTCTTGACATATCATTATCTCTACTGTCTCTAATTGAGAATTATACTTCAAACAAACACCAAGATTATATAGGTAGTGCTCGTATATATACTCAGCAAGTGGATGAGCACATCCCTGCCTTATGATGACACGTGGTTGTATGTCGTTAGACATCTTCTATGATAGTGACAAAACACCCTTCCAACGTTGGGTACACCTTACCCTATTGGATTCACCAAATAAAACTACTAAATGAACTTTTCTATACTACTTCGGGAGAACATCCACAGCTAGAGATCATCGTTCTATTTTCCCGTTACCCTCGCTCGACCCAGCTACACTCTTATTACCTGAAAGAAATTGTGAAGCAAAAGGGTGAGCACAACTAGCTCAGTAAAGAATATCATGACTAAAGATAATTAAATTATCAATAGCCTTCATCAATAATAAATCAGAGATTTAGAACATATGGTAAATGATAAAAAATTTCAACCATAGTTGCAGCGGAACGAGCAATCCATTAGAAGAGTCAAATAGACCATAAAATCTATTATCTTCTCCATGTTAAAAATCCATCAACAATATTTTATCCCTGCAACATCAATCAACAGTTCCCTTCCACAATCATATGAATAACTCATAATCATAATTGTGATTCTAAATTTTTCTTCGCACCCAGGACGAAAATATTTTCATCACATGTCTTTACCTGAAACATCAAAGATCATGGTTATACCAAATCACAGTTCCTGTTCATAATCATACTAATAAATCCATCTTTGCACTACGGCGAAAGATATTCAACAACAGTTCATCTTTGCACTACAGGCCAAAGATATTCATCAACAATTCATCTTTGCACTACAGGCCAAAGATATTCAACAACAGGTCATCTTTGCACTACGGGCCAAAGATATTCATCAATAATTCATATTTGCACTACAGGCCAAATATATTAATATCTCAAAGAAATATATAATCATTTCAGAATTTATATAAACAATAATTATAACCATGTTGATCATTTCACCTTTGCACTTTAGCTAAAGATATCCAATTATAAATTCAATGGTCATGATCATACCAGTCAACAATTCAACTTTGCACTACTAGCCAAAGAGAACCCATAGTCATGATCATACCAAAAATCTACCCATCTTTACACTCGAGTTAAAGAGAAATATCATCATTAGGATTATAAAAATGTTATATATGATAATAAAATTAATATAATCAACATATAGATTTAATCTTAAGAGTAATATTCTTAAATCAACTATAATTTGGTCAGGAAAAGAAACTAATTTTGTCGTAAATAGTAACCCGTGAATAGTAACTCATAAATAGTAACTCGTGAATAGTAACTCGTGAATAGTAACTCGACTCAAAAAGATAGAAATTCCACAATATAATCCATACCAATATTTCGGTATCATGATATTGAAAGAATAACATTTCTTAAACTTATAAACAATTTATTTTAATTGTTTACACTTTATTAAATAATACATTTAATCATCATAAAATGCCAAACTCTTAAGATTTCATCACCAATAACCAAAACCCTCATCAAAAATCTGCATATACCTCATATAGGATTCTCAAGCCATAAAATCCTATTTTTCAATTTTCTTACTTCACATAACATATTTAATTCATTTACTCATAACTAGTCTATTTTCATGAAAAATACCAAATCAATTCTAAAAATATTTCTTTTCTGAGATTTAGCAGAATATAGTCCCATATTGAACATATATTTTTTCCAAAAATTTTAAAACTCATTTACTATTTTTCATATGGCCAAAACCACCGAATATTTAGACATTAATCATAAATTGTATTTTTATCCAAAAATTCCGAAATTCACAGAGTACACTGATATTATATAGATATACTTCCAATAAAAATTTCATCAATTTTGGAGTTAACCACAAGGAGTTATAACCGGTTACTTTTAAAAGTCGTTTCTCGTAAAATTCATAACTCATAATCTATACATCCGAAAATCACCATTTTTGGACACAATCAATAAAACTCATCAAAATATCATTTCAAATTTATCCAGATTTTTTGAAGTTCAGAAAAATTACGAAACTGAAAATTATAACAACCCTTAAAATCCCTTACTATCCCTTACCTCAAAAGTGCAGTATTTCTGACTGGAATGCAAAGCCGAAGGAAACTTGCACTGAATAGCAACTCTCAAAGTATCTAAATACTCACAAAATATGCTTCATAATATAGAGAGAGAAAGAGAGAAAGCTTATGTTTCTGGTGTGATTTTTAATTCTAACTTAGCCCTCTATTTATACAAAAATGATAGCACGCCGAAGCAGACTTAACCTGCAACCTGATGGCTTTACCTGCTACTATTCCCACCCACCACATTTGAATAAAAATCTCAGCACATTTTTTCACCAACCAAGAGTGGGGCCCACCAATTCTAGAATTTTTGACCAAAATGATTAACTCCGAAAATTCAACAATTTCTGAACCAGTCATCTCGTAAAATTCGTAACAAATCATTCGTTCATTTTTAACGGTTCAAAATTTGTGGACATATACTCAACTTATATATGTATAACATATCCAAAAATTACTACGATCCAACGGTCGGATTAAAAATTATAACCCCGCAAAATAACTCAAAAACCCTAATTTGATTTTTAATACCTCCATTCCGACAAAAATACTGATAAAACACCTCAACATTAACTCCTTCATTTTTAACCACAAAAATATATCCCTTATTTATATCCACATAAAATAAATATTTCCTTATCATATGAATCAATAATTAATTATTCACAAATAATATTACAGAATCACATTTATGACAACCAGGCCGTTCCCAGGAAAGAGGGGGCTTTCCAATAAGGATTTCTCCTTACTAGCGCGCAATTAGATGACCAAACCTCTCCTTAGACAGAACTTTCTAGACATTGCCAATAATGCTATCAAATAATATTATTTAAATAATATGAATTATTGATCTGATAATGGAAAATACTGTGCAGCAACAATTATTGAAACAACAATAATATAAAATATCAACGCAACAATTATTGAATCAATAAAATAAAATATTGAACAGTAACTACTGTAACAATTATTGAGTAGTGCCTTCTTACGTAAGAATCAATAATTTCAAAAATACTGTGCAATACCGTGTGCTACTGTGCAATAACGCGTATTACTGTATTTTAACCACCGGGTATTCCAACAGTGTTAACGGTAACAACTACGCCGTTAATTATAAAAACTCAATTTTTGTTGTTATCTTCATCCGACAGTTATTTTGTTATGGGGCCCACAAATGTCTGCACCGTCGTACGAATATTCCCCGACAGAAAGAATATTCCACGACCAAACGAATATTCCCCGATAACAATGAATATTTTATAACCACTTGCGTATTTTGAAAAGTTTTCACATTTCACCCATAACTTTAACTTTTTATCAATTTAACCATTTACTGAATTGTAATTATAAGAAAAATCGAATACTTTTATTTCATAAAATTCGGGGTCTTACAATCTCCCCTCCTTATGAAATTTCGTCCCCGAAATTTACATACCTGGTATTTCAAAGAGTTGAGAATACCTTGCTTTCATTTCAGATTCCATCTTCCCTGTCATCATGATTTTTCCATTGCGCATCTCCTGTATTTTAGATATCATTCTAGAATATAGCTTCAAAACAAGGGTAAATTTAACAAATTAACATATCACATAATATCTCGATATTATGACTAACCAACAAATAAGCTTAGGTAGGACACACTAGCGAAGGATTTACTCATTTCTCCCCTCCTAGTTCTATTTCTCGATCTCCGCCAGAGATCATATCCCTAAGCTCTGATACCACTTGTGACAACCCCAAAACAGGTCCATTCCATCCAACCCATTCTGAGTCGCCAAATACATGGTACAGAAAATAACTACAACTTTATTACAACAATTGTCGTGTAAAATACAACAACACATATGCCGTGAGTCTGGATACAAATATATACCAAATGTGACATTGGACACCATCATGTGTCAGCACCTCACAAAGGTACATTACATAAAGGTACAGTCAAAAACTATTTTAGAAACTAGAATCTTTGGGAAGTGCTCAAGGAAACCTTCGTACATGGGAGGCCATGCATCTAGGTTATGATAGATATCATATGGCCACAGAATTATCCTTGGTTGACCCAATAGACCCCAAAGAAAAATGAGAATATTACTATCATATTCTTCCCAATGGTGAGTCTTCTCTTGACATATCATTATCTCTACTGTCTCTAATTGAGAATTATACTTCAAACAAACACCAAGATTATATAGGAAGTGCTCGTATATATACTCAGCAAGTGGATGAGCACATCCCTGTCTTATGATGACACGAGGTTGTATGTCGTTAGACATCTTCTATGATAGTGGCAAAACACCCTTCCAACGTTGGGTACACCTTACCCTATTGGATTCACCAAATAAAACTACTAAATGAACTTTTCTATACTACTTCGGGAGAACATCCACAGCTAGAGACCACCGTTCTATTTCCCCGTTACCCTCGCTCGACCCAGCTACACTCTTATTACCTGAAAGGAATTGTGAAGCAAAAGGGTGAGCACAACTAGCTCAGTAAAGAATATCATGACTAAAGATAATTAAATTATCAATAGCCTTCATCAATAATAAATCAGAGATTTAGAACATATGGTAAATGATAAAAAATTTCAACCATAGTTGCAGCGGAACGTGCAATCCATTAGAAGAGTCAAATAGACCATAAAATCTATTATCTTCTCCATGTTAAAAATCCATCAACAATGTTTTATCCCTGCAACATCAATCAACAGTTCCTTTCCACAATCATATGAATAACTCATAATCATAATTGTGATTCTAAATTTTTCTTCGCACCCAGGACGAAGAATATTTTCATCACATGTCTTTACCTGAAACATCAAAGATCATGGTTATACCAAATCACAGTTCCTGTTCATAATCATACTAATAAATCCATCTTTGCACTACGGCCAAAGATATTCAACAACAGTTCATCTTTGCACTACAGGCCAAAGATATTCATCAACAATTCATCTTTGCACTACAGGCCAAAGATATTCAACAACAGGTCATCTTTGCACTACAGGCCAAAGATATTCATCAATAATTCATATTTGCACTACAGGCCAAATATATTAATATCTCAAAGAAATATATAATCATTTCAGAATTTATATAAACAATAATTATAACCATGTTGATCATTTCACCTTTGCACTTTAGCTAAAGATATTCAATTATAAATTCAATGGTCATGATCATACCAGTCAACAATTCAACTTTGCACTACTAGCCAAAGAGAACCCATAGTCATGATCATACCAAAAATCTACCCATCTTTACACTCAAGTTAAAGAGAAATATCATCATTAGGGTTATAAAAATGTTATATATGATAATAAAATTAATATAATCAACATATAGATTTAATCTTAAGAGTAATATTCATAAATCAACTATAATTTGGTCAGGAAAAGAAACTAATTTTGTCGTGAATAGTAACCCGTGAATAGTAACTCATAAATAGTAACTCGTGAATAGTAACTCGTGAATAGTAACTCGACTCAAAAAGATAGAAATTCCACAATATAATCCATACCAATATTTCGGTATCATGATATTGAAAGAATAACATTTCTTAAACTTATAAACAATTTATTTTAATTGTTTACACTTTATTAAATAATACATTTAATCATCATAAAATGTCAAACTCTTAAGATTTCATCACCAATAACCAAAACCCTCATCAAAAATCTGCATATACCTCATATAGGATTCTCAAGCCATAAAATCCTATTTTCCAATTTTCTTACTTCACATAACATATTTAATTCATTTACTCATAACTAGTCTATTTTCATGAAAAATACCAAATCAATTCTAAAAATATTTCTTTTCTGAGATTTAGCAGAATATAGTCCCATATTGAACATATATTTTTCCAAAAATTTTAAAACTCATTTACTATTTTTCATATGGCCAAAACTACCGAATATTTAGACATTATCAAAAATTGTATTTTTATCCAAAAATTCCGAAATTCACAGAGTACACTGATATTATATAGATATACTTCCAATAAAAATTTCATCAATTTTGGAGTTAACCACAAGGAGTTATAACCGGTTACTTTTAAAAGTCTTTTCCCGTAAAATTCATAACTCTTAATCTATACATCCAAAAATCACCATTTTTGGACACAATCAATAAAACTCATCAAAATATCATTTCAAATTTTTCCAAATTTTTTGAAGTTCAAAAAAATTACGAAACTGAAAATTATAACAACCCTTAAAATCCCTTACTATCCCTTACCTCAAAAGTGCAGTATTTCTGACTGGAATGCAAAGCCGAAGGAAACTTGCACTGAATAGCAACTCTCAAAGTATCTAAATACTCACAAAATATGCTTCATAATATAGAGAGAGAAAGAGAGAAAGCTTATATTTCTGGTGTGATTTTCAATTCTAACTTAGCCCTCTATTTATACGAAAATGATAGCACGCCGAAGCAGACTTAACCTGCAACCTGATGGCTTTACCTGCTACTATTCCCACCCACCACATTTGAATAAAAATCTCAGCACATTTTTTCACCAACCAAGAGTGGGGCCCACCAATTCTAGAATTTTTGACCAAAATAATTAACTCCGAAAATTCAACAATTTCTGAACCAGTCATCTCGTAAAATTCGTAACAAATCATTCGTTCATTTTTAACGGTTCAAAATTTGTGGACATATACTCAACTTATATATGTATAACATATCCAAAAATTACTACGATCCAACGGTCGGATTAAAAATTATAACCCCGTAAAATAACTCAAAAACCCTAATTTGATTTTTAATACCTCCATTCCGACAAAAATACTGATAAAACACCTCAACATTAACTCCTTCATTTTTAACCACAAAAATATATCCCTTATTTATATCCACACAAAATAAATATTTCCTTATCATATGAATCAATAATTAATTATTCACAAATAATATTACAGAATCACATTTATGACAACCAGGCCGTTCCCAGGAAAGAGGGGGCTTTCCAATAAGGATTTCTCCTTACTAGCGCGCAATTAGATGACCAAACCTCTCCTTAGACAGAACTTTCTAGACATTGCCAATAATGCTATCAAATAATATTATTTAAATAATATGAATTATTGATCTGATAATGGAAAATACTGTGCAGCAACAATTATTGAAACAACAATAATATAAAATATCAACGCAGCAATTATTGAATCAATAAAATAAAATATTGAACAGTAACTACTGTAACAATTATTGAGTAGTGCCTTCTTACGTAAGAATCAATAATTTCAAAAATACTGTGCAATACCGTGTGCTACTGTGCAATAACGCGTATTACTGTATTTTAACCACCGGGTATTCCAACAGTGTTAACGGTAACAACTACGCCGTTAATTATAAAAACTCAATTTTTGTTGTTATCTTCATCCGACAGTTATTTTGTTATGGGGCCCACAAATGTCTGCACCGTCGTACGAATATTCCCCGACAGAAAGAATATTCCACGACCAAACGAATATTCCCCGATAACAATGAATATTTTATAACCACTTGCGTATTTTGAAAAGTTTTCACATTTCACCCATAACTTTAACTTTTTATCAATTTAACCATTTACTGAATTGTAATTATAAGAAAAATTGAATACTTTTATTTCATAAAATTCGGGGTCTTACAATCTCCCCTCCTTATGAAATTTCGTCCCCGAAATTTACGTACCTGGTATTTCAAAGAGTTGAGAATACCTTGCTTTCATTTCAGATTCCATCTTCCCTGTCATCATGATTTTTCCATTGCGCATCTCCTGTATTTTAGATATCATTCTAGAATATAGCTTCAAAACAAGGGTAAATTTAACAAATTAACATATCACATAATATCCCGATATTATGACTAACCAACAAATAAGCTTAGGTAGGACACACTAGCGAAGGATTTACTCATTTCTCCCCTCCTAGTTCTATTTCTCGATCTCCGCCAGAGATCATATCCCTAAGCTCTGATACCACTTGTGACAACCCCAAAACAGGTCCATTCCATCCAACCCATTCTGAGTCGCCAAATACATAGTACAGAAAATAACTACAACTTTATTACAACAATTGTCGTGTAAAATACAACAACACATATGCCGTGAGTCTGGATACAAATATATACCAAATGTGACATTGGACACCATCATGTGTCAGCACCTCACAAAGGTACATTACATAAAGGTACAGTCAAAAACTATTTTAGAAACTAGAATCTTTGGGAAGTGCTCAAGGAAACCTTCGTACATGGGAGGCCATGCATCTAGGTTATGATAGATATCATATGGCCACAGAATTATCCTTGGTTGACCCAATAGACCCCAAAGAAAAATGAGAAGATTACTATCATATTCTTCCCAATGGTGAGTCTTCTCTTGACATATCATTATCTCTACTGTCTCTAATTGAGAATTATACTTCAAACAAACACCAAGATTATATAGGTAGTGCTCGTATATATACTCAGCAAGTGGATGAGCACATCCCTGTCTTATGATGACACGAGGTTGTATGTCGTTAGACATCTTGTATGATAGTGGCAAAACACCCTTCCAACGTTGGGTACACCTTACCCTATTGGATTCACCAAATAAAACTACTAAATGAACTTTTCTATACTACTTCGGGAGAACATCCACAGCTAGAGACCACCGTTCTATTTTCCCGTTACCCTCGCTCGACCCAGCTACACTCTTATTACCTGAAAGGAATTGTGAAGCAAAAGGGTTAGCACAACTAGCTCAGTAAAGAATATCATGACTAAAGATAATTAAATTATCAATAGCCTTCATCAATAATAAATCAGAGATTTAGAATATATGGTAAATGATAAAAAATTTCAACCATAGTTGCAGCGGAACGTGCAATCCATTAGAAGAGTCAAATAGACCATAAAATCTATTATCTTCTCCATGTTAAAAATCCATCAACAATATTTTATCCCTGCAACATCAATCAACAGTTCCCTTCCACAATCATATGAATAACTCATAATCATAATTGTGATTCTAAATTTTTCTTCGCACCCAGGACGAAAAATATTTTCATCACATGTCTTTACCTGAAACATCAAAGATCATGGTTATACCTAATCACAGTTCCTGTTCATAATCATACTAATAAATCCATCTTTGCACTACGGCCAAAGATATTCAACAACAGTTCATCTTTGCACTACAGGCCAAAGATATTCATCAACAATTCATCTTTGCACTACAGGCCAAAGATATTCAACAACAGGTCATCTTTGCACTACAGGCCAAAGATATTCATCAATAATTCATATTTGCACTACAGGCCAAATATATTAATATCTCAAAGAAATATATAATCATTTCAGAATTTATATAAACAATAATTATAACCATGTTGATCATTTCACCTTTGCACTTTAGCTAAAGATATTCAATTATAAATTCAATGGTCATGATCATACCAGTCAACAATTCAACTTTGCACTACTAGCCAAAGAGAACCCATAGTCATGATCATACCAAAAATCTACCCATCTTTACACTCGAGTTAAAGAGAAATATCATCATTAGGATTATAAAAATGTTATATATGATAATAAAATTAATATAATCAACATATAGATTTAATCTTAAGAGTAATATTCTTAAATCAACTATAATTTGGTCAGGAAAAGAAACTAATTTTGTCGTAAATAGTAACCCGTGAATAGTAACTCATAAATAGTAACTCGTGAATAGTAACTCGTGAATAGTAACTCGACTCAAAAAGATAGAAATTCCACAATATAATCCATACCAATATTTCGGTATCATGATATTGAAAGAATAACATTTCTTAAACTTATAAACAATTTATTTTAATTGTTTACACTTTATTAAATAATACATTTAATCATCATAAAATGCCAAACTCTTAAGATTTCATCACCAATAACCAAAACCCTCATCAAAAATCTGCATATACCTCATATAGGATTCTCAAGCCATAAAATCCTATTTTCCAATTTTCTTACTTCACATAACATATTTAATTCATTTACTCATAACTAGTCTATTTTCATGAAAAATACCAAATCAATTCTAAAAATATTTCTTTTCTGAGATTTAGCAGAATATAGTCCCATATTGAACATATATTTTTCCCAAAAATTTTAAAACTCATTTACTATTTTTCATATGGCCAAAACCACCGAATATTTAGACATTAATCATAAATTGTATTTTTATCCAAAAATTCCGAAATTCACAGAGTACACTGATATTATATAGATATACTTCTAATAAAAATTTCATCAATTTTGGAGTTAACCACAAGGAGTTATAACCGGTTACTTTTAAAAGTCGTTTCCCGTAAAATTCATAACTCTTAATCTATACATCCGAAAATCACCATTTTTGGACACAATCAATAAAACTCATCAAAATATCATTTCAAATTTTTCTAAATTTTTTTAAGTTCAAAAAAATTACGAAACTGAAAATTATAACAACCCTTAAAATCCCTTACTATCCCTTACCTCAAAAGTGCAGTATTTCTGACTGGAATGCAAAGCCGAAGGAAACTTGCACAGAATAGCAACTCTCAAAGTATCTAAATACTCACAAAATATGCTTCATAATATAGAGAGAGAAAGAGAGAAAGCTTATATTTCTGGTGTGATTTTTAATTCTAACTTAACCCTCTATTTATACGAAAATGATAGCACGCCGAAGCAGACTTAACCTGCAACCTGATGGCTTTACCTGCTACTATTTCCACCCACCACATTTGAATAAAAATCTCAGCACATTTTTTCACCAACCAAGAGTGGGGCCCACCGATTCTAAAATTTTTTACCAAAATGATTAACTCCGAAAATTCAACAATTTCTGAACCAGTCATCTCGTAAAATTCGTAACAAATCATTCGTTCATTTTTAACGGTTCAAAATTTGTGGACATATACTCAACTTATATATGCATAACATATCCAAAAATTACTACGATCCAACGGTCGGATTAAAAATTATAACCCCGCAAAATAACTCAAAAACCCTAATTTGATTTTTAATACCTCCATTCCGACAAAAATACTAATAAAACACCTCAACATTAACTCCTTCATTTTTAACCACAAAAATATATCCCTTATTTATATCCACACAAAATAAATATTTCCTTATCATATGAATCAATAATTAATTATTCACAAATAATATTACAGAATCACATTTATGACAACCAGGCCGTTCCCAGGAAAGAGGGGGCTTTCCAATAAGGATTTCTCCTTACTAGCGCGCAATTAGATGACCAAACCTCTCCTTAGATAGAACTTTCTAGACATTGCCAATAATGCTATCAAATAATATTATTTAAATAATATGAATTATTTATCTGATAATAGAAAATACTGTGCAGCAACAATTATTGAAACAACAATAATATAAAATATCAACGCAGCAATTATTGAATCAATAAAATAAAATATTGAACAGCAACTACTGTAACAATTATTGAGTAGTGCCTTCTTACGTAAGAATCAATAATTTCAAAAATACTGTGCAATACCGTGTGCTACTGTGCAATAACGCGTATTACTGTATTTTAACCACCGGGTATTCCAACAGTGTTAACGGTAACAACTACGCCGTTAATTATAAAAACTCAATTTTTGTTGTTATCTTCATCCGACAGTTATTTTGTTATGGGGCCTACAAATGTCTGCACCGTCGTACGAATATTCCCCGACAGAAAGAATATTCCACGACCAAACGAATATTCCCCGATAACAATGAATATTTTATAACCACTTGCGTATTTTGAAAAGTTTTCACATTTCACCCATAACTTTAACTTTTTATCAATTTAACCATTTACTGAATTGTAATTTTAAGAAAAATTGAATACTTTTATTTCATAAAATTCGGGGTCTTACAATCTCCCCTCCTTATGAAATTTCGTCCCCGAAATTTACATACCTGGTATTTCAAAGAGTTGAGAATACCTTGCTTTCATTTCAGATTCCATCTTCCCTGTCATCATGATTTTTCCATTGCGCATCTCCTGTATTTTAGATATCATTCTAGAATATAGCTTCAAAACAAGGGTAAATTTAACAAATTAACATATCACATAATATCCCGATATTATGACTAACCAACAAATAAGCTTAGGTAGGACACACTAGCGAAGGATTTACTCATCTCTCCCCTCCTAGTTCTATTTCTCGATCTCCGCCAGAGATCATATCCCTAAGCTCTGATACCACTTGTGACAACCCCAAAACAGGTCCATTCCATCCAACCCATTCTGAGTCGCCAAATACATAGTACAGAAAATAACTACAACTTTATTACAACAATTGTCGTGTAAAATACAACAACACATATGCCGTGAGTCTGGATACAAATATATACCAAATTTGACATTGGACACCATCATGTGTCAACACCTCACAAAGGTACATTACATAAAGGTACAGTCAAAAACTATTTTAGAAACTAGAATCTTTGGGAAGTGCTCAAGAAAACCTTCGTACATGGGAGGCCATGCATCTAGGTTATGATAGATATCATATGGCCACAGAATTATCCTTGGTTGACCCAATAGACTCCAAAGAAAAACGAGAAGATTACTATCATATTCTTCCCAATGGTGAGTTTTTTCTTGACATATCATTATCTCTACTGTCTCTAATTGAGAATTATACTTCAAACAAACACCAAGATTATATAGGTAGTGCTCGTATATATACTCAGCAAGTGGATGAGCACATCCCTGTCTTATGATGACACGAGGTTGTATGTCGTTAGACATCTTGTATGATAGTGGCAAACCACCCTTCCAACGTTGGGTACACCTTACCCTATTGGATTCACCAAATAAAACTACTAAATAAACTTTTCTATACTGCTTCGGGAGAACATCCACAGCTAGAGACCACCGTTCTATTTCCCCGTTACCCTCGCTCGACCCAGCTACACTCTTATTACCTGAAAGGAATTGTGAAGCAAAAGGGTGAGCACAACTAGCTCAGTAATGAATATCATGACTAAAGATAATTAAATTATCAATAGCCTTCATCAATAATAAATCAGAGATTTAGAACATATGGTAAATGATAAAAAATTTCAACCATAGTTGCAGCGGAACGTGCAATCCATTAGAAGAGTCAAATAGACCATAAAATCTATTATCTTCTCCATGTTAAAAATCCATCAACAATGTTTTATCCCTGCAACATCAATCAACAGTTCCTTTCCACAATCATATGAATAACTCATAATCATAATTGTGATTCTAAATTTTTCTTCGCACCCAGGACGAAGAATATTTTCATCACATGTCTTTACCTGAAACATCAAAGATCATGGTTATACCTAATCACAGTTCCTGTTTATAATCATACTAATAAATCTATCTTTGCACTACGGCCAAAGATATTCAACAACAGCTCATCTTTGCACTACAGGCCAAAGATATTCATCAACAATTCATCTTTGCACTACAGGCCAAAGATATTCAACAACAGGTCATCTTTGCACTACAGGCCAAAGATATTCATCAATAATTCATATTTGCACTACAGGCCAAATATATTAATATCTCAAAGAAATATATAATCATTTCAGAATTTATATAAACAATAATTATAACCATGTTGATCATTTCACCTTTGCACTTTAGCTAAAGATATCCAATTATAAATTCAATGGTCATGATCATACCAGTCAACAATTTAGCTTTGCACTACTAGCTAAAGAGAACCCATAGTCATGATCATACCAAAAATCTACCCATCTTTACACTCGAGTTAAAGAGAAATATCATCATTAGGATTATAAAAATGTTATATATGATAATAAAATTAATATAATCAACATATAGATTTAATCTTAAGAGTAATATTCTTAAATCAACTATAATTTGGTCAGAAAAAGAAACTAATTTTATCGTAAATAGTAACCCGTGAATAGTAACTCATAAATAGTAACTCGTGAATAGTAACTCGTGAATAGTAACTCGACTCAAAAAGATAGAAATTCCACAATATAATCCATACCAATATTTCGGTATCATGATATTGAAAGAATAACATTTCTTAAACTTATAAACAATTTATTTTAATTGTTTACACTTTATTAAATAATACATTTAATCATCATAAAATGCCAAACTCTTAAGATTTCATCACCAATAACCAAAACCCTCATCAAAAATCTGCATATACCTCATATAAGATTCTCAAGCCATAAATTTCTATTTTCCAATTTTCTTACTTCACATAACATATTTAATTCATTTACTCATAACTAGTCCATTTTTATGAAAAATACCAAATCAATTCTAAAAATATTTCTTTTCTGAGATTTAGCAGAATATAGTCCCATATTGAACATATATTTTTCTCAGAATTTTTAAAACTCATTTACTATTTTTCATATGGCCAAAACCACCGAATATTTAGACATTTATCATAAATTGTACTTTTATCCAAAAATTCCGAAATTCACAGAGTACACTGATATTATATAGATATACTTTCAATAAAAATTTCATTAATTTTGGAGTTAACCACAAGGAGTTATAACCGGTTACTTTTAAAAGTCTTTTCCCGTAAAATTCATAACTTTTAATCTATACATCCAAAAATTACCATTTTTGGACACAATCAATAAAACTCATCAAAATATCATTTCAAATTTTTCCAAATTTTTTGAAGTTCAGAAAAATTACGAAACTAAAAATCATAACAACCCTTAAAATCCCTTACTATCCCTTACCTCAAAAGTGCAGTATTTCTGACTGGAATGCAAAGCCGAAGGAAACTTGCATTGAATAGCAACTCTCAAAGTATCTAAATACTTACAAAATATGCTTCATAATATAGAGAGAGAAAGAGAGAAAGCTTATGTTTCTGGTTATTTTCAATTCTAACTTAGCCCTCTATTTATAGGAAAATGATAGCACGCCGAAGCAGACTTAATCTGCAACCTGATGGCTTTACCTGCTACTATTTCCACCCACCACATTTGAATAAAAATCTCAGCACATTTTTTCACCAACCAAGAGTGGGGCTCACCAATTCTAGAATTTTTGACCAAAATGATTAACTCCGAAAATTCAACAATTTCTGAACCAGTCATCTCGTAAAATTCGTAACAAATCATTCGTTCATTTTTAACGGTTCAAAATTTGTGAACATATACTCAACTTATATATGTATAACATATCCAAAAATTACAACGATCCAACGGTCGGATTAAAAATTATAACCCCGCAAAATAACTCAAAAACCCTAATTTGATTTTTAATACCTCCATTCCGATAAAAATACTGATAAAACACCTCAACATTAACTCCTTCATTTTTAACCACAAAAATATATCCCTTATTTATATCCACATAAAATAAATATTTCCTTATCATATGAATCAATAATTAATTATTCACAAATAATATTACAGAATCACATTTATGACAACTAGGCCGTTCCCAGGAAAGAGGGGGCTTTTCAATAAGGATTTCTCCTTACTAGCGCGCAATTACATAACCAAACCTCTCCTTAGACAGAACTTTCTATACATTGCCAATAATGATATCAAATAATATTATTTAAATAATATAAATTATTGATCTGATAATGGAAAATACTGTGCAGCAACAATTATTGAAACAACAATAATATAAAATATCAACGCAGCAATTATTGAATTAATAAAATAAAATATTGAACAGTAACTACTGTAATAATTATTGAGTAGTGCCTTCTTACGTAAGAATCAATAATTTCAAAAATACTGTGCAATACCGTGTGCTACTGTGCAATAACGCGTATTACTGTATTTTAACCACCGGGTATTCCAACAGTGTTAACGGTAACAACTACGCCGTTAATTATAAAAACTCAATTTTTGTTGTTATCTTTATCCGACAGTTATTCTGTTATGGGGCCCACAAATGTCTGCACCGTCGTACGAATATTCCCCGACAGAAAGAATATTCCACGACCAAACGAATATTCCCCGATAACAATGAATATTTTATAACCACTTGCGTATTTTGAAAAGTTTTCACATTTCACCCATAACTTTAACTTTTTATCAATTTAACCATTTACTGAATTGTAATTATAAGAAAAATTGAATACTTTTATTTCATAAAATTCGGGGTCTTACAATCTCCCCTCCTTATGAAATTTTATCCCCGAAATTTACGTACCTGATATTTCAAAGAGTTGAGAATACCTTGCTTTCATTTCAGATTTCATCTTCCCTGTCATCATAATTTCTCCATTGCGCAACTCCTATATTTTAGATATCATTCTAGAATATAGCTTTAAAACAAGGGTAAATTTAACAAATTAACATATCACATAATATCCCGATATTATGACTGACCAACAAATAAGCTTAGGTCGGACATACTAGCGAAGGATTTACTCATCTCTCCCCTCCTAGTTCTATTTCCCGATTTTCGCCAGAGATCATATCCCTAAGCTCTGATACCACTTGTGACAACCCCAAAACAGGTCCATTCCATCCAACCCATTCTGAGTCGACAAATACATGGTACAGAAAATAACTACAACTTTATTATAACAATTGTCGTGCAAAATACAACAACACATATGCCGTGAGTCTGGATACAAATATATACCAAATGTGACATTGGACACCATCATGTGTCAGCACCTCACAAAGGTACCTTACATAAAGGTACAGTCAAAAACTATTTTAGAAACTAGAATCTTTGGGAAGTGCTCAAGGAAACCTTCGTACATGGGAGGCCATGCATCTAGGTTATGATAGATATCATATGGCCACAGAATTATCCTTGGTTGACCCAATAGACTCCAAAGAAAAACGAGAAGATTACTATCATATTCTTCCCAATGGTGAGTTTTTTCTTGACATATCATTATCTCTACTGTCTCTAATTGAGAATTATACTTCAAACAAACACCAAGATTATATAGGTAGTGCTCGTATATATACTCAGCAAGTGGATGAGCACATCCCTGTCTTATGATGACACGAGGTTGTATGTCGTTAGACATCTTGTATGATAGTGGCAAACCACCCTTCCAACGTTGGGTACACCTTACCCTATTGGATTCACCAAATAAAACTACTAAATAAACTTTTCTATACTGCTTCGGGAGAACATCCACAGCTAGAGACCACCGTTCTATTTCCCCGTTACCCTCGCTCGACCCAGCTACACTCTTATTACCTGAAAGGAATTGTGAAGCAAAAGGGTGAGCACAACTAGCTCAGTAATGAATATCATGACTAAAGATAATTAAATTATCAATAGCCTTCATCAATAATAAATCAGAGATTTAGAACATATGGTAAATGATAAAAAATTTCAACCATAGTTGCAGCGGAACGTGCAATCCATTAGAAGAGTCAAATAGACCATAAAATCTATTATCTTCTCCATGTTAAAAATCCATCAACAATGTTTTATCCCTGCAACATCAATCAACAGTTCCTTTCCACAATCATATGAATAACTCATAATCATAATTGTGATTCTAAATTTTTCTTCACACCCAGGACGAAGAATATTTTCATCACATGTCTTTACCTGAAACATCAAAGATCATGGTTATACCAAATCACAGTTCCTGTTCATAATCATACTAATAAATCCATCTTTGCACTACGGCCAAAGATATTCAACAACAGTTCATCTTTGCACTACAGGCCAAAGATATTCATCAACAATTCATATTTGCACTACAGGCAAAAGATATTCAACAACAGGTCATCTTTGCACTACAGGCCAAAGATATTCATCAATAATTCATATTTGCACTACAGGCCAAATATATTAATATCTCAAAGAAATATATAATCATTTCAGAATTTATATAAACAATAATTATAACCATGTTGATCATTTCACCTTTGCACTTTAGCTAAAGATATTCAATTATAAATTCAATGGTCATGATCATACCAGTCAACAATTCAACTTTGCACTACTGGCCAAAGAGAACCCAGAGTCATGATCATACCAAAAATCTACCCATCTTTTCACTCAAGTCAAAGAGAAATATCATCATTAGGGTTATAAAAATGTTATATATGATAATAAAATTAATATAATCAACATATAGATTTAATCTTAAGAGTAATATTCATAAATCAACTATAATTTGGTCAGAAAAAGATACTAATTTTGTCGTAAATAGTAACCCGTGAATAATAACTCGTGAATAGTAACTCGACTCAAAAAGATAGAAATTCCACAATATAATCCATACCAATATTTCGGTATCATGATATTGAAAGAATAACATTTCTTAAACTTATAAACAATTTATTTTAATTATTTACACTTTATTAAATAATACATTTAATCATCATAAAATGCCAAACTCTTAAGATTTCATCACCAATAACCAAAACCCTCATCAAAAATCTGACTATACCTCATATAGGATTCTCAAGCCATAAAATTCTATTTTCTAATTTTCTTACTTCACATAACATATTTAATTCATTTACTCATAACTAGTCCATTTTCATAAAAAATACCAAATCAATTCTAAAAATATTTCTTTTCTGAAATTTAGCCGAATATAGTCCCATATTGAACATATATTTTTCCCAGAATTTTTAAAACTCATTTACTATTTTTTATATGGCCAAAATCACCGAATATTTAGACATTTATCATAAATTGTACTTTTATCCAAAAATTCCAAAATTCACAGAGTACACTGATATTATATAGATATACTTCCAATAAAAATTTTATCAATTTTGGAGTTAACCACAAGGAGTTATAACCGGTTATTTTTAAAAGTCTTTTCCCGTAAAATTCATAACTCTTAATCTATACATCCAAAAATTATCATTTTTGGACACAATCAATAAAACTCATCAAAATATCATTTCAAATTTTTCCAGATTTTTTGAATTTCAGAAAAATTACGAAACTGAAAATCATAACAACCTTTAAAATCCCTTACTATCCCTTACCTCAAAAGTGCAGTATTTCTGACTGGAATGCAAAGCCGAAAGAAACTTGCACTGAATAGCAACTCTCAAAGTATCTAAATACTCACAAAATATGCTTCATAATATAGATAGAGAAAGAGAGAAAGCTTATATTTCTGGTGTGATTTTTAATTCTAACTTAACCCTCTATTTATACGAAAATGATAGCACGCCGAAGCAGACTTAACCTGCAACCTGATGGCTTTACCTGCTACTATTCCCATCCACCACATTTGAATAAAAATCTCAGCACATTTTTTCACCAACCAAGAGTGGGGCCCACCGATTCTAGAATTTTTTACCAAAATGATTAACTCCGAAAATTCAACAATTTCTGAACCAGTCATCTCGTAAAATTCGTAACAAATCATTCGTTCATTTTTAACGGTTCAAAATTTGTGGACATATACTCAACTTATATATGCATAACATATCCAAAAATTACTACGATCCAACGGTCGGATTAAAAATTATAACCCCGCAAAATAACTCAAAAACCCTAATTTGATTTTTAATACCTCCATTCCGACAAAAATACTGATAAAACACCTCAACATTAACTCCTTCATTTTTAACCACAAAAATATCTCTTATTTATATCCACACAAAATAAATATTTCCTTATCATATGAATCAATAATTAATTATTCACAAATAATATTACAGAATCACATTTATGACAACCAGGCCGTTCCCAGGAAAGAGGGGGCTTTCCAATAAGGATTTCTCCTTACTAGCGCGCAATTAGATGACCAAACCTCTCCTTAGACAGAACTTTCTAGACATTGCCAATAATGCTATCAAATAATATTATTTAAATAATATGAATTATTGATCTGGTAATGAAAAATACTGTGCAGCAACAATTATTGAAACAACAATAATATAAAATATCAACGCAGCAATTATTGAATCAATAAAATAAAATATTAAACAGTAACTACTGTAACAATTATTGAGTAGTGCCTTCTTACGTAAGAATCAATAATTTCAAAAATACTGTGCAATACCGTGTGCTACTGTGCAATAACGCGTATTACTGTATTTTAACCACCGGGTATTCCAACAGTGTTAACGGTAACAACTACGCCGTTAATTATAAAAACTCAATTTTTGTTGTTATCTTCATCCGACAGTTATTCTGTTATGGGGCCCATAAATGTCTGCACCGTCGTACGAATATTCCCCGACAGAAAGAATATTCCACGACCAAACGAATATTCCCCGATAACAATGAATATTTTATAACCACTTGCGTATTTTGAAAAGTTTTCACATTTCACCCATAACTTTAACTTTTTATCAATTTAACCATTTACTGAATTGTAATTATAAGAAAAATTGAATACTTTTATTTCATAAAATCCGGGGTCTTACAAAATGGACAAGGCTTGATGCTTCTAACACATACAGATGAAGCTCTACGATTCTGATCGTGGTGTCTTGCCACCTTGGTGCTTAATCCGACACTAGCAAATGAGAACACTATGATTTCTCTAAAGGACTGGCACACTACGATCTTCACTTGCTTGACTTGCAGACTCTACGCTTTTGAGAGCACACTACGATCTCTGAGTTGGCTCGGCAAGCGTTTGGACCACTCTACGATTCTGGGAGAGGCCCTCCAAAGCAGACACACTACGTTTCTCGATGCTCTATGATTCTGCCTTGGTTTCTGTAATCTCTTGATTATCTCGATAGACTACAATTATATTGAAGCCTATCTATTACATCTCAAGATATAGATCCCTAACAACTTTTGATCTCTTCATCTATACATTTATTTACAGAATGATGAACATTAAAAGCTCAGATCAACTTAACAATTTTGATCTATCACTAAGTCCTTGTACATATATTCCTTGAAGGACTTTACATATAATCATGAATATTTACTTTCAACATCAAATTTAAATATGCAATCTCCCAACAATTTGTTCTTGGATTACATATTGCGAAGATAAGTTCTTAAACACATATGGTTGTGGAAAGTTTCTAAACACATCAAGTGTGGTAAGTTGATGGACTATACTAAGGAATAGGAATGTTTAGACTGAAAACAAAGTATTTTCAGTAGACTTAGCATTGAAAGTGCTAGAGAAGATTATGTATTATCGAAAGTAAGACAATGAACGAAGAAAGAGAAAAAGGATATTCCAAGTCTATCTAGCTATGCTAGATTTCAAAATTTATTGAAATCGTGCTTATGTGCGCGTTTTGAAAAGGAAAGAATTGGTTCAACTTTTGGAACCAATGGATTTTAAAAGAACTATTCATTGTATGTCTATGCTAATTATTTCAACTAGACAGAAATTGATTTGAAATATCAAAATAAATTTTATATCATCAGTGCATTTGATGCAAAGATGGTAAAAGGATGGAGTTATTAATACAATTGAACCTGGTGTTGGATGTGATCTTATGATCAACAACCCACTATGGTATGATTTATAATGATGAAGTCATAAATTGACGAAGTCCTCAACGTACTGTGAAAAGTACGGTATCATGACATCATAAAACGTTTTGATGTATTGTGAAAGAATTTAAAGAAGTAGTTGATGTCAATTGATTTGACTAGACGAATGTTTCAAGTTGATGTCCGGATTTCGGGGCGTTACAGAGAAAAAGAAAGAAGAAGAAGGAATGAAGGAAGAAAATCTTTAAAGGTAATGAATAAAACTTTGAGTAATCATTTGATTTTTAATTATAGATGTTAATTCATGGATGTTATGTATAGATGATATGTTTATACTATTTTTAGATGATTTGAACAAGTATTAAAGAAGAGAAAATGAGAAATTAAAGAGATTAAGCTTCGCTGGAGTTTCACCAAAAAACTTAGATCTAACGTTGAGTAGTGGTTTGTTTTCAAATCTAAAACCATGGTTGGACTCCTAAAATATAGTAGATCTGATCTAAGTATAAAAAATACTAAAAATCTCGCCTGAAAACTCGTCGTAAACTGTGCAGTCCGCCGGAGAAGATAACCGAAAAATATTTTTCGGTGAACTTTTTCGATAAGCCTATTTCTCTATGTTAGAGCTGGAATTTGGAAAAAATTTCTTCTAAAAAGTTGTAGAGAATTAAATTTCACATGAAAAGGACATAAGATTTATAATTTTCTGATAAAAGGGTTAATTGTTATGAATTATTGAATTTTCTAAATATTAGAAATTTTAATTAAATTATCAGAAAAATTATTTGGGCTGAAATATTTTTATAAAAATCTTATAATATCAATTTAGAATTTATAAATTTTTGATGAATTATTGAAAAGCATAAGTAATTATTATATTTTAAAACTATATATAGTTAGTTTAAAAATAAAGAAAATTTATAGAAAATTCTATGAATGAGGAAAAATTATGAAACCTGGTGAAAAAATCTATAATATTATTTTATAATTTTTGGACAGTTTTGGAAAATTATTGAATAACAGAAATATTTATTGTATTTTTTAAGCTATTTATATTTAGTTTAAAAATAGAGGAAATTCATAGAAAATTCTATGAATGGTGGAAAATTATGAAATTTACTAAAAAATCTTATAATAATATAAGATTAATAGTGATAATGTTTTCGAGATATAAAAGTATGTGGAGTTAGTATTTCTATTTTGAAGCTATTAAATGATAGGTTTTATAAATAGAAATAATTATAAAAAATTGTCGGATAATCTGAAAAATGTGAAAAATATATGAAGTGAATAATCTGTCATGAAATATTCATTTTGTCGGAGAATATTCGTACGATGGCGCCTAAATAACCAATCATTGGTGGGCCCTATAACAGAATAATTGTCGGATAGGGAAAGCGATAAAAATAACCTTTTTAAAAATTGACGGCAAAACTTTTGCCGTTAAATGTTTAAATACCGGTGATAAAAATACAGTAATATGCATTATTCCACAGTAGTACACAATATTCCACAGTAGTACACGGTATTCCACAGTAGCACACGGTATTGCACATTAATTCATATTATTAATTCTTACGTAAGAAGTCATTCAGTATTTCATTCAATAATTGTCACAATAGTTATTGTACAGTGATTCATATTATTGATTCTTACGTAAAAAGTCACTCATTATTTCATTCAATAATTGTCATAGTAGTTATTGCACAGTGATTCATATTATTGATTCTTACGTAAGAAATCACTCAGTATTTCATTCAATAATTGTCACAATAGTTATTGCACAGTAACTCATACTATTTGATATGATATAATTAGACCAGTTGACAGTATTGTGAGTCTATGTTAATAATTGTGAATAATGGTTCAAAGATTAAAAAGGGTGTTGATTAAATATAAGTATGATATACAGATGTTTATTCAATTATTATTTTTTTACAAAAGTAAGTCTGGCAGAACTTACTGACACTCTACTTTTTATAAAGTAGTCTGGACCACAACTCAATTATTGTTAAAATGTGTACAAGTTGGTTTAATTTTCTCTATGAAATTACAAATTCGACTACCAGCATTATTATATACCTCATTTGGTTATTTTGTCAAAAGTGGTGTGCTAATGTCTCCTCAATTTTCAGTATAAATAGATTGCTTAGATGAGAAACAAAACACACCATCACGTTAGGTTTGTAAGATTCATGAATGCAATCAAATTGCACAAAGTAAGAGAAAACGTGGTAAAAAAGAGTTTTAAAATTTTATAAACCATATACCCGGATCATCCTTTATGTACAATTATTAATTAAACGAAAAGAAGAAGAATAAGAATTATACCCTTGAAGATTCGAACTTTCTCGGGTACAAAATCACATCCAATACTTTTCGCATTCAACTTGAATCCACCGGGTTTGATTCCTTTCTTTGATCAACGTTAGCCACCCAAGTGTTTGATTCCTTTCTAATTTCATTCTGCCTTAGCCAAGGACTACTGGGTTGTCATTTATCGAATCACATAAGACATTTTTCTTCCTTTACTAGAAGCGGTAGATTCTTTATTGATCATTCATTATCTCCATATATAACTTATTATACCTACGCATACCCTTTGATATACCCTTAGGGTCTTAAGGGACATGTCAAAGTATAACTTATCATATATAATATACTATGTTGATTTCAAGTCTAAGGATCACTTGTACTACTATAACTACAGGAATTCCTATGGATAGGCATGTAAAACTCCATTATGTATTCCTTAGCGAGCCACGTTCAGTGAACTAATTCTCCAATAAGCACCTACATACTTGCTTTAGTGTCTCCACACAAATGATCATGATATCAATCATCTTCATCCAATGAGCAAGCAACGTATGTACCAATCTATCCGGATTAACTAATCCCCTTTTTAGTAATCCATTGATTGGGAACATTTTAGTTTTTAAGCTATCTAAGAATTTAGATCTCATTAGCATGATCTCATCATGATTTTAAAGGCATTGCTTAAAATTAGGGGTTTATCACATATTATTAAAATAGCACCATGTAGATAAATTAAAGCCTTTGGTAAATGAATACCTTTATTAATAAATGAATAAGATTATTACAAAGTATATGCTTTATCATCAATATAATTTGCTTGTGTTCATACTACTTTCACATCACTACACTAAAAATATAAAAAAATTTTACTACGATATTGTGAGTATAATATTGTGAGTATTTATGTTGAGTGTAAAGTTACTCCAAGTCTGGATAAAGAATGCAAGCATTGTTTAAGTTGATCAATTTCATAGAAAGCAGAATCAAGTCACATGCTAAGGTAAGAGGTATCATTTTTTTTATGGTAAAGGAATATCATTATCTTTCATACTCCATATTATAGTAAGATATTATTATTCATTTCTTCAACTTATCATTTAATGGTGAAAAGTCCTGAAATGATTAGAATATCCTTAATAGTTTGTGCTTCATCTAATATCTTGACTTGAATCTTTCTATTCAGTTTTAAGTTATTATTTTCGAGTCGGGAACTTTACATTACTTGAACTTTATATTCTATCAAGAATTCTAATCGATTTTCTGGATATCATATTGGCAGTTTGGACTCTGTATAATTAAGTTAAAAATCACTAAGATCTATTTTATCTTATTATTCTGATTATTTATGTCTATTCATTATATATATCATTGTCATCATCCTAAGACTTAAATTTGTGTTGGAAAGTTATATTTGGCCCGTAGTACAAAGATGAATTGTTGATTGGTATGATTATGACCAGAAAATGTGTATTGGTATATTCATGACTGGAATTGTGTATTGGTATAATCATGACCATTGGTGTTACAGTTGTATGTCTTTAGCCCGTAGTACAAAGATGGAATGTTGATTATTAGTTTCACATTTTATATCTTTGGCTCGTAGTGCAAAGATGTACTGTTGATTATTGGTTTTACAGTTGTATGTCTTTGGCCCGTAGTGCAAAGATGGACTGTTGATTATTGATTTTACAGTTGTATGTCTTTGGCCCGTAGTGCAAAGATGGACTGTTAATTGGCATGACTATTGGTGTTACAATTGAATATCTTTGGCCCGGAGTGCAAAGATGAATTTAATGGCATAATTATAAGCATGAACTATGAATTGGTATAACCATGATCTTTGATGTTTCAGGTAAAAACAGGTGGTGAAAATTCTCTTTGTCTTGGGTACAACGAAGAACTATGGATTGGTGTTACAGGAATAAAATATTGATGATGTATTTTTAATTTGGAGAAGATAGCAGACATTATATTCTACTTGACACTTCTAATAGATTATTGATTCCGCTACAATTATGGTTGAAAACTTTTATCATCTACCATATGTTGTAAATATTTGATTTATTACTGATGAAGGTTATTGATAATTTCATTATCTTAGTCATGATATTCTTTATTGACCTATTTGTGCTCAGCCTTTTGCTTCACAATTCCTTTCAGAAAATAAAAGTATAGTTAAGACTAGTAGAGAGAACATGGGTATAAAGTGGTGTTTCAAATTAGTCACGGTCATCATCAAGTTATAAAGCAGTGTGACATAATAATTGTATTGAGAACTTAAAATTTGTGTGTCGTATTTTATACATCATTTAATAGTTGATTTTGGTGAACCAAATAGGGTGATGTGAACCCGAATTTGGAAGCGTCAAAAATGCACCCCATTAAAATGAGGACATGAATCTTTTCATGTTCCTTTGAGGACTTGAAATATATGTTGATGTATTTTATATGGCATTGTAATAATTTGAGTATGAATATTGCCATATTATGCACGTTACAATATTTGTATTCAAACTTACAGTATATATGAATTTCGCGTCAGTAGTGTTGTTTCTGGAAACTTAAAATAGGTTGTGTGGACCTATTTTGAGGGTGTCACAAAATACATAAGTTAGAATAATTCACACTCCCGTAGGATCTTGTCCCCTTAATGAATCGGATGGCATCTTCCATCTGTCTAACTTTCTTCCGAATATCTCCAGTCTCTCTGTCCTCTCAGAGGTCAGTTACTTCCCTCATCAGATTCTTATTCGGGTCCTATTTGGCAGGATCGACGTCGATTGGGGATACCGGGGTAGACATATGCGTATCACTATCCTTTCCCGATACTAGCATATCTCCTTACGCAGATGATTTAGTTGGAGTTTTCAATTTGGGTTCCTGATCCACCTTACACTATTCTCTCAACAGGACGGTCATCTCAACAATTTGCTTATTAAATTCCTCAAACTCATTTCGAGATATAAGAATAGGTTCTGATGAAATGCACTCGGCCATTTTGGCTGGTGGTGATCGTGCATTTTTGGCTTGGAATCGAATTCTAGGACCAACCTATACAACCGACATTTAGTTTAGTTTTGATATTGGTAGATGATATGGATGCATGATATGATATGCATCAATTTAGGGGTTTTTTAATCTTTTCCTGCAAAATAAGGGGTTAGTCATCTTAATGACAGGATAAGAAGAATATGTAAATGAAATTTAAGATGGATGACATTTATATATTTGGAAAGTAACAGGGTATGAAGAGACATCCTGTTCGTTGGGTTTATTAGAGGCTGACCTATTTTATGGTTACTCTCACGGGCTTTTTGAAATTGGTTCCCAAATCTTCGTAATTTACTTGATGAAGACATCCATCTTTCAATTGGAGCGGATCTGAGTGGAGCCTTTCCTTAGCCTCACAAGAGAACACTCTATAGAGTCCAATAACAAACAACCGACAGGTTCTCCTCATGATGGAGGAATCACACAACATAGATTCACATACATTCATCGTCATCACAGCATGTAAATGATGACATTGTGCGAATCACTAATATATTGTGTGAGACACTAATATAAAGCGCTTAAAAATTTGAGACATTCATCACACACAGAGATCATTTACACAATATGCAAATGCAAAATGGAAATCAAAAAGATTGAACGAGGCTTAAGCCCTCTAAATCCCCAGCGGAGTCGCCACCTGTCGACGCCGGGGAAAAATTCTTTTCCTAAATGTTTATACCCTTTGTATTTCACTATGTCGATTGATTTATTAAAGGGGAGATTTTAGGAAAGGACCGACATGATTGTCAACGAATTTAAAAAGATTAATTTGTTTATGATTGGATCGAATTAAATAGAGCCACCGATTGGTATAAGTTTAAATTGATGTACCAACTCATCCTGATTTTGAAGGTTTTCATAATATGGTCCAATATGTGACTCCGGTGAATTGATCTGGAAACCCGTGTTTTATAGATTTTGGGGGCTTGCTTAAGCGAGGGGAAGGTTTTAGGCACCCCCAACCTCCGTGAAAACACAATTACCGCATCTGATTTATTTCCTATGCATAAAGTGTGTCTGAGTGTGTGTGTGTGTGTGTGTATGTGTATATGTGTGTGCTTTATCTTTTATTGTGCTTATTGCTTTGATTTTAAAGTTTATTCTAAGTCTCATTGTGAGTTATTTGAAAGAAGTGTTGTACCTCTTTGGACTTATGAACGAAGGATTTGATTTAAGGAAAAGTTCGTTTTAGACAAAAGTATATAGCAATGACGTTTTATAAAACATGGTTTTCAAATCATTCGTCAAATAGGAATCGAGATCCTTTGATACTTCCGATTATTAATCCTAAGTCTAAGATGTTTATTCTGAAAGTAGTGTTGTACCTTTTTAGACCTATGCACGAAGGATTTGATTCATATAAAAGTTCACTTTTAGAACACAATATATATCAATGATGTTTTAGAAAGCAAAGTTTTCAAACCCTTCGTCAAATAGGAATTGAGGTCCTTTAATACTTCCATTTATTCATCATAAGTATTTATCCTCAAAACGCTTTATTATTATTATGAAAGCACTTTGTTATTTTAATTGGAAAATCGTTTTTAAGTGATGATGTATGAAAGAAAGCGCCAAAAAGGGTCGGATCATCATTGGGCATGAAAGCCATCTCAATGAATCCGAAGACCCGCAATCACAAATTTCACTATCACGGAATCTTAAATCCGACTTCTCAGGACTAACCCCTCAAACTTGTTTTAAGATCCTATATTACATGTACAACGATTTTGTGTTATTTAAACATTACATAGTAAATGAAAAGTCCATCGTGAGAATCTAGTCAAGATCCGATTATTAGATCTTGACCCCGGGATTCCTAGGCTCACATTATTATACTTAAACACATATATAAAACATATCCTAAACTCGATGTTAGGTGATTTCATTGTTGAAATCCCTATCACGAGCCATTTGGACCCCTCACCTCTAAATATAGATCTAGGGCTCTACGGGGTGACCAGGACTAACCAAAGGCATTTAAATGACTCGATCTACCATAGATTTTAGCCAATCTAGCTTTTGGGTTAGGGTTTCAAGCTCCATAACCGGTTAAAGTGTTAGATCTGGCTAGATCTAGGTAAATCTAGTCAATGGACTTAGTTCCTAACAATATATACACAATATAATTGGTAAAATCTCTAGATCTACCAACTAATACACAAACAACAAGTCTAACTATATGTATACAATACATAAGATAGATCTAGTACATTGAACAAAATTTTACAAAGGAAATGAGCAAAAGTTAGCCTTTTTCACCTTGAGGGATACGTAAACAAGCCTCCCGGGATACAAATCTAAGCTCTATAACTCAAAGTGTATGAGATCTATGATATATGTGGAAGATTTGAGCTAAATCTAATGTTAGAATGCTAAACCCGAGCCTTTCTCTCTTTAGATCCGAGCTTCTCTCTCTAACTTCTTCTCTCTTTTTTTCCTAAATGATTTGCTGGTTGCTGGTTAAAGGCCTGGGAGCTAGCTGTAGGTATACTTTGATTGAATCTCTCTAGCCGCAATTGTACTTTGATTGAATCGGAGTCCAGGAAGATGATGCAATTAGTTGAAAGGTATCTTCCGGTTCCCAAGGATCGTCAATTGGCTCGTCTTGGATATCTCGCAGTTCGATGATTGTTGTGGTGACTTCTGATGGCCACATTCTCAGGTTTACGATCCTCATTCGGTAAACATTGTCTCTGGGTGTCGTTCTCACTTTGATTTCTCCACGGGGTTATCTCCAGGGTGAAATGATTCTTTTGCCCTCCCTCGGGGTTGTCTCCAAAGTGAAATTACGCGTTTACCCTCTTGTAAGGTTAGTCTATGGAAAACAAAATTTCAAGTGTCTACACTTATCATTTTGGTAACCTAAGCGCATTACTTTTGTTTCAGACTCTTACTGCCTTCGGATGTGTTCTTCATATACTCGACAAGGTAACCTCTCAAGAAAAAAAGGTCAAAATTGAACACCTTCGAGAGGAAGCAAAAACTCTCCAAACTGAACTAAAATAAGAGCAAGATTATAACAGCGACACCATGATCCAATCCCAAGAGTTGTTGTGCCAATTACAAACTTTAAGCTGGCAAAGCTCTAAACTAGCCGAACAAAGGCAGAAACTTTTAGAGGGCATGATTGATCCCAAAAGAGAGAATAAAGAGCTGAATAAGATTATAAAGGACTACGAAAGCCAACTATGGGACATGCATAGCCAGATAAAAGACTTGGTTAAAGGAGACTCCCAACTAGAGAAAGAGCCAAATGACCTTCGGGATCAAGGCCAGTAAATCACCGAAGCCAATAAACGGAAAGTCATCGATGAGTACAAAAATTCTTCTGAGCTGATTGAAGCTGTTGTGGATCAGTTCGATAAAGGCTACCAATTCACTAAGGCCAACATCAAGGTAGACAACTTCGACCCCCTCCTCCTCGGCTTTTCCGATGACAAAGAAGATGAAGGAACCGAAACCGAAGAGGATCCTCCGATCCTTAACTTTATATTTTTGAATGATAATGAACTCTGTATGAAGCTTTTTGTGTAATGGATAAATGTTTATATATATTTACAATTTTTGCAAATACAAATCATTCAAAAGAAAAATTAACTGTTTATTAATAATATAACAAGACTACAATTTAAACAACAATTCACCCCCTATTGCAGATCTATAAATTCTAAAAAAGAAAAAACTACACTTGTAAATAGAAAACATATCTTATTGATAATACTTGTGAAGCCTCCCTATATGTCATGTATTTTTTATTTCTACACCCTTTATAGTTCGAAACTGATACGTTTTTTGCTTCAGCACCTCGACAACTTCATACGGTCCATCCCAGTTAGGAATTAGTTATCCTGTATTCTGAGGAGTAGAAGTCTCGGCCTCCTAAAGTACCAAATCTCTAACCTCAAACGTTCGTTGTTTAACCTTCCAATTGTAATGCAAAGTCATTCGTTGTTGGCAGACGACCAACCTTATCATCTCTGAATCCCGAACTTCATCTAATAAATCTAGATTTAACCGAAGACCTTCATCATTATAAAACTCACTGAATTGACTAACCCGAAGAGAGGGAGAACTAATTTCCACTAGAATAAGGGCATCGATACAGTACGCCAACCGAAAAGGAGAATCCCCTATGGTGGTCCAAGGCGTAGTTCGCTAAGACCATAAGTCACTGCATAATTCTTCTGGCCATCGGCCTCTAGCTTCATCTAATCTCCTTTTGATGTCATTCAATAAGGTTTGATTTGTCACCTCGATCTAATTGTTGGACTGAGGTCTGGCTATCGAGACCGTACGATAATGGATGTTCAAATCCTTTAAGAACTGATCAAACTTGGTTCCTTCAAACTGACGCCCTATTGATTTGTAGATTTAAGAACATACAATCTAATTGATGTAATAACGAAAATATGACATAAATCAAATTTAAAATTTTTACTGCAATCCCAAGATCACCTTGATGTGATATTATTAATCGAGGAGAGATAAAAGATATAACTTTACGAAGATGAATCAACTCCTTCATTTGATCTTTAAGTTCCAATCTTTTGCTCTTTCGTGCTTCTTCAAATCCTAGGACCAAACGTTAGCTACTTAGTGTGTGCAGCGCTCTAAAGGTGATCCACCAAGAGAATATTGATTGAAGAAGTAAATTTAGATTTTTCCAAACCTTAGGTGGCTAACCCTAATTCTCTCTCTCCTAACTCAAGATGTATAGAATTATTTTTTCCCTTTCTCTTAGGAGTACCAACATCCATATATATAGACTAACACTCTCTCCTAAACTTCTTAGGACTTAGGGTTTTAATTTAATTCCCAAACCATTTAGGAACTAAATTATTTATAATAATAATAATAATAATAATAAGACTACTCTTATTAATTTATAATTAGTATTTCTCCAAATACTTAATTATAAATATTAGTATTTCTCTGAATACTACATTATTATTTTTAAGCCAATTACTTCTAAAATAATATTTCTCTTTTATGGTGTGACCCTTTAAGTTCAATATTATACCGCTAGTATAATAAATAAATTAGAACCACTCTAATATTATTTATAATGAATTAAACTCCTTTAATTTAAATATCAATAAATAATATTTATTCTACATTATGAGTGACACCTCTCAGCATATCATGACTATTCATATAATATGAAATCAACGTTTAATCACAAAGAACCTATTCCGTGAATACTTACCGTACAATTCAATCTTTTTACCATACAATGTCCCGATCAAACATAAAACATGAAATTTCTAACAAGTCTTATTTATTTGATTATATGCATTTCGATTCTAAAATGCACAACTCTATTAATGTAAATTAGAAACTTCTTTCTAATATTTCCATTCACCTTGGCTAAGAATTTCTGAGTTGTCATCTATCAAATCACGTAGGACATTCTTTCCCTTTACTGGAAGTGGTAGATCCTTTTTTGATTATTCATCTACCTCCATATACACTTTATTATACCCGAACATCCCTTTGATATATCTAAAGAGTCTTAAGGAATATGACAAAGTATAATTCATAGTACACAAGGTACTATGATGATCTCAAGTCCAAGAATTACTTGTACTACTATCACTATAGGAACTCCTATTGTCAAGCAAGTAAAACTCCATTAGGAGTTCCTTGATCAAGTCACGCTTAGTGAACTTATTCTCTAATAAGTACCTACATACTTGCTTTAGTGTCTCTACACAAATGATTATGAAATCAATCATCATCTTCAACAGAACAAACATAGTATGTACTAATCTATCCGAAATTAGTAACCCCACATTAGTGATTCAACGATTAGGAACATTTTAGTTTTAGAGTTATCTAGAATTTAAATCTCATTAACATGAACTCTTCATGGTTCTAAAAGCATTACTCCAAAACAACGAGTTTATCCTAATTAATTTCCCAATTAAACATGGATAAAGAATGTCTTTAATTAAATGAATTCTTTTATTAATAAATGAACAAGATTAAAAAGTAAATGTTTATCGCATTCAATGTGATTGGCTTGAGGGCATACTACTTTCATGCCCGTTGTCCGATACCATGGCCACGGGAATACCAAAATGAAACACCACTGACTCCTTGAAAAATTGCATATAATCCTGCTCGGTGATCGTCCCAAGAGGTTTGGCCTCCACCCACTTGGTCATGTAATCAATCACGACAATTACAAACGCTATTTGAAGGCCTTTGGGAGGGGACCCAAGATATCAATTTCCTATACCGTAAATTGGATCAGGAACAAAATCGATGACAACTCCTCCGGAGGCCCGTTCGGAATAAGGCTATTGAGTTGACACTTGACACATTTCTTCACATAATCATTTGCCTCCTGAAACAAGGTCAACCAATAATACTCCTGCCTTATCAACTAATACGCTAATGCCTTGCCCCCATACGATCACCGTATATCCCTTCATGCACTTCCTAAAAAGAATAAGATGCCTCCAAAGGTACCATACATTTTAATAAAAGAGAAAATGAATTTGTCAATAGATATCTCCGTCAATCAAACAAAAAATATGAACTCACATGCTACACTTTCTTCGCCAACATCCAATCCAAAGATAACTTTCCCTTACTAAGGTAATCTAGATAGGGGGTAAGCCAACAATCTGATCTCTATATTACAGTGACCCCCTGTTTCTGAATGCTCGGGGTATCCAGAACCTCCAAGTACACCGACCCATCGAATGAGCTTACATCTGTCGTGGCTAGTTTTGAAAAGGTATCGATCATAATATTATTCACTCGATCCACTCCCTGAAAAAAGTAAGAGTTGAAATAATGTAGAAGACTCTCAACTTTACTCAAATATTTGGTCATTAGTGCCCTCCGAACCTTATACTCCTATACTATTTACTTAAAAACTAATTGTAAGTCACTAAATACAAGCAAATGGCGAACCTCCAAACTCTTTGCCAACTGTAACCCCGCCATGATTGCTACATACTCTGCCTCGATACTTTGTCTCGTTATTAGTCTCCTTGAACCAGAAGCGTATCTCCTTTTGGAATTAGTATACAAATAATAAATAGTTGACTTAATGTAGGAAAAGTAAAAAGTTGAACCAAAAAAAAAGGTGAACCAAAAAAAAGAATAGGAAGCACCAAATTATCTATTTAATTATAGTGTGTGTGTGTGTGTGTGTGAGGCATGATTTAGGGCTGAATTCGTTATTATATAAGTTCGTAAATGACAGAGGAATAATTACTACCTATTCTATGGTTCCTCCAGGCTTACGAACTTTTTGATCCTGACATTGTTTTGGAACTAACTCATCAATCACTATTTTATTTGCTAATTGATATTTTCACAATACTTTTTGATATTTTTATATAAAAAATGTCGTTATAGATGTATAGCGAGGGTGAAAAGCGTCGCTATAGGTGAAACCGTCGATATAGGATCTATAGCGACGCTTTTCATATGAAAATATCATTTTCTATTTTGAATTTATCAGTTTCCTTTAATTTTCACTTATCATATGTATTTGATGTGTTTTGTATTAGCTCTAAAACCATTTTATCGTATATATATATATATATATATATATATATATATATATATATATATATATATATATATATATATATGAGAAATGATCCATAATAAGCGTTTGCTATGAGCACTATTCCAACAAACGCATCTTACACCGTTAGTTCAGATATTCAATGGCCTAAAAAGTTTTTTTTTTAATGGCCAGAGGAAGGAGTAGCGACTAGAGTTTTTTTTTTGCTGGTCGTATGAAGGAGTAACGGGCGAGAGAAATTTTTTTTTGCTGGCCATAGGAGGAAGTTGTGGTCAAGAGAAATATCTAAAATACCCCCACATTAGTTAGATTTAAATAGTTTCAATGTATAAAATAGTTGTATACATAATTTCTTAAGTAATAAAAATTAACATTATCAACTATATATAATGTATTTATTTCTATAAATAATTTTTATAAATTATAAACTTTAAAGTTATTAATTATATTTATTTGTATGAATAATTTCTTAAGTAATAAAAACTAACATTATCAACTATATATAATGTATTTATTTCTATAAATAATTTTTATAAATATTAAAATTATTAATTATTAATTATACTCAATGTATTTATTTGTATGAATAATTTCTAAGGTAATAATTTTTTAATGTATTTTCTCAAAAAAAATTAAAAACTATTATTAATTATTTAAACAAATATAATTTACCTTTAAATTCGAGTTTTTTTATATAATTCAACTCAAAAAAGCTAAAAGCTAAACTGATTATTTTTTATAAAAAAATAATTGAAACGACGGCGCATCCTTGACAATTTATCAAGCATAAATAGTAGTCGTCAGCTATCGTTGTTCATTCATCACTGGTTCGACTGTGAAGAATCGAAGTATCAAATTATCAATGTAAGATGCTATCATTTTTCTTTATTTATCCGTTTTCCGTAATTAAAATTTCTTCACTTTTCTTATTTATATTCGTGATATTTCTTAGTCGATTTCAGGCGTTTTTAATTCAGAGGGTTTTAATTTATTTATTTATATTGGATCAACTGTAATTGCCCAATGGTTCTTGGTTGGTGGAGATGTTTAATGATGATGTATTTTATTTGATTTGCATTTGCAGAAATATTTAGTCGAAATATATTACGTTTTTATTTTGTCTATTTATGAATATATACAGATTAAGACCCTAAATTATAATTTTCCCCTTACAAACCATCTATGATTGTTTGTTGGCCGCTCTTCCAGGACCAAGAAATCTATGGAAAAGTCCTAATTTGTTTGGATTAAATTGCAATGTGAAAAGCAACTAGGAAATCATGTAATAAAAGAACCTTAGTCCATCTCAGTTTCGTGCTTTATTTCAAAGAAATAACAATTAGTTGATGAAGAATATTCGTTAGGAGTGTTGCTATATATTGTTGGAAAAATTACGAATAAAATAGGATTCAAATATAAAATAAAGAGAGGCTAAAGAATAACTTATCGATTTATAGCAAATAATTTTGAGCAGAGGCGTGCGGTGCACTGTCATTAAGTAGAAATTTTGCCCCTCAGAGAACTTTTCTCGGTGCTAAGGTCACTGACGAAATCCTACTCCAGGATTCAACGGCTCTTCACCCAACTAACCAGCACTTGAAATAATTGAATGACCCAAGAACAACTTCTAATTTTTCTTACTCAAACTCAAAAAATTGTACCACATATAAATATATTATATATATGTTATACATGTGATGAACAATAGAATATTATATATATATGTTAGCAGCAAGTACATATATATATATATATATACATATATATATATCATTTGTCAGCAAACTAAAGAAAGTGTGAAGAGATACTTTCATTTAGTATATATATATATATATATATATATATATATATATATGTGTGTGTGTGTGTGTGTGTGTGTGTGTGTGCGGTCCCGTTCAAGAGCATCCACCTTAAAGAGCAATCAGGCCTTAAATAACATCCACTTATCAAAATGACGTAGTTTTGGAGGGACGCGGTGGCATTTTTGTAAATACGCGGTGGCATTGTATTTACAAAAATGTCACCGCGTCCCTCACGTATTTATAAAAATACCACCGCGTCCCTCCAAAACTATGTCGTTTTGAGGTGGACGCTCTGGTTGCTCTTTAAGGTGGATGCTCTTGATCCTTACCGTATATATGTGTGAGACAAGCAAATAGTCTGCTAAAATAAGACCTATTATATATGATGCCTTACCTCTTCTTTTATAGCAATAGAAGGCAACAGTAAAATCACTTAATATATATATATAGCAACGATAATAGTATTAAACATGCAACGGTAATATCTCATTAATAGATATTAATATATATTAGCAGTTACAAAACCTTCATAAATATATTAATTATAACTCATTTAAATTACACATTAAACTCTTTTAATGGTACATCACCAAATAATATATTTATTTTTATTTAACTTTGTAATATATTATTTAACAAAAATACAACAATCCCTCACATATTACAAAGTAAAAATAAAATAAATTGAGTAAGAAATATAAGAATGCAGTGCATTAACACTGATGTCTTTTGGACTATGAACAAATGTATAGAGAAAATAAGACTTGATTCACAGGAAGTTGGTGAAATAAAAATTTCTATGAACCTTCTTCCTTATTATGAATCAGTAATCATATTACTCACACTACAAATTCTAATTAGAAGTTGTTCTACGCGATTTGGCACATTTTGGCCATGCGCCATACCTGAAATTCGTGAGCGCTCTAGAAAACCTGTCTTGTTTTCATAAGAGGCGTCCCCGCCTCTACACTCATATAGGTGTTTCCATCAAATGTGTTCTATAGTTCAACACATCACCCAACAGGACTATAGAAAACATTAAGAGTATATAACTCAACCTCTAACACTGTAGAATTACACTATCCCACACCATAAGGATGAACTCAAATATGTATAAAATGGATAGTGTCTCAACCAATCAACCAATGACTTGTTGTTACCCATATGAACCTACTTCCTGGGATTACCATTCATATAGGTTGGGTTATCATCACTGTTGATTTATGTAATAGACAGTAGTTCCATCCCCCTCGATGTATTGCTCACTAACCTCTTTCTTAGTGGCTTTGTCAGAGGATCCACAAGATTTAACTCTGACCTAACAAAACTAAGGGATAAAATCTCGTCACATAACAGTTGTCTCACAATATTATGTCTTTAGGCGTATATGCCTACTCTTGCTATTATAGCTCTTATTCTTAGCTCTGCCTATCGCAGCTTGGCAATCACAATGTAGAGACACAGATGGAACTGGTCTCGTCCACAAAGGAATATTTTCCAAAAGATTTCTGAGCCACTTTGCTTCAGAACTTGCCTTCTCTAAGGCAATAAACTCAGACTCTATAGTAGAGCGAGCTATACAAGTCTGTTTAGAAGACTTCCAAGAAACTGCTCATCTTCCTAAGGTAAATATGTAGCTACTCGTGGATTTGATTTCATTTGAATCAGAGATCCAGTTAGCATCACTATAGCCCTCAAGAACTGCAGGATTACCGCAGTAATACAAATCAAATCCAATAGTACCTCGCAGATACTTGAGTATTATACATAAAGCAGTCCAATGATTCTTATTAGGATTATGAATGTATCTGCTGAGTCTATTAACTGCATATTAGCAGTTTTAGAACCAATTTTTCTTCTTTTAGGGTCAGGTAACATTACCTTAGCAAGACACCCCCATACTTTAAGGTATTTCAAATTAGGTAAATAATTTTCCCAAAGCTCAAAAAGTGTTTTTCCAGTTTTCACCAACAGGTAACTTTATATACGCATTATACACACGAGTATTCAAACTTGACTATTCATATTGGGAATTGAAATTTTGAACTTTCAAATATCTACATATAGGCGAAACATTTTTCCCTTCAAAAATCGGCATTGCCAGACCAAGAATGGACTAAAGGAGCTTGAAGAGGATTCCGAGGATATTTAATCAGGGAAAACAAATTAAGAATATAAGCTATAAAGAAATTGGTACACAGATTGACATTTTCAGTAAGTAGATTCTAGAATGTCAAAATAAATATTTGACACTAAGAAGACAAGATGTCTTATAAAGCCATGATACAATCACTGCTGTCGTTAAATTGCAGAATGAACCTATGAAGTAAAACACCCAATCAGTTTAGGCAACGCCTTTCCAACTCACTACCATTAGCTAACGTCTAGTAACATATTCAATGCCTCATTAAGTTTAAATAACTCATAAAGCTTTCAAGAATATTAAAAGCATGCATACCGGGTTGAGTTTAGGAATGCGTACAAACATGCATAACATGTGTACTCCCCGCCGAATTATCTACGCCTTACGCGTAGCTACCAAGGGTGGATAGGATGGTTCCTATATTACCCCTCGAGAGGGTTACTGTCCTCCCCCTCTCGAACATTCCAATTTAAATATAAAGATTGGCAGCATATATATATATATATATATATATATATATATATATATATATATAAATATGAGGACACCTTTTTAGTATGTGGAAGGCAACAGTTTTTTTTTTTTTAGTATGATTATGACTGTAGCAACTAGCCAACTAATATATCATCACAGTCTGCTACATAAGATATAAATATATATGAACATATAAGAATCCAAAAATTCTACTTAAGATTGTTAGAAAAATTACGAATAAAATAGGATTCAAATATAAAATAAAGAGAGGCTAAAGAATAACTTATCGATTTATAGCAAATAATTTTGAGCAGAGGCGTGCGGTGCACTGTCCTTAAGTAGAAATTTCTCCCCTCGGAGAACTTTTCTCGGTGCTAAGGTCACTGACGAAATCCCACTCCAGAATTCAGCGGCTCTTCACCCAACTAACCAACACTTGAAATAGTTGAATGACCCAAGAACAACTTCTAATTTTCCTTACTCAAATTCAAAAGATTGTACCACATAAATATATTATATATATGTGATGAACAATAGAATATTATATATATATATATATGTTAGCAGCAAGTGTATATATATATATATATATATATATATATATATATATATATATATGTGAGACAAGCAAATAGTCTGCTAAAATAAGACCTATTATATATGATGCTTTACCTCTTCTTTTATAGCAATAGAAGGCAACGGTACTATAGAAGGCAACAGTAAAATCACTTAATATATATATAGCAACGGTAATAGTATTAAACATGCAACGGTAATATCTCATTAATAGATATTAATATAAATTAGCAGTTACAAAACCTTCATAAATATATTAATTATAACTCATTTAAATTACACATTAAACTCTTTTAATGGTACATCACCAAATAATATATTTATTTTTATTTAACTTTGTAATATATTATTTAACAAAAATACAACATATATGACGAAAAATTCATGTCTGTATTAACTAAGGTATCCACATATTATTGGTTCAGTTTGTTGATTACAGTTTCACGTTAATCGCAATTCACAATCAACATAAAATTAGTGGACGTGACGACGTGTAAATCATTTTTCTTTCATTAGTGCTAATATTGATAATGAAAGTAAGCATAAGGTTCTAGTTTGAGCTTGTTTGAATGTGGGGTGGAGATGGCTCTTAGAAGTAGCTATCAAAAGTTTCTCAAGGTGTAGTACAAAGTATTGCAGAAGCATGAGATGCCACATAATTCATAAAAGAAGCAGAATAGAAGTATTGTATGCTCTGTGGTATGGGATTTTAATAATTTGTTAGCCTTAACATTCACTTGTTCATGTTTAATACAAAGACATTATTTGATGTTGATCCTCTGCCCGAATTTCTGTAATGGGTGATTTGGGAAGTCAAATTTTTTAACGTTATTTTCTCCACATTATTGCTTTGAGACTGAGACCCTTTCTCTCCATGCTTAGGTACCCCAAAACTTATCTTGGCACTAAGCTGTGATCTTATAACTCCGCATGTGCAGTCTTATTCTCTATCTATCTACCTCGGAAAATGTTTTTTTACCTGTTTTTTTCATCTATCTTATATTAAGAAGTTTATACCTTTATTGCATGTGCAATTTGATACTCCAGACAAATGTTTCTACTTCTTCTTTTTGTTTTTTTGATAAGTACCTAGGCAAATGCTATGTAAGGCACATTGGCATTTTATTTTCATATATTTAGGTGCCATCCCTAATATAATCTTCTAAGCGTTCCAAGCATTCTCTCTACTACTAAATTTTATAGCTATGAGTTGCGTAGTTCTGACTTTCTGATAGCTCTGGTGCTTGAAAATTCCCCAGTTTGACCTTGTAATGAAGTCGATACTAAGGGGTTTCGGATTCAGTCTTGTACATTGTAGGCAGCACTTGACTCCCTCTAGAGTTGAGTTACCTATTGTCTTTCTCTGAAAATAGAGTGAAACTCCAAATGTTCTATATAAGATCAACTGCACAATCTGTTGCATCATTTAATTGCTAGAGTAGACAGTGGTGGATTTCAGTCTTTCAGTCCATATTGTTTGACTGTGTTTGAAGTGTTTCTAACCCCATTTTCTCAAATGCCCACACGCACACCATAGTTCTTTAGTCCATTTTTACTCAGATTTTTTCTAATGTGGAAAACATAGATTGGGGATTGAAGTTTTCACCTCCATTGAGATCTAAGAGTTTCCTTGTAAAACTGCTGCCTGTTTTGACTAATATATCTCATATTTAAAATAACATATGTTAGAGGATGTGATTCATCATTTTGGTCAAAAGAAATTGTGGATATATATGCTAGTTATCCTGTCGAGTTATTCCAGTGTTATTTTATGGACCTTTAAACTAAACTTTAATGATAACTCTTTAAAATAAATTGTGTTATTATGCTCTTCATTATTGAACCTTCAATCTAAAACTTTTTGTTTTCCTTGTGTGTTATGTTGCAGATGATTGATGATCAGGATCTGGGGTTTTTTGCCGATTTTCTTGGAATCTTTATATTTGTACTGGTAATTGCTTATCATTATGTGATGGCTGACCCTAAATACGAAGGCAATTAAGGGTTCCTTTTGGTATGTGGCTGCCTTGGGAGTGTCATTACCAGTTTAGATGTACTTTTTTGGTAGAACCAGTTTAGATTATGGACAGAGCTGTTTCACAAATGGATACATTATGTTGTTAATTTTCCCTAAGCAGCTATGTGTTGCATTTGAAATATCTACCAAGGGAGGAATCATTAGAAATGTAAATCTAGCCCTTTAATATTTGCTGCTCATATACTTTCTGCAGGGAATTAAGTTGAATTGGAAATGTTTCTTTTGGTATGTGCTTCCCTTGGCAAAGCCGTACCAGTTTACAAAATATAAAGAGCTATTTCACAACTAGATTTTAGAATGTGTTTATACCACTTTTTATTATTTATAGAACTATTTCACAACTAGATTTTTAAAATGTATTTAGACAACTTTTTGAAGCTGTGTTGTATTTTATTGCTTATATTTATTAGATAAACGGAAGCAAATGATGATTTTCTCTTTGAGTCGACTAGCAAATTGATCGAGTCATATTGGTTGATCACGAGTCAGCCCGAGTTCACCATTCAAGCATCTTTCTGTTGATTTTCTTCTTAATATTGAATAGTTACACAACTTCTCTACCCTATGTTCATAATTATCCTGTAGTTGTATTATCCTACATACATGTACGTAGGGTTGAGTAAAAAAGGGGTAAAATTGAATAACTGAACCGTATTTTTTAATTGAATTATTTCAGTTATTCAGTTATAACTGTTTTACAATTCCATTTTTAGCTTCGGGTATGAAAATTACATTATTCAGGTAATTAATTAACTGAATTAGAACTTAAATAATAAAATATTATTTTTAATTAGACTTTGTCCTATAGATTATGTACGTATGTATTTTTTAATTTGAAATTATTAAACTAGTCTATGAATTATTATGTTTGTAGATTGTGGTTAAATTTTGTTTAGAAATTATAGTGAAATTTGAAATGAAATTTTTGTTCGGTAAAAAATAGGTTGATATTCTGATTATATACCGAATAACTGAGTAGTGCAATTTAATTATCCCAATTTCAATTATTCGGTTAGTACATATTTTAGATATTTGTTCAGCTAGTGAAATTGTATGAAATTCGATTATAACCAAATACAAACCCTTTCATGTATGCAGAATATATATACAATGATTTGATTTACATATAACTACTGAATTTCCATATTTAGTGTAATATTACCATCCACCTACACTAATTATACTCGGATTGTAAAATCAAACTGTACACACCACAATTTTAAATTGTATTTATCACCATAATTTGGAATTGTATTTATCAACACTAGCCCCTGCCTTGTACGGTTATAAATCTAATATATATATATATATATATATATATATATATATATATATATATGGGAATGATCCATAGCATCTATATGCTATGAAATAAAAAGTGACATATAGCATCTTAACCCTCCGTTTTGTCTTTGGATAGCTAAGATTAAGACCGGAAAGTTACCGTCCGCTAGTAATTCTAGCGAACGTGATTAATCAAATTATTTACCACTTTTGCCCCCAGACTAAACCACTTTTGCCCAGTAATTTCATGGTCCACTAGACTTACTAGCGGATGTAAAGTGATTATCTAACACGAATTCCATAGAAACAAGAATTCTGCCTCTATTCCTCAAACAGTAAATCTAAAGTCCTCTGCAACAAGAACTCATGTTAAGTCCTCTGCGACAAGAACTCTGCCTATTCCTCAAACAGTAATCAGACTGTATATACAATTATTCATAGCACGAACTGTATATAATTATTCATAGCACACATGCAATACAATTATTCATAGCACGAACTGTATATAATCAAACAATAATACAATTATTCACTAGTAAATATATTAACTGCAACAGTAATACAATTCATGAGTTGCAAACCCAGTACAGCCAGTAATACAAATCATCACAACACAGTTAGCATATTCCACATCAATTCAACAATTACACAATTTGAATTGATTACAACACCCAGAATCAAAACAAGATAAAATTCCAAATTAAAACAATTTACCAATTGTGTAAGTACGTCAACAAATAAGCAACATCACATCCCCAATACATCAAAATTTCCAAATCTTTCCAAATCTTCTGCCCCAGAGGCATGGAAGAGCTTTGACAACCCTAATCCAACAAGTCCTGCTACATAGTGACAATATTCATCATAATCATCTATTGTCTCCACCTGCAAGCCAAGGAACTTGGTTAGGGTGTTGTGAAAGCTTCTTATATATTATTATCTTTTCTTGTATAGGGTGTTGTGTGGTGGTTGGGTAGCATTTATACTTTTTTGTGCTTCTCCTACAGGTAACTCTAGTTTGATAATACACATGAACAGCAAGGGGGAAGGAGAAGCATATAATCTGGTGTATAATTTTTCCAGGTGAAATAGGAGGGAACTGGTTCAGCCAATGTTTTTCACTTTCCTTTAAATGATTTTAGTATATTCCCTTAAACTCATAAAGCATGGGACTAGTAAGTGGCCAAGCAACATATGCCAATTATTTAACTTAATTCCTGGTTCACTCGGTTGAAACAAAATGCAAGATGTCAGCTTTGACAGTTCTTCCTTAATTTGAAGTTTACAGTTATAGGGACCATCAAAACAGTAATTGATCAAGTGCACAAGAGAGATCACATTTTTCCGACATCTCTTGGTACAAAAGCAGAGCTCACAAACAACTCATCAATGGTTTGAAGTTTGAACATCTGCCAAGCTAAGCTCCAACAAAAGCTCCCTAGTTGGATTTGAGCTCAAGTCAAACATGAATTCCCTCAATTTTTGATGGCCTTGACCTCAAACAACTAATACTCGACTCAGTTCATTTGCAGCCTTAGTAAAGGACAACCATCAAATTAAGAAAAAAAAAATTCATCCCTTTTTGCATCTTTGGGTAGAAAATTGAAAGCACTCAAATTAATCATTGAAGTTAAGTCCTAAAACGTAAAAATATCAAATAAAGACGGTTGTTATGTAGACTAGGGGAATGAATCAATTGACAAATATGAACAGTTACAAAACTAACAAGTAGGAGAACTAAATACTCACATGAAAAGTGCCAGTCCTTATCATATATGTGGCGATGAAAAGCCATCAAGATAGGTACTTTAACCTCTGTAGGTATGCAAACACTCTAAATATGTTAAATTGTGTGCACAGGGAACTAAATTTTGAAAATTGAAAGCTTAGCCATACAGATATGATGAAAACCTTCTATGTATCTTATGAAGTTGATGGGACAGGCAATAACAATGTGATCATAACTATATATGTATGTTCATGTGAGTATGACAGATATTTTTTACTTGGTGAGACCAATCATGTAACTATCCAAAACAAAAGCAGTACTATCTATGAAGTATGAAATCAATTTGCAGCATAGATACATGCAACCGGAAAAAAAATTTAGTATAGTTAAATCCGATGGGTTCCTTATCCTAAATAGCCTCGGGCGAGAGACGACAAATTAAAAATAAGGCACAAGTACAAAATTAACAAATAAAAGTAGGCGACTTTATTTTGAAAAGTAAAACAAGAAAGTGAAATGAAAAGGCACAAGTACAGAAGACATGAAAAAGCTATTTTGGACCATATCCAAAGTCATCAATAGCAGAAAGGAGAAGAATCAAGTGATCATTACTACTTAATTCATCAATAACATACAATATTAATAAGTTTTATAATCTACAAAATTTTAATTGACAAAAAACAATGGTCCAAGACATTGAAAAGATATTTCCAAATTAAAACTTCCTCACAACAGTGCATGTGCCAAATATTTTAGCAATAAGCTAATTGGCCTAATCCGAGTCTTTTTTATACCTCTATAAACAATAATGTTAACAAAATGTCAATATTTTACCTTCCCGCTGAACTTCTTCTCAAGTTCCCTTACAAGCTCATAATGAATCTTGCAGAAAGCCAGGGCCGGCCCTGACATTTTCAAGGCTATAGGCGAAGATAAAATTTGAGGACCCTTACATTTTAAAAAAAGTCACTTCTTCGAGAGCAACAAATGAGAAAAAAAAAGACTTCAATTTTCAATATCACTTAATAGGATACTATTGAGTTCAAATAAAAATGTTACAATTACAAAGATCAGTACCTGATTACTGAAAAACTACCCTTCTTGCATTTTTGGCCGCAAAAAGTTTCAATTAAGCTTGAATAGTCAATAAGATTATGGTTGAATTCTAATTCTATTTGGAGGCATTATATATTTATATGACAATCTGATCCAATTATGCAATAAGACAATAACTCAATAAGATTAATAACTCAATAAGACAATCTCAAGAACCATGTAGATTTTTCCACAGCAGGTCTATTAGGAGTTTACGGTTTACCAATTATGCAAACTTAATAACCATTCTTCCAGATGCACAAACTTTCAGAAAACGTATTACTATATTAGGGACTTAGGGTTTTACTGTATACAATTTCAATTGGAGCAACTGAGCAGCAAGAACCAATCTTATGGAACAAAAGTATTAAAAGTAAGAAAGAATAGAGAAATTAGTTACCTGATAAAACAAAATTATTCTGAGAATTGGACCGGATGAAAAAGAGATGATAGTCAATACTCAATAGATGTCAGATGTGTGTGAGTCTCAGTCAATGCGATGGCGATGGCCGATGATCATATGCAGCACAGCAGCAACCAGCAGGAGAAGTGCGATGGCCGATGATAATATAAATATTAAAAAAAAAATTTGGGGCTCTAGGCCCATGCCTCTTGGGCCTATGCCCAGGGCCGGCCTTGCGGAAAGCCTTCCTCAATCGATAAGGAACATGGATCACAACAGCTTTGCGATTCCCATATATATCAGCTTTACCCAATTCAGATAAGAAGTTATAGCGTATTCGATTAATTTCGAAATCTTGTTGCCGATTTGCTGTAGTTTACTTCTAGGGTTCTTAACTTTTGCCCAATTCGCATAAGCAGAATGTTGTAGTTTGCTTCTAGGGTTCTAGACAATTACCCAAGGATGAGAAGATGCACAGAAGCAGAATCCAAGTTTTGTTGTCGATTTGCTGTAGTAGTTTGCTTCTAAGGTTCTTCGAAATTACCCAATTCGCAATTCGCAATTTCGCAGGAGCAGAATGTTGTAGGCGCAGAAGCTAGGGTTCTTCGAAATTACTGTGAATTGGAAATGTTATACACCGTCCGCTAGTACGACTAGCGGATGTATATAATTAGAAGCTGATTTGTTTTGGCTAAAGTAAAGGTGGGGGTAAAAGTGACAAATAAATTGATTAATCACGTCCGCTAGAATTATTAGCGGACGGTAACTTCCCAGTCTTAATCTCAGCCACCCAAAGACAAAACGGAGGGTTAAAGTGTTATATGTCACTTTTTATTTCATAGCATATAAATACTATGGATCATTCCCCATATATATATATATATATATATATATATATATATATATATATATATATAGGGTTCTCATCCGTGATAATCGGTTGCCACAGACACTATTCCAGCAACCATAATCCTAACCATTGATCTCAATATTGAATAGCCCAGATTAATTATATTTTTTCCTTGCCGCTCTAAGGTGTAGCAGCAGTTATATCACTTCTAGCGGCACGGTAAAATACTAAAATAACCCCTATGCCTTCATTTCACATTATCTGTCACTACAAACTGTGGCCGTAATGTGGGTTTATGGTTTAATTTTTTTTTTCTTCTTTTGTTGCATGCAGTGACCTGTTTTCTTAATTTTCTTTGGCTTCTTTGTTGCCTTCTTTGCATAGAATATATCCTATCCTATTATGATGTTACAAAGTTTCTCTGGCCAAACTCTTCATTACAACTGGGAAAAAAAAATGGACAAAAAACCCTCCAAATGTAAAACAATTTTAAATTTTTGTTTCAATGTTTATATTATAATACACATATACAATTATAAACATTGTAAGTATCAATCATATAGTAATTATTATTATTATTATAATTATTATTATTTTTTTTATTATTATTATTATAATGTTTATCAATAATAATAATAATAAGGTTTATAATCTTATAGTAATTATTAATATTATTACTATTATTATTATAATAAGTATTAAGAATAATAATAATATTTACTATAAGATTATAAACCTTATTATTATAAAATAATAATTACTATGAGATTATAAACCTTATTATTATTATTATTGATAAACATTATAATAATGTTTATAATTAATCATAATAATAATAGTAATCATTATTATTATTATTATTATTATTATTATTATTATTATTATTATTATTATTATTGATACTTACAATGTTTATAATTGTTTCTTATACAACTATACAATCCTTGAATAAATATTGTAATTATTATTATTATTATTGATAAACATTATAATAATGTTTATAATTATTAATAATAACAATTATTATTATTATTATTATTATTATTATTGATATTTACAATATTTATAATTATTTCTTATACAATTATACAATCCTTGAATAAACATTGTAATTATTATTATTATTATTATTATTATTATTATTATTATTATTATTATTATTTACAATGTTTATAATTGTATATGTGTATTATAATATAAACATTGAAACAAAAATTTAAAATTGTTTTACATTTGTAATGCTTTCTGTTCATTTGTTTTTTTTTTCAATTGTAATGAAGAGTTTGGCATGAGAAACTTTGTAACATCATAATAGGAGAGGATATAATCTATTACCAGAAGGCGACAAAGAAGGCAAAGAAAATTAGGAAAACAGGTCACTGCATGCAACTAAAGAAAAAAAAAATTAAACCATAAAACCACACTGCCGCCGTAGCTTATAACGGTAGACAGTATAAAATGAAGGCATGGGTGTTATTTTAGTATTTTACTGTACCGTTAGAAGTGATATAACTGCCGCTACACCTTGTAGCTACCTTGTAGCGCTACACCTTGTAGCGACAGAGAAAAAAATATAATTAATCTGGACTATTCAATATTGAGATCAAGGGCTAGGATCATGGTTGCCGGAATAATGTATGTGATAATCGGTTGTCACGGATAGAAACCCATATATATATATATATATATATATATATATATATAGACAATGATCCATAGCATGTATTTGTTATGGATCAAAAATGGGCAAATAACATCTATGAATCAAAAATAGGCAAATAACATCCATATCTTACATTACGATCTCCTCACCGTCTGCTAGTAATTCTAACTGACAGGATAAAAATTTCATCTGGTCAAAAATGCTCCTATCAACCTCAAAAAAATTAATCTGTCCGCTAAAATTCTAGCGGATGTAATGTGAAAAGAATGTTTGCATGCTAATAAATATGTGCAGGAAACTAGTGTTCTTTTAGATGTCACAACTGTATTAAAGTACTCACCCAAGTTCTTTTATACTCCAAAATACTATTTCTTAATCAGAAAAGCTATTGAAAGTAACATTTTCCAAGTTTTATAAAAGTACTAATCTAGAAAGCATTTTCAAAAAAGACGACGCAAAGGAGAAAGTTGCTTCTTCCCCCTCCTTTTTCATTAATGATATTCCTACTTCTCCTCCGTCACGGAAGGTCTAAAAGAAATTCAATCCTGGCTCAACAAAGATTTATAGTAATATAACTTCTTCTAAAATCTAAATAAAAGTTTCAGAGACATAACAGGATTTCAAATTTTCTGTTTACTTTAATAATCAATACTATTTACATAATTCATTGTTGTACCACCATAAATCACAGTGAGGAGGTGTGACAAATACTTATGATCTAAAATATACTATTTCAAAATGTTATGTACGCAATCACATGTGGGAGAGGCTCATCCATGCTTATTTTTTCCAGCAAGAATGGGTTGAATTTGCAGTCTCCTACTCTAAAAAGCTTCATTGAAAAGGAAACGAGTTTGGAAAGCTGAGATGATAGGGAGCCATGCCAGAGAAGCTATAGGCGCAAAAAGAAAAACACCCATTCCATAATCATAAGCTTGAGCAAAGACCCTAGTGAAATGCCATAATCCTGTACCCTCTTCTTTTGGCCTAACAGCTTGCCCAACCTGCAAAACACTAAAAATATGATCCCGTTAAGAGTCCAAGCTGGATAAATGATTGAGGCTAAAGCAGTTTCCAAAGACTGTATGTTCTGGATTTTGTTTTTATCCTTCAGTTGACAGGGAGACTCAAATGAAAAATGCTTAAATATCACAGCAATTATGTGGAATAAGATCTACATAATAAGTTGCATTCATATCATACATTCGTTATAGTAATCCACAGTTTTTTTCCAACAAATAGTAATACATATCAATCATTCGTATAGTAAACCACTGTTTTTTTTTCAGTAATCATTTAGACCAGAAGAAAAAGTCTATCAAACGAATAGTAATGCATGCGATAGATATTAAAAGATAATTTAATAACACATCCATCAAGTAAAACAATCAAATTTCAAAAAAAGGTCAAGTCAGTTGGGGCAAATACAGGTATGTTTTTTCTCAAAAGGCATTGAGTAAAAGTGTTAATCAATGCTTGAAGCTCCCTTCAGGAACCTTAAAAAAGAAAACAAACAATTTAACCATCAACAAAAGCTAATGATGCTGAAACATATCACTATAACATATTTCGAAATTAAGAAGTCAAAATCAATGAGATAATAGATGCACAACAATCATAAATTCGGACATTGCACCTTAAATCAAGACAATATAATTGATAAGAAGAGAACCATAGATTAAATTCCATCATTCCATATTAATTGCAACTCCACAAACAATGACTACTACCATTTTATAAGTGATCTTTGCCTATGTAATTAGAAGCAAATAAGGTATCAAAAACAAAATATACAAAGACGGATATAAAAGGACAGAGAGAGAGTGAGAGACCAGGCAGAGGAAGAAACTTTAACTATTGAAGGATTTGAAACAGAGACTGAGAGACAAAATGGATCTTTATTTTGCTTTACTCCACCAGAAAATGATACGTTTTATACAGACAATAACTTTGAATACTTAACATCTAATAATCATACTCATAACATCCCTAGGAGAAGAGCTTATACTAAATCAGTTAAACCATATACATACAGAAAGTTCAGTTTTGTTTCTTGTTAAATAAAACTATCCAACTCCATAAATTTCACACAAAGCAACAGAAAAGTAGAGAGATAAATAAACTACAGTACAACACAAAAATCAAACAAAAACCCAAAATAAATACAGGGTACATAAAATAACTAGTGGATTAATTTTGTCATATACCGATCAGAATAGTAATACCCATATATGAGAAAACTAATCTAATGGGTAAGATAAATTCAAAAACTTACTAATTAAATAAAAAAAACTTACCGATTTGCATCATGAGAAAGAACTAGGGTTTAGGAGAAAGAAATTGCTGCAGCTTTGTCTTTAGGAGGTCTGTTAACAGGGTATTTGCTCCAATTCAACTTTGTTGATCTGCCATTGCGAAGTAAATATGCTTTGGCCTGATTGGGGATTGGGTATAATAGACCAGAAAGGTTTTTAATTCTAGCGGACAGGGAGGTATTTTTGAATTTATATGCCATGGATCATTGTCATATATATATATATATATATATACACAATGGATCCTGTCCGGACTCCCGGACAGGTCCTAAAATACGGACCCAAAATTTTTTTTTTTTTTTTTTGCTTTTTTTTTTAAAATAACTAAAAAAAATATTTAATATTTTATGGAACTGAAATTTTTTCATAATACAATGTTTTGGACGTGTTTTGAATACCTATACCAAAAAGTGGTGGTACAGTCTGCACAGACAGTACCACCATGTTTTGTTATACGTACCCAAATCACACCCAAAATACTGTATTATGAAAAAATTTCAATTCCATAATTTTTTTTTTTTTTTTTTAGTTGTTTCAAAAAAAAAAAAAGCAAAAAAAAAATAAATAAATAAAGGTCCGGATTTTATAGAGTCCGGGATCCCGGACTGGATCCGGACTCTATATATATATATATATATATATATATATATTATAAAATATTACTAAAATTAAGAACAAATAAGATTAGAGAAAAGAGACCGTTCTCTTTTTACTTTGATATCTCCATTATTCACTTTACAAATATTACTTATTATTTATAGATATAATAATATCAATACTTACATAAATACTAGTAGGTTACAAAACTCAAAGGTTATGAGTTTTATAACTCAATGGACATAGAAGTTATATGTACCTAGACATCCATAATATGAATCTAGACATAAATAATTTTATAACACTTTCCCTTGGATGTCTATTGTATAGCTATACGCATTAAAAGCTGCCTCATTAAAAACCTTATCAGAAAAAAATCCAATAGAAAAAAATATTGGTTAAGGGAAAAAGAGTGCAACGCATATTAGCTCCCCTCATGAATATATCCTCAAGTCTTTCAGCTGTCGCATTCTAATATTGTGACGCAATCCTTCAAACGTTGCATTTAGTAATGCTTTGGTGAACAAATCTGCTAGATTATCTTTTGAGCGAATTTGCTAAACATCAATGTTACCACACTTTTTAAGGTCATGTGTGAAAAAAAAAATTCGGTGAGATGTGCTTTGTTCTATCTCCTTTGATGTATCCCCTTTTTAATTGAGCTATACATGCAGCATTGTCTTCATACAGAATGGATGGAGTTCTTTTATAGCAATTTTCTAAGAATATGTCTCGTTAAAAATCTTACCAAACAAAAATTCAGTGAAAAAAAATTTAGCGAAGGAAAAAAGTACAATATTCTTGTATAACTTCTAGTGCCTTGGGATTGCCTCATTAAAACCTTGCAAAGGAAAACCCAGTGGAAAAAAATATTAGCAAAGGAAAAAGAGTACAATCAGCACATATCCTTTTTACTCCCCTTCATAAGTACATAGAATTTCCATTGTTCATGATAAAAATATTATTAAGTCGAAGTATGCCAATATTGTGCATCATCTTTTTCAAAATCATAGTTGGTAATGACTTAATGAATATATCAACCAAATTATCACATGATCAATATTGTCATTCTTCTGGGGCTCATGTGTATAAAATAATTTTGGTACAATATGCTTGATTTTATCACCATTTGGATAAAATAATCTCAAATCAATAGTCTCACGAAGATAACGTAAAATATGTTTAATTTCATTACAATATCTTCGAGTTGGTACATAACTATACATTGCTAGTAAGTTAACTACAAATGTTATATCAGGTCTTGTCAAATTTACAAGATACATCAAAATACCAATTACATTAAGATATAGTACTTCAGGACCAAAACACCAATTGCACAAAGATATGGTACTTTAAGACCAAAAGTTTATTAATCATTTTCTTGCGGACAAAATAAATATTTCTTGATATCAAGTGACCAACCCATCATTGGAGTACTCAAAGGATTAATATTATCCATGTAAAGTTACTTCAAGACTTTTTCTGTGTATGTTGATTGATGAACAAGAATTCCATAGTTCAATTTGTAGGCCAAGACAAAAATTTGACTTACCAATATCTTTCATCTTAAATTAGTTGTTTTTGTCGACTCTTCTAGAGCAAGATCTTTCGTCAATAAATACAGTAATAATAGCAAAACCTGATTATGATCTTTTGATAAAAATGCATGCACAAATTGAATTATTCTCAAATCATTATTTCAAAAGATATCCACTCGGGCGATTATACCACAATATGTATCTGGATTGCTTTAACCTATATATAGATCTTTGTAGTTTAATAGAATACATATTTCGAGATGTAGAATTATATGCTTCAGGCATTTTATATCCTTCAGGAATTTTCATGTAGATATAATTATATAATGATCCATATAGATATGATGTAACAACATCCATTAATTCCTCTTTCTACCAAGCTAATTAAAAATCTGAATATAATTGTGTCCATTACAGGAGCATATGTTTCTTCATTAATACCATGTCTCTGCGAAGAAACCTTGTGCTACAAGTTGCACTTTGTACCATATAATTTCATTTTTCTTATTTCGTACAAATACCCATTTGTATTCAACAGGCATTACACCTTTAGGTGTTCGGACTACAGGTCCAAAAACTTCACATTTACTTAGTGAATTTAATTCTGCTTGAATCGCCTCTTTCCACGTTGGCCAAATATTTCTACATTCATCAACGATTTGTGGTTTATATATATGATCATTACTTCTGATAATATCCATAGCAAATCTATATGAAAATATGTTGTCGACAACGATTTTATTTCTATCCAATATATATGTCTCCTGTATATACATAATGTATCGAGATCTCGTTATTTTTAGGTACCTGATCCTCTTCAGGGGATAACTCATCCTCTTCAGGGAATAACTCTTCAAGAGTTTTACTTGCAGGAGATTTTTGTTCATAAGTTTTGGATAGATTGATAAATTTTGTAGCTTGTTTCATGGGTATAGCCTCTTTATAGGCTGCAACTTGTTTTTCTTGTACTTTCTTTTTCTGGGAAATTCTATCTTTAACACCGATCATTTTTTCATGTTTCAGGTGTGACTTTGATTCAATTTGTCGCTGCATTAATTGATTGTCCTACAGGGACTTCAATCTTTGCTAGAGTATTAGCAGCTAGAATGTGAGATAACACTATTTTCTTATTATCGGTGAATAATTCTGGTAATTAATTTGCAATTCATTGCAAATGAATTATCCTTTGAACTTCTAGTTCATATTGATTTGTATAAGGATCAAGATTAAATAACGTTGAAACATTCCAATTAATCTCCCGTCGTGCTTCAGGCAATGATCTCATGTCGTGCTTCAGGCAAGGACTTTTCTCCCCCTAATGGTGGGAAGACTATTAAAATAACAATCCTCAAAATATACCTTAAAAATATCACTCTGAATTCCTTCTTAGAAAGATGAATACTAAATAACAATAATTAAATGTGATAGTTTGGTAATTAATTTACTTTGATATAATTAATAGGTAAAGGAATCTTCTGGTTCTTTAAGGGATGTTCATGGGAGTTTTCAATAATTTAATGCATCATTATTGATCCTAAATGATCATTCCAAATCATAAAAATATTTGGATCCGAACACTTCTGGTGTATTGCACACTTCTGGTGTATTGCACACTTCTGGTGTATTACAATATTTGTTTCAACTATTCTCATTTTAGTATAATATAACCAGAAGAGAAAATATACAAATTTTCTAATATGAGCTTTTTGCCCGATACTATTGAAGTAATATAAAGAATCATCAATACAATTTTTTTGTGCCCTTTGACAACATTATAATCGCTCTTCGGCCAGAGACTTTAATTAAGTTTGATGAATAATTACTCTTCAAAAGTCTTCAATTATGTTTGATGAATAATCTCTCTTCTAGAGCCTTTAAAGTTTGATGAGCTTCTGACCCATACAACTTCATATATGCAAAACATAAATTTAACTTTATTACTTGAAACATAAATAAAACATATAATAAAAATACTTATTATAATGTCATAATATAATGAAATAAAAATAATTAATTGGTATGAACATTTCTATCAACATATCATCAAGGAAACCATAGATATCAAAATTAGTTATATCCACTCCATTTGAAAAGTCAAAATGATTCATGGGATCTTCAGGATCATTTCATTTTCTTTTCTTTTATGGGGTCTTGGTACAAATCAACCAAATGTTTAGGAGTACGACGTGTACAATCCCTTTTATATATTGATTGTTCTTTTCAAGTCCACTACCACAACTACAACTATAATTTCCTATATGATTATCGAATGAGGTTCCATTCACTTCAAGGAATGTAATAGAATCGGTCGAGCGAGATTATTGATTTTTCAGCAAAAACTCATTATTTTGTACAGCCACTAGAAGAAATGATATCACTTCTAAGAATATAATTTCCTTTATCGCTTCAGGGAATATATTATGAACTTACACTCACAATATTGCTACTACAGGAACATATTCGAGGCATGGAATATAGTAAATATTTTTTTTTCTAACATGTCTTTATTAATATTTTTTTTTTCATGAAGATGATAACGAATAAAAATAATTAATTTTGCATAATCCTGCAGAGATGCATGATTGCCAACTTTAATTATATCTTCAAGGTTCTTTGCCTTTATATGAATCTCAGCACCAAGATTCCATTACAAATAATTCTTGCTCGATATAAATCAAGTGCAACAAATTCAAATTTATAAAATTTGAATATTAAATAACTAAACATATTCCCCATCAAATTAAATAATTATATATGTTCAGATTTAATTATAATGAAACAATTTATAGAAATGCAGTAAAATACGAAACTAAATTTTTTCACTAAAACTAAATAACAAACCAACACTACTAAGTATATTTGTCATTGCAACTTCATACAAAAATATATCAAAAATCATTAGAAATTTAGTTTATTATAATATAACAACGCTACGTAACTATCACCATTCAAAGACTAAAATATTTGCATGAGGTATATAAAAATGTAAAGAATAAATGATAATAGTTCATGCCTCTTATCATAATGAATACCTTTTAAATGATGCATTCATTTATATAGAATTTGTGGTTTCTACAACCATTTGAAGTTACAAAAGTTTTCCTTTATTTCAGATTGTACATTGTTAAGCCTTGTAATAGAATATTATTCAGTTAGAAAAATTCATGAAACCGTGTCGATTAATTCTAGAAAACTGTTTTTTTTATAGTACTAAACAGTACTGTTAAGCCAAGATCTTCTCCCACGTCCCAATCACGTAAGACGTTCTGATCTTGCACAGTTCAACAAGTCAACACCAAAAGCTTGACGGTCTGACCGTCGGGGGATAGCTCCGGCGTGAGAGTCAGTACAGGCGATCACAAGGTTAACAATGGAGGAATATAATGTCTAGTGCTTGAGAGAGAATAATAATATGATTGTATGTGGTGTAATGTTTTATTACCTTATTTTCTTGTGTGATCCTTGCCCCATACGTACTCCAGACCCGGTTTACCGTGCCACCCACTATCTCCTGACACGTCCCCCCACTCCCGGTCATTTCAGTCGAAAGTATGTAGCTCACTTCTCTATCTGCTACCACTGTTTGCCACTGCCGGTCATTTGAGTCCCATCCTCATTAATGCCATGCAAAGAGGTGGCAGATCACAGTCAACTATCATCCTTTGTTATGATTACAGGTCAAAGATGGGTTAGATTATTATTTGTATAGAGGACCGGTCCAAATGAGAGGCCCAATACATCTAAGGTATGAGGAACATAATATAAAGGAAGAGCCCAATAGGACCGGCCCAATAGTTAAAGTATCATGGCCCAACATTGCCCCCAGTCTTTTGCTAAACAGGATGTTTAATGGAAGACTGTTAATAACATAGGCCCATGGTAAAAAGGATGGAAACAAGAGAAATCCACTGAGGCCCAAATGGCACGCCTCCGTCAGTTTTATGGACAAAAACTGGAGGCCCAAGGGATATAAATCCACTCCGGGTAAATCATTAAATCCACAATCGGACGCTACCTCTTCCCCTCCTACATAACCTTCAATTAATGCGCCGCCCTTAGTTTTCATGCAAAATTTGAAAAGGCCACCTACTATAAGAGCCAACTTTCCCCGATTCTGATGGCTTTACCGGCTTAATTTGAATTTCGCACACATATTGTGCTCTCCTTCCTTCCGATTTCTCCTCTACCTGCAAGATCTTAGCAATGACATCTCAACATTCTGACAACACCACCCCCATTTCTGCAGTTCCGATTTCTACCATTCCTCCGAGTCACAGCCCTACCAAGATGGTTTCGAACCCAAACCCCCAAACCGCTGCTAGCCCTGCCAGGAATCCCCCAAACCCACTACCCAATCCTTCAGAGTTTTTTGAGAGTGAAGAATAATTCCCCCATGCCAATACTCTTTCCATTATCACCGAGATCGAGCTGCGCACCATTAAAAGTCGTTATCAAATTTCGAACACCCATTTGGTGAGAGCTCCAGCATCGCATAAACGGATGTATCATCGACCTGATGGGTGGACCGCCGTACCGGTAACTGTTTTAGAAAAGGGGTTAGATTTCCTCTTCACTCTTTTCTAATTACTCTTCTGGGGTTTATCGGAGTGGGGTTCTCCCAATTGGTGCCAAATTCGTACATCCACATTCTGGCTTTCATAGCATTCTGTTATGAGCTAGGGATACCCCCTACAGTCGATTCTTTCTTCACCCTCTTCTCTGCTGGGAAATCTCGGGAACGAGGTTTCAAAGTGCTGAGCAAACAGCCCCCCAAGCCCAATGCCAAGTTTAAAAAACGACCTTTGATGGATACTCCTTCGTGCAACAAAGGGTGGCACAGAGAATGGTTCTTCGTGAAGGGACTCGAACTCTCTTCTATTCCAGAATGGACCATCTCCGAGCGGATCACTGCAAACTTCAGAGACATTTCAGAGGAACGTGTGAAAGAAATGGCAAGCATTCTCGAGAAGATTCCCCTGAAGGAATGGAGCTTCGGTCTCCTGAGTAAGCAAGCATGGTTGTACGACCATAAATTGTCTTTGATAAAACCCACATTGATCGACCGAAGGGATTTAGAGAAATTCCTTTCGGGTAAATCGTCATCATCCCCCACCGAAGTCCCACAAGAAGAAATTCTGGCTTTGGATGCCCATGACTCTGAGGTCTTCCCTGTAGAATCAGAAACTGTAGAGGGATCCAGCCGACCTCGACAGAAGAAGAGGGCTATTCAAAAACCAAGATCAATTTTTCAAGAATCTCAACAAACCTCTACCTCTAGTCTGATTGATATGCCTGCTAATGAACAGATGCAAGTCCTCCGTACCAAAAAGAGGAGGACCAAGGTGACCCCTTTATCTATTGACGAATATCGGGTTCCCGCTGTTGAAGTCGATCCTCCCATCGTCATCCCTGTGGAGATTCATGTCTCTGAAGACGAGTTTGAAAAACAAACCGAGTCTTCAACTCTGACCCGTAAAAGGAAACAACCTTCTGACGATCAACCACCACCGCCTCCTGAACCACCCATGCCATCTCCAACACGATCCTCCCCCTCAGCCTTCAGGAGAAAACCCACATCTTCACCCACCATATGGCCGGAGTTTAATGCAAACTTTCCCTTTCAGCTGTTCGATTCCTTTGTTCGGGAGACCGATAACCATCGGTTCGGAAATAACTCAATTAGGGATTTAATCGAGGAATGCATAAGTTACCAGGCTAAGGTGAGTTAGTTGTTCAATCTGAATATTAGAAATTATGTACCTCTTTTAACAATTTACTTACTGTCTTTGGATGTCTGCAGGCAAATGCTGTCTTCGGGAGGCTTCTTCCCAGATATAAAGAAACCGAAGCCGAAGAAGACACAGCCAGACGAGAGAATGCTATTCTGACGTCGGCTCTGAACAAAGAGAGAAGGGACCACGGTACCGCTCTCTTCAATAATGAATGCCTCCAAAAGGATTTAAATAAGTTAAAAGAGAAATTAGAGACAGCCGAAGCCATGCACCGAATCACCGTCAATACGAACGTAGACTTGGTTCGTAGAAATGAAGTCCTTGTGCAGAAAACAAAACATTTGTGAAAACCAACAAGAGCCTGGCACTGCAGGTGAACGAACTTGAAGCTAGGGAGTTGAGGCATCTGAAGGAACGAGCAAAGCTCGAAGAGGATCTTCAAGAGCTTCGCACTTTGAGAGATTTGGGTCCCCCTTTGACCGAAGATCTTCGAAAAGAAATTCAACAAGACTACCGAAAATCAGCTGAGTTGAATGAGGAGATTGTCCAAATGTTCTCGGATGGATATGACGAGTGCCGAAGTAAAGACAAGGCAAGACTTGTCATAGCCAAGGTTGATTCGACCATTCTCGACTCTTCAAAAGACGAAGCTGACTCCTGAAGATGATTTTCTTTTCCCTTAGCTGTAGGATTTCTGTAAAAGTTTCTGTCGTTTTGTAAACAATATTATGTAAATGAAATATCAACTTTATTCCCTATGACTTTGGTGCACTTTTTATCAATACTTCAATATCCATTCATCTTGAAAAACGTACAAGCTCTTTCATGAACTTAACTTAAGCTGTTAATTAACAACTAGGCAAGTCATATAACAGATAAGATGAAGTTAAAGAATGAGGCATTCCGAACTCAACACTTAGAAAATTTTAGGTAATAAAGTAAAGAAATACTTATTCGTTACCGAAGTGTGAGATAAATCTGCTTCATTGGGGATTTGTTTACCACGAAGGGCCTAAAAACTTGCACAAGATGACATTTGCCTACCGCGAAGGGCTTGACGAAGTCTAAAAGATGATATTTGCCTACAACGAAGGGCCTGACAAGGTCTTAAAGGTCGACAATTGCCTACCATGCAGGGCCTAACAACGTCTTAAGGTTGACAATTGCCTACCACGCAGGGCCTGACAACGTCTTAAGGTCGACAATTGCCTACCACGCAGGGCCTGACAACGTCTTAAGGATGACACTTGCCTACCACGAAGGGCCTGACAAGGTCTAAAGGTCGACAATTGCCTACCACGTAGGGCCTGACAACGTCTTAAGGATGACACTTGCCTACCACGAAGGGCCTGACAAGGTCTAAAGGTCGACAATTACCTACCACGCAGGGCCTGACAACATCTTAAGGATGACACTTGCCTACCACAAAGGGCCTGACAAGGTCATAAGAACTACCTGCCATTAAGGCTACCATCAAATGGTCAGCGAGTCCACCCGAACCTCCTTACACCAATGACGTTTGCCTACCACGCAGGGCCTGACAAACTCATAAGGACCACCTGCCATTAAGACTACCATCGAATGATCAGCAAGTTCGCCCGAACCTCCTTGCACCAATGAACTGAACAGGAACGAAGACAAGGTTTGTTGAGAAAAAAGGAACTTTTATTGATGATGACTTAAGTATTTATAGACTTCCGGTATACTTACATTATATCTACTGAAAATACTTTCGAAGTCTGCCGGCATGCCAAGTATTCTTAATCTCTGATCCGTCTAGTGTCTTCAACCGATAAGTTCTCGGCTTCGGTACCTCAATGACTTCATAAAGTCCTTCCCAGTTCGGCATTAGCTTTCCCAATTTCTGAGGTGTAGATGCTTCGACTTCTCTAAGGACAAAATCTCCCACTTCGAATCTACGAAGCTTTACCCCCTTATTGTAGTGTTTAGCCACTCTTCGCTGGTAGGCTGCCAATCTAATCAAAGCTGTTTCTCTGACCTCTTCGAGCAAATCCAGATTAGCTTTCAGCCCCTCTTCATTGTATATCTCCTTGAATTGACTGACCCGAAGACTTGGAGAACCAATTTCAACAGGGACTAAGGCATCAGTACCATAGGCCAGTCTAAAAGGTGAGTCCCCTGTTGTAGTCCTTGGTGTAGTCCGATAAGCCCATAACACGCTGAGCAGCTCTTTTGGCCATCTTCCCTTAGCCTCATCCAGCCTACGCTTGGTCCCATTCAGCAGCGTCCTGTTGGTCACTTCGACTTATCCATTCGACTGAGGATGAGCTACTGAAGTCTTTCTGCGCTGAACTCCTAATTCCTTCAAAAATGCTTCAAAATTTGATCCCATAAATTGACGTCCGTTGTTCGATATCACCACCTTAGGAATTTCAAAACGAAACACTACTGACTCCTTCATGAACTTCAAGCATTCCTGTTCCGTTATTAACCTAAGTGGCTTCGCTTCTACCCATTTGGTCATATAATCGATGGCAACTATAACAAAACTGACCTGACCTTTGGCTTTCAGCAATGGACCCAGTATGTCAACCCCCCAGACAGCAAAAGGTATAGGAGATAAGATCGAGTATAGCTCTTCTGGTGGCTGATGTGGGATTGGAATGTTTAGTTGACACTTCTCACACTTCTTGACGTATTCCGTAGCTTCCTTGGAGATGGTAGGCCAATAGCACCCCTGACGAAGTACTTTGTAGGCTAATGACTTAGCAGCCATATGGTCGCCACAGATGCCCTCGTGAACTTCTCGAAGAGCATATTCAGCTTCGGACGGAGTCAAACATTTTAACAGTGGCGACGAGAAGGCCCTTCAAAACAGATCCCCATCTATCAGAACGAAGTTAGCACTCTTGTACTTGATTTTCTTGGCCAGCATCTGATCCGAAGGTAAAACGCCATCTGCAAAATACTCCAGATATGGAGTCAACCAGCAGTTGGTTCGATCAACGCACATTACCGATTCATGATGAACACTAGGATGTTGTAAAATTTCTAAGTAAACCGACCCATCAAAATGCTGACATCCGTAGTGGCTAATTTGGAGAGTGCATCGGCAATGGAATTGTTATTACGTTCGACCCCTTGAAACTCGTAAGACTAGAAATACTGAAGCCGTTCTTTCAATTCTGCCAAATACTTGACCATTTTATGACCTCGGGCTTCGTATTCCCCGGAGACTTTTTTAACGACTAACTGAGAGTCACTGAAGATGACTATTCTTTGCACTTCAAGACTCTTAGCTAGTCGTAATCTAGCCAGCACTGCCTCATACTCCGCTTCGTTGTTCGTCGCCTTGAACTGAAATCTGATGGCCTGTTGCACTTTGAATCCCTCCGGACTCGTCAGAATAATCCCTGCTCCACTGATGTCCATAGTAGAAGACCCATCTGCATACAACGTCCACGAACTCTGCCTCTACTAAAGAACTACAACTGTTCTGTCAGATCCTTCAGCTTCTGCCACAACTTCATCAGCTTCAGAAAACGAACATTCGACTACAAAATCAGCCAAGGCCTGCCCCTTGATGGCGGTTCGGGGATGATATTCAATGAAAAATTGAGATAACTCCATCGTCCATGCAGCTAATCTCCCCGATACCTCAGGTTTGCCCATAATCTTCTTCAAAGGCTGATCTGTGTATACTACTAACAACCTACCCTGGAAGTATTGCTTAAGCTTTCGACTAGCAGTTATTAAAGCAAAAGCAAACTTTTCAATATTTGGGTACCTTGTTTCAGCATCCCGAAGGACATGGCTTACATAATAAACCCGGTGCTGCTTACCCCCAATTTTACGCACCAAAACTGCTCCTACTGCCAATGAACTAGCTGCTAAGTACAAATATAGAGGCTCAGCAGGAGCGGGCTTCACTAACAAAGGTGCCGAAGATAAGTAGGACTTGATGCTCTGAAAGGCATCCTCACACTCCGAAGTCTATTGGAACGTCTTTGCATTCTTTGGCCCTTTCAACGTATCAAAAAATGGCAAACACCTTTCTGCCGACCTGGACATGAACTTCCTCAAAGCTGCAATCCTTACAGTCAGACGTTGAACATTTTTAAATGACTGAGGAGTCTTCATGTTCAGGATCGCTTAAATCTTCTCTGGATTGGCTTTAATTCCTCTTTGACTGACAAGATAACCCAGAAACTTGCCAGCCCCTAATTCGAAGGTGCACTTAACAGGATTCAGTCTCAATTTGTGATGACGAACTGTCTAAAAGCATTCTTCTAAGTCATCCAGATGTTTATGTACCAGCATGCTCTTAACAATCATGTCATCCACGTACACCTCCATATTCTTGCCCAACTGATATCTGAAGACGTAGTTCATCATCCTTTGGTATATGGCCCTGGCATTGATGAGGCCGAAGGTCATTTTCTTATAGGCATATACCGAACGATGCGTAATGAACGCCGTCTTCGGTATATCCTCTTTACACATGGAAATCTGATGATACCCAGAGAATGCGTCCATGAAACTTAATAAAGCATACCCCGAAGTTGCATCGATGAGCTGGTCGATGTGGGGCAGCGGGTAGAAATCCTTTGGAAAAGCTTTATTCAGATCTGTATAGTCGATGCAGACTCGCTATTTCCCGTTCTGCTTCTGGACCAGCACCACATTTGCCATCCACTGCGGGTAGTCGATCTCAAAGATGAAGTCAGCAGCTAACAGCTTTGCAATCTCTTCATCGATGATCCGCTGGCGCTCAGGTGCAAAGATCCTCCTCTTCTGTCGAACTGGCTTCTTTGACGGGTCCACTTTCAATCAATGCTCAGCAATATCCCTGCTCACTCTCGGCATGTCTTGAGGTTCCCATGCGAAGATGTCAACATAGCATCGCAGGAGTTCAATGAGGTTCGTCTAGAGAGGTTCCGACAAACCCGAACCTATTTTCACTGTCTTATTCGCCTTGCCAGGAATGAGCTCTATCTCCTCTGTTTCTTCAGCTGACATGACCAATGACTCTGAACTACTCTCAGTGAAGGGTTCGATCTCTATTACCATGGTCTGTTTTTACTTCGATACCCCCACTCCGGAAGTGATCACGGCATTTCTATAACATCTTGTGGCCAGATCCAAATCCCCTTTCACCTCTCCAACCCCATGAGCTGTAGGAAATTTGATTTTGAAATGAGGGATTGAGGTTACAGCTTGTAAAGCAGTTAAAGTAGGCCTCCCCAAAATAGCATTATAAGCAGAATCTACATGCACAACATAAAATTTGTAAATAATTTCTACCTGCTGGGGGGCCGTTCCGAAGATGACCGACAACTCAATGGTTCCAGCCACCTTGACTGGATCGTTGCTGAAACCGTACAAGGGAGCCTCCTGCTCAATTTCCATCTTCTGTCCATCCAGGATCATCCTCTGATAAGCGTGGGCATATAGGATATCCACAGAAGACCCATTGTCGATCATCATTTGCTTCATATCCACCGAACCCACTTGTGCAGTCACTACCAATGATCCTTCATGTAGTTCGATGGTTTCTGAAGGGTAATCCTCATCAGTGAAGGAGATTACCGTACCTGGATAAAGTCTGTCAGTCTTCGGGAGGGTACCCGCCACCGACATGACTGAATCCAGATAACTTCGACGCTTCTTTCCAACAAGTTTACCAGAAGTATCCCCAGTGATGACATCTATCACTTGCCTTGTTGGCGGTCCAGGAGCTAGGAACGCTTGCTGAACTGATTGGGCTGCCTGAACAGGTCTTCTATCTTGCTGTTGATTCGTTCTGGCAGCCACATACTAAACTAAAGCCCCGCCTTGTACCTTTCTTTCAATAAAATCCTTCAAACTAGCACAGTCGTTCGTATCGTGACCCGAGGCTTGATGATAGTCACAATACTTACGAGAATTTTCTTTTTCGGGCTTGATGTTATCTTGAGGTGGCTCGAAGATAGGTTGATTCTTAATCTGATCCAAGATAACAGCCCTGTCAGTGTTGAGTGCAGTATACGTCCTATTTACTCTCTGGACTGGAGCGGACGAACGTCCTCCACCCTGTCTCCAATTATTGTTGTATTTCTTGGACCCGCCATCATATCGGTCTTTATTTCCTTCATTCTTCCTCTGGTCCCCTTCTGTTCTGTCCCGATCATTCTCCTTAAGCCGATCTGAAGAAGGACGTTTGAGGCTATTCATGGCTTCCTCTACCACGATATAACCTTCAGCTTTGTCGAAGGCTTCAGCGAGACTCTTCGGGTGGTGAAACATTAACTTCTTCACCAACTTCTCTGATTTGACCAGATCTAACCCATTCTGAAACAGTCCCACTGCTTGTAGATCATTCAGGTCTGTCACTTGGCTGACTGCTTCACGGAACCGCTTTATATATTGGCCCAAAGACTCATTCGAATACTGTCGAACCTGAGCCAACGAGCCAGTTGGTTTGCCCCTCCTTTTGTTGCTCCCGAAGCGAGCATGGAACTTATTGCACATGCCCTCCCAAGATAAAATTGAATCCGAAGGCATAGTTCCCATCCACTGCCTGGCATCCTTTCGGAGTGTCGTAACAAAAGTCTGACACTTAGCAGCATCGCTAAAGTCATAATAATTCATCAGTCGGTCGAACGCCTGACTGTGGTCATAGGGATCCCCCGATCCATCATAACTTTCAATGTGGGGCAACTTCTTGGTGGGGTCAGCTTTCTCTTTTAGAATCTCCGCGGAAAAAGGGGATGCCTTCTTTCCAGAAGTATCTTTCGTTTTTTGTACCTTGGCAAGCTGCTTCCGAAGTTCCTTCAATTCTTTAACCAGATACTCCACGCCTTCTAGTTGGGATGATGCTTCCTTTTCTGGCGACTCCTTCCTCTTCTGGGTGGACCGGTCTCTTACAATAGAACCCCCAACTTTCGAGGGACTTTTCCGATGACGATGGTCCACAGAGCAGGGTGCCCTCGGTGGATGATGAGTAGGTTTTATAGCTATGAATCCGATATTATTAAACTTAATTATTGCTATCTTTAATTGTTTTTTAGTATCTTTTTATGTGTTTTGTGTTTATTTCTTATAGGTTGGATTTGGAGGGATAAATTGGTCATTTGGGAGAAGAAAAAGGTCAAAATTCATTAAAATTAGAGCTGAATAGCATTTTTGTAATTACGCGGTCCTGGTCAAGCGCCTAGGTGCTTGGAAATGGCTTGTGTTAAGCGCCTAGGCGCTCATGTGCGGCTGAAGAAGGATTTTTCTACTGTTAAATGGGTTTTTGAAGCCAAAAAGGAATCTAAAAGAGGGTGGAGACCAATACAAATAGGAGAAGACTTTAGAAAAGACGTATCACTTAATTTTTCAAGATAATTGCATAGAGAACAACGAAAGAAAACACGAAAGAGAATTGCAAGGGCTGAAGATCAAAGAGAGATTATTGGAGCAAATTCAGAGTTTCTTCTTTTCTTCTCTAGTTTTATCTTTTATAATTATCTGGGATGTTTGGATTGTTAATCTGGATGATGTTTTTCTTTATTATGATTATGAACTAAATTTTCATTAAAATTGCAACGGAACTTGGTATGTAGTTTAAATTAAATCTTTCCATTGAATGAAAGTTGGTTTTTATTGAATTATTTATTATATCTTTTGCTTATTGATTAATTGGTTGGCTAACAATTACTATGATAATCTATATAAAATTGGAAGATGGAGTATAGATTGAGATCTGGATATGATAACATCTGTTCATATAATCTGATTAGGGTTAATATGATTAGCATGTAGGATAGGAATATACCTATGTGTCTTTTGTATCTATTGAAAGAATTTGTGCGTAAAACCCTAATTAACTTGATTCACATAGGAATATAGTGAGTTGATTAACTGGGGTGTTCCTTGTAATTCCGTGTCTTAAGGATCAGATTTAGGAGGATGTGTTCACGTGTCTTTGGAAGAAACGCGTGAATTATATAAAACATTCTTGGATAATGATTCATATTAATTAATTGATTTAAATGGGAAGTAAATTGGTTTTAAAAAAAATACTAAGGGAAGTTGTAATCTTAACCTGTTAAATCTGTAATTATTCTTGTGAAATTCTGATTTTAATTATTAATTTTGTTAAGTTTAATTGTTAAATCATAAACAATCTTTTGTAGTTTAAAATAGGATTAATTGCATTGAAATTAGTAATTGATAAATATTAGTCTATTTTCTCGTGGGAACGATATCCTTGCTTGCTGAATATTACAATTGAACGCGTATACTTGCGTGTTAAAGTGCTATTAAAAAATTAGGCAACAGTGGACTTTCTGGTGTACGACCTCTAGATCTGCTTCGCCTTTGAGCTCGGCTGATGTGGTGAGAATACGCAACAACGAGCGCCTTCTTTGTATTCTCAGGAGTACGATCTCTGGATCGATCTCTTCGTTCGCTTCGATCTTGCTCCTTAAAACCGACAAGGTGATGTGCCCTCTTCGATCTGTGAGGAGTAGGGCTTATGGATCTTCTTCTTTCTCGAGGTTGGCCCCGAGACTCACGTTCGGAATGAGCAGGTTCCTTCCCACTCCGATGCCCACGTTCTTCGGATTGAACATAACTGGACCCTTCGTCCCTCAACTCTGCCATTCGAGATATCTGCTCAGCTATATCCTGTCGTTGCTTTACAAGTACCTCCATGGCCCTATCTGCTTCGTCTGCCATCTTAGCCAGTCGGGAGGCCTTTTCGTCTTGGTCATCTCGGTATCGAGTTCTAGGTGAGGTGCCTTCTACTCGTCTCCGACCATGGCCATACCCTTTCTCTGCCGTGAAAACTAGCTTTCGCTTAACGTTGCTCACAGCCCTCGGGCGAGAATCTTCATGTGAACGTTTGGACGCTGTGCTGGCATGAATACTTAGTGTCGGTCCCAAACGATCCTTGACAGATACTCGTGGTGCTGATTCACTGACAGTCATCGGCTGCCCTTCGAGTGTAGGTGTTCTACTCTTCCCCATGAACACTGACGTAGAACAAACACAGTTTGTGATTAAAAAATACTCAAGACACTAGAACTCAGCCCTCCTTTTAGCTCCAATGTTAACGCCAAGATCTTCTCCCACGTCCCAATCACGTAAGACGTTCTGATCCTGCATAGTTCAACAAGTCAACACCAAAAGCTTGACGACCTGACCGTCGGGGGATAGCTCCGGCGTGAGAGTCAGTACAGGCGATTGCAAGGTTAACAATGGAGGAATATAATGTCTAGTGCTTGAGAGAGAATAATAATATGATTGTGTGTGGTGTAATATTTTATTACCTTATTTTCTTGTGTGATCCTTGCCCCATACGTACTCCAGACCCGGTTTACCGTGCCACCCACTATCTCCTGACACCTCCCCCCACTCCCGGTCATTTCAGCCGAAAATATGTAGCTAACTTCTCTACCTGCTACCACTGTTTGCCACCGCCGATTATTTGAGTCCCATCCTTATTAATGCCATGCAGAGAGGTGGCAGATCACAGTCAACTATCATCCTTTGTCATGATTACCGGTCAAAGATGGTTAAATTGTAATTTGTATAGAGGACCAGTCCAAATGAGAGGCCCAATACATCTAAGGTATGAGGAACATAATATAAAGGAAGAGCCCAATAGGACCGACCCAATAGTTAAAGTATTATGGCCCAACAAGTACCATAGAGGATGGTAATATTACATGAGTATATACTTGTGCTCCAACAAATATTCATAGCCCAATATGTTTCCCTATATATTCTTGAGATAACATTTCTCAAATATACTTGTACATATGTATAGGCATATAATACCACCAAATATAGAGGATGTGTTTGTTGAGGTGTTCTTTTACGGTGTCACCAGTCAAATATTTGATTGCTATTTACTCTTTTAGCAGACTGATATATTTTCCCCGCTTTACCTCAATGCTTACCATTCTTCCATAAAGTTATGTAGATCTAGATAATAGTATGCAGTAATAATATAAAAGGGAATGAATATTTAAAACTTTGTTTGGCATGCAGTACTAATGACAACTATCAGACATTTCTTTTAGCAAATTCCAGATAATAATTATCAAACAAGCTATTGATTTTTTCAGAATAATTGAATTAGTTGTGATCACATTCATAGAATAATTATCAAAAAGAAAAAAAAATAGTACAGGCATGCATGATGACCATGCAATACTCAAACACACATATATAGAGAGAGAGTTATACCTTCTTCTATTTCAAACCAAAAATGATTATCTTCAAGATGATGGTGAGGAGCAACTCGTACTGATAACGTTTTATAAAATATTACTAAAATCAAGAACAAACAAGATTAGAGAAAAGAGAGCATTCTCTTTTTACTTTGATATCTCCATCATTCACTTTACAAATGTTATTATTTATAGATATAATAACATCAATACTTATATAAATACTAGTAGGTTACAAAACTCAAAGGTTATGAGTTTCATAACTCAATGGACATGGGAGTTACATGTACCTAGACGTCCATAATATGAATCTAGACATACATAATTTTATAACAATATATATATATATATATATATATATATATATATATGAGAAAAATGTATATACACAGCTGTACAGTACACAGTCGTCTATGACGACAATTTTTTTGGACTATAGCGACGGTTCAACCGTCGCCGTAGATATTCTGGTATTTGATGACAGTTGAACCGTCGCTATAGCCCAAAAAAACAGTCGTCATAGGTGATTGTGTGCTACACAATCGTGTATATACATATAACACTATATATATATATATATATATATATATATATATATATATATATATATATATATTGTGACGCCCCCAAAATTAGGTATACATCACCCATCTTGGGTCGTCAGATACATAGTACAGAATACAAAAACAACTTACTAATACAACTGTCGTATACAATACAACAAAACATAAACTGCGAGTTTGAATACAAATATTATATTCTAGAGAGTATTCATACTCAAAAGGAGTCCTCATTACATTTATTAACACACTATTACATAGAATAGTGAGGACTACTAACTAATACTATCATTCGAACCATCACTCCGTTTCCCGACTTGCCCCAGCTACGTTCTCATTTCCTGAAGAGAACAGTGAAAGAAAGGGTGAGCTCAACTAGCCCAGTAAGAAATATTATGACTAAGATAATGCAGAATAAATTATCATTAGCCTTCAACAATGTTAAACTGATAAAATATAATAGACATCAAGTTTAACTGCAGCGGAACAAGCAATCCATTAAAAGAGTCAAGTAGAAGATAAACTCTACTATCTTTTATGATTTAAAAGATTTTCCAACACTGTGATCGCTGAGACTCAGCTTAATAAAATAATCCACATCATCGAATCACCCCTGCACTACGGCCAAGGATATTCGTATATTCATTAATGGTCATGATCATGCCAACAACTGTCCATCAATGCACTACGGGCCAATGAGGACTTTTACCACATCATTCGTAACATTACGGTCATGATTACACCGAATAATCCCTGGTCATAATCATACCAAGTCCATCTATGCACTACAGGCCACAGATGACTTTCAACAGAATATAAACATGAGGATGATGACAATGATATAAGAATTCAATAAAACAAGTTCAAGAATTAATTTATCCAAGAATTAACAACGTCCAAATTGTCAACATGATACTACTTTGTGGAGTAAAATTCAAGAATGATCAGGAGAATATTTTCATGAATAGATACTGGATGAAACGCAATTATCAAGGATATTTCACAAATTTCATGGAGTATAGAAGTCAAAACTTAACCAACTGAGTACAATAAAGAATGGAATAACAAAAGAAATCACCATGCATGCGATAGACCGCACAGACAGGTTATTCCAACAGAATAATAAATAATGGAACCAGGTCCGGCGTAAACGCACAGACAGGATATTCCGACAGAATAATAAATGATGGAACCAGGTCCGGCGTAAACGCACAGACAGGATGTTCCAACAGAATAATAAAGAACAGTATAATAAATAATGGAACCAGGTCCGGTGTAAAACACACAGACAGGATATTCCGACAGAATCATAATAAAGACGGAACCAGGTCCGGTGTAAAACACACAGACATGATGTTCCAACAGAATAATAGAAGAATGTCACCAAGTATAGGGTAGATCCGCGTATACAGGTTATTCCAACAGAATAATAAGAAATGGAATAACAGAAATTCTCTTCTTGAATACGAAAGAATAATATCCCTTACCGTAAAAGAACTGGATATAAGAGTAGTGAAGTAGCAGAAAACTTTTCTTCTATCTCTATATAGTCTCTCTCTATAGTTTCTCTCTCTAGAGTTCAGTGAATTCGTAAGAAAATAATGAAGGAATGAGCTTCTATTTATAGGAAAATGGAATGCATAGTAACTAATCCATGAACGGTCCAGATTGATTACTTTAATCTGACGGTCCATATTTAAAGAAAAATCTTTTAAATAAAATATAATATATTCTATTTATAGAATAACTTTAATAAAGTATTCTGTTTTATATAAAAAGATGTTTCTGTTTTATTACGTTAATAATACGAAAAAAACAAAACGTCATTATCGCTAAATAATTCATATTATTAACTGACAATAATGGAATCAAACTGAGTGACTTCTCACATCAGCATTAATAATTAATACCGTGTGCTACTATGCAACCACACGTATTACTGTACTTTTACTACCGAGTAGTTCAACAGTATCAACGGTAAAACTTCCGCCGTTATTTTTATAAAGTATTTTTGTCGTTTTCTCAATCCGACAATAATTCCGTTGTGGGGTCCACCAATAATTGTACCGTCGTACGGATATTCCCCGACAAAAAGAATATTCTCCGACCAATCGAATATAATATGACAACTTGCATACTTTGTAAAATTTATAAATACTACCCATAACTATTATATCAAATCCACACAATAATATAAAAAAAATTATTTCGAGAAAAATTAAATATTTATTCATAAAATCTGGGGTTTCACATATATATATATATATATATATATATATATATATATATATATATATAGTGCAAGGATCAAGAGCATTTCTCTTAAATAGCATTCCTCCTTAAATAACACTCTTTTATTAAAACTACGTCGTTTTGGAGTGACTTAAAAGAGAGTGGTCCCACTTATTTTCCTTTTATTTACAAAAATGTCATCCGCGGCCACTCCAAAACGACGTAGTTTTAATAAAAGAGTGTTATTTAAAGAAGAATGCTATTTAAAAAGAATGCTCTTGATCCTTGCCATATATATATATATATACACACACACACAAATTGTGTACTAAATATCACTTTAATATTTAACTTCTCCTATTTATCATAAAGGGTCATAAAATATTTGTTTTCTATGACTACCACTGTCTTTTCCTTTTACTCTGGAAGAGATTTCCACATACGGTTGGCTTTTCATACGTATTTGATATTTCACTACTTTCATAACCAAGTATACTCTTATATACACTATTATATAACCAATTACACCCACTCTTATCAGAAGTATAGTCATTACGGATATGTTTCACCTATTTTACAAGAAAATTCATAGATAGAAGTTTTATATGGCTAGAAGGATTCTCCCATCTTACCAATTCCATTACAACATTCTCAACAGCTTTTGTTTCTGTTAAACTCTGCTTCGCATTAATCGCACAAATTCTTATGCACGGATTCGGTTACCTTAAAGTTAACTTCATGATAAATTGATCAATACAATACTGAGATCTGCGTGTCCATACTATATCGATCAATTGATCAAAATTAACTTCATGCTAACCACTCCCCTCAAACCCCTCCTTTGAATGGTGAATATGAGAATTTGAAATCTTTTCAGCTACCTTGTCACATCCTATTGAACAAAGAAGACTACTGTTTGGCAGCTGTCCTGCCTCAAGGTCATGAAATATTTATCCCTCTTGCAGCTGTTTCTCATAGATTGAAAGAGACTTGATCATCAAGATTTTCTCAAGATATTTGCAGAATGCCCAACATTGTATTGGACATGCTTTTACATCCAACCTGAAATACATTACAAGCATAAAAAACAAAGCAAAATAAAAACATACAGCAAGACCCATCTAAATATAGGCTTGAAAAGTTGTACACCACTGATCAATGAAATAGATCGACTGTCTTCTTGATAATATCCCAGGAGCCATGAAATTACAACACTAGCAGTAAGAAATCTACCATCTGTGGTACAAGATTCCTTGCGATACTAATCAATAGATTGTTTTACAGCTAAAACACATAGCCTTAAGGCCCAAAAAGCATCACGTGTTGTTTTCAAACACCCAAAAAACTGTATCATCCATGTTCGATAACAATTTCAAAATGAATCTGAATTGGGAGTTGACAACTTCTCATATGTGTCTTGCAAACAAGTTCATTTAATAAAGGAAAACTAAAATTTCAACAACAATTGTAGTTTCTAAATTCGAATTACTAAAAGTGTCAATTGGCAGCTTTTTACATGTGTTGGCCAAAATGCCAATTTAAGACGAAGGAAAACTAAAACTATCAGCAGCAGAAGCAAATTGCGGTTTCTAGACAAAGGAACTTGTACCAACTCACCTTTCTCTTCATAAACAAAATTAATATCACCTCAATCTTCTCCTTCGAAGTTCCCGAGAAAGCTCAATGGCAACATCTGAAGCCCTAGATGCACCACTTCTTCTCCTGGAGGATGAAGGATGGGACACTGTAAGATTTCCAGCATCAGCTGCACTAGTTTCTGGGTTTTCAAAGGGCAAACTAGCAGCAGCAGCATCAGGTATTCCTGAGGATGATGGAAGGCTAACTGCAAAATTAGTCCCAGTGGTAGAATCCACATTCTGGAGCTCTGTTTGTATAACAGCAAGACTGTTACTTAACAGATCCCCACCATTAAACGGTATAAACTCTGCATTGGTTCTTCGCAGCAGGCGTCCATGGATATAAGTTTCAAGGTCCTCAACCAATCTTTCTGCATTATTCAATGCTGATGAAATGGAAGAGAGTGAAGCAGCACTTTCTGATAACACTCTGGAAAATTGACGAGAACGGAGGCGCCTGCTGCTACTCCCTGCTTCTGCATTAGGCCACATCAGTGAAGATGTGTCAGAAGCAGAAGTGGCATTGTTAAGATCCTGCTGCATAGGCTGGTCTGCAGTTGCACTGCCAACACCCTGCTGCCTTGGCTGCTCTGCAGTTGCACCAATACCAATCCTAATTCGTCGAAGCGCTTCTGCAACCGGAATATGAGAAATGCGCCGGTTGACACGCTGTTGCCTTACACTCTCTATCCGGTGCGCTGGGGGCCTTGGAGGTATCTTCAAGCCAGACTCTGTCTCTGACAAGTGGGAATCATTTGCATTGCCATAAATCGGGGTAATATTTGCATCAATGACCTCTCCCTTACAAACCGGACATTCCTTAGCAGTCGAATAAACATATGGCAACTGATAGAAACATGCCCAACAAAACAAGTGACCACAACAAGTCAATATAGGTTCCTTGGCCATGTCCAAACATATATTACAATCATAAAAGTTTCCACCGTCACCAACTTCCTTCTTAACATCCAAATCCATCTCCAATGCTCTTGCTACTAAATGGCTATTATCCCTTTTGCAACTTTTGCCTCTCTCCACCATCCTTTCTAAATGAACTGCACTATCTTCCCCATTAAGTACTCCATTCTCAATTCCCACAAAACCTCTCGGCTCAAACGCAATAATATTACCCATTTCCTGAGGAGGGTTTCGAGCTTGCCGCCACCTCTGGCGCTGTCTAGCCCTGGCTGTAACCGCCTCAAGCTGTCGAATCCGATCCTCAATTTGACCACCGGCAGTTTGACTTAAAAAAGGCCCAAATCCTACCCCTGAACTAGCAGGCTCTAAGTTCAAATCAAGGTCCACTACCATATCCTCCCTCATAACATCATCACCATCCATTCTATATCAGATTACTCAAGATCGAAAAACCCCCAAACCCCTTTTACATACAACACAAAAGATTGCCAATCACAGTTCTTCCGAAAAATTTCAGTGACCCATAAGCTAAAACGGTCTCAGAAACCAAGAACTGGAATAAAAATTGAACCTTACTTCAGATTAACAACAATCAATTGAGCAATTGAAAGACAAAAATATACGCTAAAATTGATTGAAAATGGTATTTTTACCTGCAGGTGATCTGGCTTTTTTCTCAGACAAAGTTCCCACATAACTTTCTTCAACTACCTCTTCTTCTTCTTCATCTTAAATCAGTGATCTGAATTTGGGGGTTTGGAAAAGAGGATTATGAGATATTTCTAAAAAAGTCAGGTAAGAGAGAGAAAGGGTTGAAGAGGGCGAAGGCGTTACGAAATGAGATGATGAAGGGTCATGATTTGGCGCAATTGAAGTTGAGTATCACCAGCTAATCTACTAAAAGATACACTTGGCTCCATAATGTTATTAGTGGCAACTGGCAAACCTTTAAAATGAATTTGTTTTTGTTAAATTTAGAGGGAAATTTCTTTGGAAGAAAAAAAAAATAACTTTCTTATAAAAAGGTAAAATTTTGCCAAATCTGAAATTTGCCGCGACAGCCACACAAAATTAAATCAGGAATGCAAAATAAATTAAGAAATACTCCCATCATCGGAATTTAATTGATTTTTTTCTAATTACTTCTGATTTTATTTGATTATAAGATGTATAGTAGGAAACTATTTCCAAATAATTTAGCATAATTTTAAATACCTCGTATTTTGTTATAGCACAATAGGGAATTTTTTTATTCTGATGAAGGTTTTTCCTCTCTCCTGTTCTTCCTCCCTATGACCCTTATTTTGATATTACGTACTTTTTTGGGTGTGGGTTCAAAATACTGCAGAGTGATATATTATACAGAGTCCTCAACTCCCTGATATTTATCAAGATAATTTAAAAATTTTTCTGATATATTTTGTTATATTTTAATAAGGGCTAAAGTGGGGACAAGTAGGATTCTACAATTTTAGCTTCAATATAATATTAATTTCTGATTAACTCTATAATCAATTAGAATTATATTAATTATAACTAATTCCACTAAATAGTTATAATTGCACTCTAGAATTAAAATTAATTAATTAAATCTTTCCACTATTAGTATCTTGCAAAAATACTCCTCTACAATAATATCCTTAAACTCGTGTAGGAATAAAATTGTTAACTCACTACGTTTATTGCTTATATCTGTAATACCCAATATTTTTATAAATTAGAAATAAAAGTGTTTGAATATTTATTTTGAACACATATATATTTTGGTGTGTCATGAAATGTGAGAATAAAAATTTAATTGAATCAAGTATGTGGTAATTGATAATGTTGATAAGCTTGGTTATGATTAATTAAGCTTAAGTGTTAAGAACATAATTAATTTCTTAATGAAACTAATTGATGGATAACTTAATGAAGTGTTGGATCTAGGATATATCCAATCCCAACATTAATAATGTAACATACTTGCATAAGTTGGGAGTTTAGCCCAAGAAATTGAATTAGTAGACTAATGTTTAGTCCAATGTGTACAAGTGTTTGTACCTAGCTCAATTCAAATATTAATTTGGACAAACCCAATATATATATATATATATATATATATATATATATATATATATATATATATACAGGTAATGACTCTCTTACGATACTAAAATGCGGATTTTTTTTTTTGCTTTTTTTTTAAAACAACTAACAAAAAAAGTTTAATATTTTATGGAACTGAAATTTTTCTATAATACATTGTTTTGAGTGTGATTTGGATACATATAACAAAATAGGTCTGTACAGTCTGTGCAGACTGTACATATATTTTTTGGTATAGGTATCCAAATCACGCCCAAAACACTGTATTATGAAAAAATTTCAGTTCCATAAAATATTAAACTTTTTTTTAATTGTTGTAAAAAAAAACCCAAAAAAAAAGAAAAAAAAAAGTCCCGTATTTAAAAAAAATGCGGGATCCCTTACCTGATCCTCTCTGTATATATATATATATATATATATATATATATATATATATATATATATATATATATATGGGTGTATATATATAAGTATAGAGATGTATGTGTAAATGTAACAAATAAGCTACCATATTGTACAAATGATAAAATGAAAGTACAACATATGGATACTACCCCCCATGACCGAAAATTGTGACCCTATTAAACCTAAGTGCTGATCTTTGTTGCCCAAAAATGTTTACAAGTAATCCCATGTGAGCTCATGATGAAGGAGGACATAGTTGATGAAGTAGTTGGTAATTCTTTTTACCTAATCACCTTTTACCAATGGTTATTAACTAGTTGGGTGTACAAATACAAGTATTATACCAATTATTAGTACATGTATTTCTGAAATAAGAAAACTCGACTTTTGAATCAGGAATGAATAATAAGAATCAAAAGAACTTCTGAGTGTCATAAGACCTTGAATTATGTCCTAGGTTGTCAAGTGTTTATACTTGAAACCTTTAACAGTCATAAGACTATGGACTCTTCTTCTCGTATTTAGGGGGAATCAACCCTTAGTACCATACTGTGCACAATATCTTAATGCTAAGGCGCAAATAATTCCCTACAAGAGGGTTGTTCATCTCAGTTTAACATTAGAGTTCGCACCAAAGGAAGTTTTGCTTGGACAAGCTCAACAATGGTTTAGAAATTTAGAACGTTCATCAACTATGGACTAATTGAATCAATAAGGGTTCGTTAGTCTTACAAGGTTTAGTAATAATTGATATTCAAATAACATTCAAGATGTATACAATTGAATAAGTATTGTATAACAGGAATCATGCTTTAAAAGAATCATAATATCTAATGTGAAGTTTTGAACTTGAACAATTAAGGACAACAACTTACTCGATATAGAATGCGAGTCTAAGATTTGATCAATGTTTAATTTAGAATTTAAGAAAAAACTTGCTTAACAACAATAATTTAGGAATAAAATACTTGCTCAATGTAAAAGTAAGGTTTAGAAACTTGCCTCTTGCACAAGCTACGATTAATTCACATTCCTTATTAAATCCTACATACCAATACATTCACAATACCCATTAATCAATGGTTCGATATACCTATCGAATCCTAATATTGGTCTTTGAATACGTTATTGGACTTTTCAGATAATGATTTAAGTCGTGTAATTTACTTATTAATTAATCACATAACATGAGTTAATTAACATATTATTATATGCTTGACATGCCTTCATGTTCATTACATTAGGTTTAAAAACACATTTTCAAAACTTGAACACTTAGGAAAATTTCTGAAATTCTGCAGGTAGGGCGCGACGGCGCTCAAATTGTTTTTTGGATCGGCACGGGTGCGCTAAATTTACTCTTTAAAGCGTCGCGGGCGCGCTCCATTTGTTCTTTGGAGCAGCGCGGTCGCGCTGCAACGCAGACCCAGATTCTGCATTTCGCGAAGAACACACAGAACAGCCCAAAAAATCCCAAATTAAACTAACACGATGAATTTTAATGCTACCCATGAATTATAGACTTCACAAAAATATCATATAAAGTCTTTAGCATGATTCTAACACTTAAAACATACAATTCCTTGTATCAATTCATGTAATTTCAGTGTTCTTGGTGCTTTTGAAAATATTGAACATGAAACATAAAAATTGGCATTACGGGTTTGTTATAACACCGAATCTAACCATTCAAAGTTTATTTTCTTCGTTTTGACATGTGATAACATAATCTACCGTTAAATTTCAAGTTAAACAACAATTCGTAGCATACCAATTCCCATAAGGGCCATACATATGAAACTTATATTTAGCAACTTTGAAGAAAACTCTATACGACATATTTATGAAATTGATGTTATGAAATCATACGTATATGGTAATAAAAACATATTATGATTATATATTATCATGTTTTTACATTTAGATCATTAATTCATGCATAGATCACACAAATTTGTTTTACAGAGGAGTTAGAGATAACTTTTTCACAATAATAATAACACGTAATTACAATTTGGGTTTAGGAGATTACCCTAAAGCAAGTTCCTCTGCATCTTCACTTTCTACTTTAAATCACTCAACTTTTCTCTAATTTCTCTCTGTATTCTCTCTCAGTTAGAACTCATAAATAAAATACGTCTTCTAAATAAAGACTGATTAATGCGATTCTTAACTGCAGCATGATGGTCAGTTACTCAAATCAGGGGTTAACTGCTCTCAACCTCCAATAGGGCCTTGTTTGGCTAACTTATTAGAAGGTTTTCTCATTTAATTTAATTAATCCTTTATAATATAGTTTAATAATGTCACACCCAATTAGATAATAAATCAAATATCTTATTTAATTTAATTTAAATAAAATATAGTAATTTCTCATTAATTCACATAGTCATAAAATTAAATTTCTCATTTATTAATTATGTCAATTTATTAAATCTCTAATTAATTATTAAATTAATTAAAATAACATTATGTTTATTAAATACTTCATTTAATTCAATAAGCTCATATAAATACATGCTTTGAATAAAAAAAATTTCACATTAATTTAATCAATATAATACATATAATTAAATTAATCTATCACAAATTCATCAATTAATTATTTAATCCAATAATTAAATCATCGAAAAAAAATATTTATTTAATTCAATAAATATTCAAATTAAATTATAAAATCTCGTTCTTCACATCTTTCCCCCCTTAAAAGGATTCTGTCCCTAGAATCATGATCCAATCAATTCGTCCCGTTACATTCTCCCCCCGTACAAAGATTCTGTCCCCAGAATCGCTTACACATAAATTAAGTAAATAAATGAGGATAATTCTTCATCATATTCTCTTCGAGTTCCCACGTAGCTTCTTCAGCGTTGTGGTTCCTCCAGATTATATTAACAGAAGACATTACTTTATTTCTGAGAACTTGTTCTTTCCTATCGACAATCTGAACAGGAATTTCTTCGTAAGATAAATATTTTTCAAATTGTAGGGGTTCATATTCAATTACATGTTGGTAATCAGGTTAGTAGGTCGTAAAACTGAAACATGGAACACGTTGTGGACATTCTCAAGCGCTAGAGGTAAGGCTACCTCATGCACAACTTCTCCAATCCTTCGCAGTACTTTAAAGGGTCCAATGAACATTGGGCTTAATTTCCCCTTCATTCCGAACCTGATCTTTCCTTTCAAGGGAGAGACTTTCAAAAATACATAACTACCCGATTCAAACTTAACATTTTTACGATGTGGATCGGCGTATTTCTTCTGCATATCTTGAGCTGCTACCAATCTTGTTCGGATCATTTTGACAATCTCTGCTGTCTGCTGTACCAGTTCTGGACCTAGTAATTGTCTCTCGCCAACTTCATCCCAGTATAGCGGAGTTCTGCACTTTCTGCCGTATAACGCTTCATAAGGCGGCATGCCAATACTAGCGTGGTAACTGTTGTTGTAGCCGAATTTTACAAGCGGTAAGTGATCATCCCAATTTCCTTTAAAATCCATGATGCGCGATTTCAGCATATCCTCCAATGTTTGAATCGTTCTTTCGCTCTGCCCGTTTGTCTGAGGGTGATATGACGTACTCATTCTTAATTGTGTACCCATGCATTCTTGTAGTCATTTCCAGAAGTTCGATGTAAAGCGCGGATCCCTATAGAAAATAATTGACACCAAAACTTCGTGTCTTGAAACAATCTCTTTCACATATAACCTTGCCAACTGGTCTAAGTTGAATCTGATTTTGATCGAAAGGAAGTGTGCGGATTTCGTTAATCGGTCAACAATAACCCATACTGCGTCATAGCCTTTCTGAGTTATCGGTAGGCCAACCACGAAATCCATCATAATATGTTCCCATTTTCATTCTGGGATCTCTTAAGGTTGTAGCAACCCACTTGGCCTCTGATGTTCTGCTTTCACTTTCTGACATGTCAGACACTTGGCAACACACTCTGCAACATCTCGTTTCAAATTTGGCCACCAGAAATGTTGTCGAAGATCTTGGTATATCGTAGTACTACTAGGGTGAATCGAATATCGTGAGCTATGAGCCTCATTCAAAATGTCTTCCTTAATCTCTGGCACTGGCGGTACCCAAATTCTGCTATCAAATCTTAGTAGTCCCTTACTATCTATTTTAAATCTCGGTTCAGTCCCTTTAGATATCTTCTTTTTCACTTTCTCACATTCTTCGTCTTGAAGTTGAGCCTCCTTAACTTTATCCAGTAAAGTTGTACCAGTTTGAATCTGGAACAGCTTCTCGTCAACCTCCGTAGGATACTTCACTTCCAATTCTAGCTTTTCCATTGCTGAAATTAGCTCCTCCTGAGCGATTAACATCATCAATTTCTCTCAACCCTTCCTACTTAAAGCGTCGGCAACCACATTTGCTTTACCCAGATGGTATAAAATCTCGCAATCATAGTCCTTAATTAACTCCAACCACCTTCTTTGGCGCATATTCAAGTCTTTCTGTGTAAAAATATATTTCAGACTCTTGTGGTTTGTATATATTTCACACTTATCCCCATAGAGATAGTGTCTTCAGATCTTCAAAGCGAATACCACCACATCTAATTCTAAGTCATGGGTCGGATACCCTTTCTCATAGTCCTTCAATGTCGTGACGCATATGCAATGACCCTACCGTTTTGCATAAGTACACAACCAAGTCCTTTATGCGATGCATCACTATAAACCACAAAATTTCCCGTGTCATCCGAAAGAGATAACACAGGTGCCGAACTTAACCTTTTCTTAAGCTCTTGGAAAGTTTCCTCACACTTCTCCGTCCAAATGAATTTCACCAATTTTCTAGTCAAATTTGTCAACGGGGTCGCGATCTTGAAAAAGTCCTGAATGAATCTTCTATAATAACCTGCAAATCCAAGAAAACTTCTTACTTTCGACGGTGTCTTCGGCTGATCCCAGTTCATCACAGCTTCGACTTTGGAGGGATCCACCGAAATTCTATCCTTATCGATCACATGTCCAAGAAATTGTACTCTTTCAATCCAGAATTCGCATTTTAAAAACTTAGCATACAACTTCTCCCTTCTCAATGCCTCTAAAGTTGCCTTTAAATGCTCTACATGTTCTTCCTTGGTTTTCGAGTATACCAAAATGTCATCAATAAATACCACCACGAATTTATTAAAAAACGGTTTAAATACCCTGTTCATCAGGTCCATAAACGCTGCAGGAACATTTGTTAGATCGAATGACATCACCAAAAATTCGTAATGACCATATCGAGTCCTAAACGCTGTCTTCAGAATATCCTCTGGGCTCACCTTCAGTTGATGATAACCACTCCTTAAGTCTATTTTGGAAAAGTATCTCGCTCCCTTCAATTGATCAAACAGGTCGTCGATCCTCAGTAATGGATATCGATTCTTAATCGTGACCTTATTCAGTTCTCAGTTCTCTGTAGTCAATGCAGAGCCGCATCATCCCGTCCTTCTTTTTTACAAATAACACCGGCGCTCCCCACGGCGATACGCTCGGTTGAATGTATTTCTTGTCCAGTAACTCTTGCAATTGTACCATCAATTCTTTAATCTCTACCGGAGCCATCCGATATGGTGCCTTCGATATTAGAGTCGTTCATGGCTCCAAATCGATCACAAACTCAACCTCTCTGTCTGGCAGAAGTCCTGGTAGATCATCTGGAAATACGTCTGCGAAGTCCCTCACTACTGGTATCTCCTCTATTTTTGAGTTCTCTTTACGACTGTCGACTATGTAAGCTAAATATCCTACACAGCCTTGTCTTAACAACTTTCTGGCCTGCATCATCGTCAGACAACTCGCTTGTCTAGGCGACTTACTGCCATAAAACACAACCTTTGATAGAGTCATAAGGTTAATACGCTTCTTCTGGCAATCAATTACAGCCCCGTAATTGAATAGCCAATCCATTCCCAAGATAACATCAAATTCCCCAAGTTTGATAGGGATAAGGTCTACAATCATAATGTTACCCTTAATATCAACCCTACAGTTCTTGTGTACATATTTAACAGGGATCACTTCTCTATTGGAAATTTCTATGTTCATGGGATATTCTAACTTATCTTTAGGCAATTATAAGTTCTTAGCAAAGTCATCGGATATAAATGAACAAGTAGCACCCGAATCAAATAATACATAAGCATTAACTTTATTGATCGGAATGATACCTGACACCACATCGCGAGACTGCACAACATCTTGCACTGTCATGTTAAATGTCCTAGCGGTCGGTCGGTTGGTTGCAGTTGATCCTGTGATAGTTAAAGCACTTCCACTGCTGTTCCCCCTGTCCCCTCCTGATCCTGCTCTTCTAGATCCCTTCTTGGGATAGTCCCTTTCCAGATGGTCCTTTGAGCCGCAAGTGAAGCAGGCGCCTTTCTTTGGGTTAGGATAGTTAGGTGCTATGTGGCCTTCCTGACCACAATTGTAGCACACCCGTTTTCCCTTCATGCAAACCCCCAGGTGAGCTTTTTCGCAGGTCGGGCATGCTTCAATTCTCTTCTTCTGACATCCTTGCTGATTTTCAGTCGATGAGTTATCAGTCCACCTCCTCTTCTGATTATTACTTCCCCCCATGTTACTGCCACTAGCTTTGTTATTTCCTTCACTTTTACTCTTCTTCTTTTTTTGATCTTGGTTATACTTGGTTACCGCATCGCTTTCACCTTCGGCGAGTATAGCCTTCTCCAGCACCCCAGCAAAAGTGTTCAATTGAAACATTGACACTTTGCTATATAACCAGGGCTTCAGTCTCTGCTCGAATCGCCTAGCCTTTCTCTCATCAGTATGCACTTGATATGTGGCAAACCTAGCTAACTCATTGAATCTTGCTGCGTAGTCTGATACGGACATGTTCCCTTGTTTCAGCTCTAGAAACTGGACCTCTATTTGGTTCTGCGAACTGGTTGGAAAATACATCTCGAAGAACATCTCCTTGAACCTCTCCCAGGTAATCACACCTTGTCCTCCCCGGACCTTATTTGCTTGCCACCAATAACTGGCTTCAGATTTCAGCATATATGTTGCGTAGGCGATTTTCTGGTCCTCTCTGACTCTGGCGATGTTAAAAACTTTCTCCATCTCTATAACCCAGGTTTGAGCTTCTATCGGGTTTATGGAGCCTTTAAACTTTGGCGGTCCCATCGCCTTGAAATCCTTGAACGTTGTATTTGGTGGAGCTTGGGGGTTGATTGTTAATTGCTCCAGCCAGTAAGTTCACCAATTGCTGAACGGGGTCAGCATTGGCATTGTTGTTGTTGCTGTTATTCGTTGACCCTTCCTGGGCTGGTCGACGATTTGGTCGTCTTCTCAGCGGCATGTTTCTGATAAGAATATAAGCTTATTAGGTCTTTATTCAATCCTTTAAATATTTAAGGCTTAACTATAACATTTAAACATAATCACTTAACACATTATCTCAATAAACTCTGATATTTTATTCAAATCGAAAGTTTTAACATCATACGATAGCATCATTGCTATTTACATCAACTATCCCGAGATAAAGAATCTACATGATTTAAAATATTAAAATATTCCTTTTTTTATAAACACATCAGAATTTACATATTTAACTACCAGATAGGTTTTCACATAATTAAACTATTCCTATCACTGCATGTTAAGGCGTTGAATAGCCTTGCTACGCTCTTCTTCCATAATGTGGGACATCGTCCTGCGATTTAACATGTACGATGGTAGTCCTTCGAACTGAATTGGGTATCTCATAACTCGATCCTGGGCCTCATCCGTTGCATTAAGAAGTGTAGAGTACGTCTCCCCAAGCTTAACCTTCTTCACACGACAATCCTCTTCTGTAAGATCAGCACGACGTGATTCCCTTACCCAGGCCTCCTCTGCTATGGTCAGCCTTGCTGAGTTCTCCTTTAGTTCATTCTTCAATTTCTCTATTTCCTCGGACTTCTCCTCAATTTGACCCTTCTCGTGAACCAAATCCCACTCTATGTTTCCTAGACGTGTGTGAAGAGTCACAACTTCCCTATCCCTCTGCTCGATGGTAAGCTGCTGAATAATCATCTGCTCATTCAGCTCCTGAATAGTATCACGCAACTCTATGTTACGATCATATAGCTCATCGTACATCTCAACACTGATAGAGTTTGGTGGGAACTCATCTTCTTCCTCAGGATCCTCCTCTGGATCAGTCTCAGGCTTATGCTCCTGACCAACAACGGTGATCAACGGAGATGACTCTCCCTGTACCAACTTCTCCTTGACAACATGAATGTCTCGGGACTTCTCCCCTGTAGGTACTCGGGGTTCCTCCTCCCTAGCTCGACTAGATTCTCCAACATCCGACATCCTGACAATACAGTTTTAAGTTTTAGTTACTAATCGATACTCGTGAGCACATAAGTTTATCAAATAAACACATAAAGTCTTTTATTATCTTCAATGAATTAAGGAATTCATTTCTTAGAACTCGATAAGAGTTTATCGCCACTATGTTCTCGATCTCGTATAAGGCTACTACCTAAGGTTGTTTCCCGCACCTAAGGTTCAGAACCTACAGCTTTGATACCAACTTATGACACCCCCAAATCCAGGTACTTCAATTCCCAAGGGATTTGATGTTCACTGTCCAAACATCATGAATCTATCTACCCATAATAAATGCAACTCATGCAAGAGATAGAAATAAATCCTCCCCTTAAGAGGTTACAACATCTGAATAATAAATACAAATCCTAGGTCAAACTAACCTTAAACATCTTTGCGGAAACATAAACAAATAAACAAGTCTTAAACAACATCAAATCTGAAACAAAATATATCAACTAAACAGCAAATCCTCATTACTTGCTAACTTTGCCCCTGCCCTTGCCTTTGCTAGTAGAAGGCTCGTTAGACCTTTCGTTCTTAACTGCAATGTTATTATTACGCAAGAGTGAGCACGATTGCCCACAAGTATAATAATATAACAATAAAATAATAACATGCGAATAAATCAAAGATTTCTGAAATAAGAAAACTCGGCTTTTGAATTAGGAATGAATAATAAGAATCATGTTGACCTAGTCATATTTTATCCTTAAGTTTTGATGATGAATTGTTCATATGCTAAATTATTTTATGGCATTTCAGGTATCTGATGATAAGGAACATTTATTGGATTGAAGAGTTTTTTCTTTACTAGGAAAACTAAATGTAAGGTCAATTGCATAATAATTGATTTTTCTTTTAAAGGCTCTAGGACATATTATTTGCTTTTTGTTATATGTCTTAAAATGAAAAATGATTTAATATATATATATATATATATATATATATATATATATATATATATATATATATCATCGAGTACAAAAGGAATTAATATTTTATTACTTGATATATGTTACATGTATATATTTGATATATGTTTAGTATGCATGTTTTTATTGGTATACATACACTTGGGTTATATAGTGAATTTAGCTACACGTGGATTTCTATGTATCATGATTGCCTAGGAAAGTAGCTATACAAACCGTGTAAAAAGTAATGAGTGCATATGAGGTTTTCAAGGAGAAATGATTATGATTATCTTGGAACTATGAAGATCTTGTTTATTAGAAAAGGAGTGTGATGCCACAAGCCACTTTAAATGTAGAGACAGAGTCAAAGTTGTTTTGAAAGTGGGATATCTTTTAAAGGTTTTTTTTCATATTTATCCCAACACTAAAAAAAGGATTAAGTTGTTATATGGATATATATTAAATCATACCGCTGCTTTACCATTGTGGGTTATCTTTGAGATATTATCAAGCCGATTATTTTGTGGATTATTGGAACAGATTTATTTGAAAATAACGGTAACTTGTTTATGGGCTATATAAATAATGCTTCTGGTACATAATGATTTACAACTTACGAATTTATTCTTGCACCAATCACTGATATTATTGAGCAACTTGTTTTGATTTGTGCAAACGTTGAGCAGCTAGGCAATTAATTTTTGATATTATTTGTGTTGGTATTTGGTAAGATTTAATTGCTTATCTTGTTGTGCTAATTGATCATTGCATATAGTTGTGCCTTTAATTGTTAAATTGATTATTCTTGCATTGATCATAGACCTCTATATTTGTATTGAATTTTCTGTTTAGACTAAGTGTAGTCTAAAGGTGTTAATCCTAGTGGATTAGAGAAAATATTTACAAATATGTTCAAGGAAGCAAAGATGCTTGAAGAGTGCATAGGTGCACAAGGAGCAAGAATGCTCAAGAGAAATTAATTATTATTAATTTTTTGTAAGAATCTATTTTGTAATCAGTGTTTATTTATAAAGAAATAAATAAAGTGCGTCTCCAATACTAGTTGGTATTGGACGTGGACTAGGCTATTATTATAGAGGGTAATAACTGAACCACGTAAAAAATCTTGGTGTTGATTTACTTGCTTTACTTTAAATTACTTACATAAGCCATTTAATTATCTTAATAATTAAAATTTGAATATTTGCATTATCTTAAGATAATTCTTTAAAACCAAGTATTTTATTTAAGTTATAAATTCAGCAGGATATTTTCTTAAAAATAATCAGTCAATTCAGTAGGCCATATTAATTCAGTAAGCTAAATTTATCAATATAGTAACCTGAATTTAATAGTTTGATTTAAAGTTTAAAAATTGGTCATAGATTGCTCTCATACTTATTCAACCCCCCTTCTAAGTGTGCCTATTTAAATTTTATTTGGTATCAGAGCTTGACTCTACTTATCTTGGTTTTAAAGGTGACTTGTAGGGAAAGATTTTGACATGGCACAGTTTGGGAACAACAATCAAGAAGGACAATCAACCAATACACCTCCTTTGCTGTTTGGAACAGAAAATTACAACTTCTGGAAATTCCGAATGAGGATCTATCTTAAAAGAGATCCTTGGGAATGGTGGGTTATGGAGAACGGACCAGTTATTTCACGAAGAGATGATGGGACACCAAAGATTCTGCTAGAAATGGATTCAACTGAAATCTACATGGTCTCATATGATTCAAAGGCAATGAACACACTTTTCAGCGGCATGGTACAATCCGAGATAGATAAAGTCTCTTCATGCAACACAGCCAAAGAGATGTGGGATACTTTAGTGGTAAGTCATGAAGGAACTTCCAAAGTACGAGAAGTCAAGCTAAGCATGCTTATGCACGATTATGAAATGTTCAAGCTCGAAAAAGATGAAACCATCAAGCTAGGTCAAGCAAGATTTCTAGTCCTTATAAACTCCTTAAAATTGCTGGACAAGACTATTCCTCAAAGTGAGATCAACCGTAAGTTACTTCGGACTATGCCCAAAAGGTTTGCTTCTAAAATCACTACTCTTCATGATTTTGCTACTATTTCTTCCATGGATACTTTAACTTTGTTTGGTGAATTAGAAGAATATGAACATCAGTTAAAGATATATGATGATGAGGAGGAAACTCCTCGAAGAAAGGTCTTAGCTCTTACTGCAGATAATGAGGAGGAACTTGATGATAACTCCGATGAAGAAATAGCTATGATGTCAAGGAAACTCAAGGGGTTACTACAAAGGAAAAACAAGAAGAGAAACACTTTCAATTCGAATAAAGTCAAAGGAAAGCAAATTGAAGAGGCATGCTTCGAATGTGGACGTCCTGGTCACTTCAAGAAAGACTGTTTTCAATTAAAGAATAAAGGGAAGACAAACTTCAAAGACAACAAGAAGAACAAAGCCTTTATTACTTGGAGTGATGAGGAATCCGAAGTGGAGATCGATGCTAAAGATGAGATTGCTCAAGTATGATTCGTAGGTATTGAAGGTGAATCTAATTAGGTATCTCTTCATGAACCAAATTCATTAGAACAAGAAAATAAGAAGTTAAAAGAAAAGAATGCATGTTTAAGAGGTTTAGTTAATACTTTAATAAGTGAAGTAGATTCACTAATAGATGAAAAGAAAGAAATTGAAAAGGAATCTACATGTAAAAAAGAAAAGGTTTTGATTGCTAAGATTGATTATTTAGACAACTATAACAAAATACTTTTTAATAAGGTAAATTTCTTGAATAATGAAGTCCAAAAATTGACTAATGAGCTTAAAATGAGAGATGTGTGTATTAATGCATTTAATGATAAATCTTCTGTTAAAACCTTTCCTAATAATGAACTTCAAAAAGAAATATACTAACTAAAATTATCTCTTGCTAAATTTGTCCAAGGTGAAGAAAATCTAAATGTCATATTAGGTAAACAAAGACCTAGTTTTGAAAGACAAGGAATTGGTTATGATTCTATGCATAAAAAGAGTAATATTAAAATGTTAAAATCAAAGTCACGTTTTAGTTTAAATTATTGCTCTCCTTTCACAACTTGTAAACATTGTGGTATTAAAGGTCATTTAGATATAAATTGTTTTAAGAAACGAAACAAGGTTAAAAAGGTATGGATTAAAAAGAATGATTTACTTGTTACTAACATAAATGGACCCAAAAAGATATGGGTACCAAAAGGATAAATTATTGTTTCTTGACAGGTATGTTTAAAGGCAAGAGTTCCATCTCAAAAATGGATTCTTGATAATGGATGCTCTCGTCACATGACTGGTGATAAATCAAAGTTTATAGAACTAAGTGTCAAGAAGAAAAATGGAACGGTCACTTTTGGAGACAATAAAACCTACGAGATAATCGAAAAAGGTAAAATCGGTAACGGTAATGTAAGTATAAATAATGTTCACCTTGTTAACGGTCCAGAATTTAATTTAATTAGTATCAGTCAATTAATGGATAATGGCTATCAAGTTAATTTTGAAAAAGATAAATGCACAATATTTCATGGTACTAACAATACTACTCTAGTTTCACAAAGAGAGGGAAATATATATCTATTAATTTTGAGCAATAAGATGAAGAGCTGTGTCTTACATCCGTACAAGATGAGGCTAACTTATGGCATAAAAGGATGAGACATGTTCACATGGAACTAATCAAGAAATTATCTTCAAAGAATCTCATCAAAGGTTTGCCAAAAATCAAATTTGGAAAGAAAGGGATATTCATTCCTTGTCAACTGGGAAAATAAGTAAGAACTTCTTTTACAACAAAGAATATGGTATCAACCTCCTCTCCCTTGCAACTACTTCATCTTGATTTATTTGGACCGGAAAGACATTTAAGTATTAATGGTAAATTTTATGCATTTGTAATAGTTGATGATTTTTCAAGATACACATGGGTATTATTTTTAAGAACTAAGGATGAAGCATTTAAAGAGTTTGAAAAATTAATAAGGAATCTTGAAACCAAGTATAGTTACAAACTCATTAGAATTAGAAGTGATCATGGTACTGAATTTCAAAAAGATTTCATAACCTTTTGTGATCAAAGAGGTATTAGCCATGAATTTTCAGCCCCAAGGACTCCTCAACAAAATGGGGTGGTGGAAAGGAAGAATAGAACTCTACAAGAGACATCAAGAACTTTACTACAAGAAAGTAAGCTTCCAAAGAAATTTTGGACTGAAGCAGTAAGTATATCATGTTATGTTCTAAATAGAGTACTCATTCGTCCTATTATTTTGAAAACACCTTATGAGCTTTTAAATAATAAAATTCCAAACATAAGTTATTTCAAAATATTTGGTTCTAAATGTTTCATCTTAAATACAAGTGACAATTTGGGAAAATTTGATGCTAAGTCGTATGAAGGAATATTCATTGGCTATTCTCAAAATAGTAAGGCTTATCACATTTTCAATATTAGAAAGTCATGTGTAGTAGAATCTGTTCATATTACTTTCAATGAGACTAATAATGATCTTCCAAAAGAAAGTGAAGATGATGCAGAAAATTTGGAGACAGTCAGAATTTCAACAAACCAAAATGAACAAAACAGGAGACCGAATGAACAGTTTTAGGAAACTGAAATAGATGACCAGCATGAACGTGAACCTGAAAATCTGCAGGATACTGAAGATGAGACTCATGAACAAGAGGAAGTTATACATAATATCCAAATGCCAAAAACAGCTAGATATATTAAGAATCATCCTCCAGAAAATATTATTAGAGATATCAACAAAGGTATAACCACACAAAGAGGTTTACAAAATCATTGTGCATTCTCTGCATTTTTGTCATAGGTTGAGCAAAAGAATGTAAAGGATGCAGTTCTTGATGAGAATTGGCTATTGGCAATGCAAGAAGAACTTCAACAATTTAAGAGATGCCAAGTATGGGAACTTATGTCTCCTCCAAAAGATGTTTCCATCATTGGTACTAAATGGGTGTTCAAGAACAAGCTTGATGAGCATAGAACAATCATTCGTAACAAAGCAAGGCTAGTAGCTCAAGGATACAACCAACAAGAGGGGATCGATAATGAAGAAACCTATGCACCAGTGGCAAGGTTGGAATCAGTACGAATTCTGTTAGCTTTTACATGCTACAAGAAGTTTACACTCTACCAAATGGACGTAAAGAGCGCCTTTCTAAATTGATACATCAATTAAGAGGTATATGTAAAACAACTTCTTGGATTCGAGCATGAAAAGTTTCCTAATCATGTCTACAAATTAAAGAAAGCTCTTTATGGCTTGAAAAAAGCTCCAAGGGCTTGGTACGAAAGGTTAAGTAATTATCTCTTGTCTAATGGATTTATTAGAGGTAAAATAGATTCTACATTATTTATTAAGCATAAAAATATAGATATCATTATTGTTCAAATATATATAGATGATATAATATTTCGTGCTACTAATGATTATCTTTGTAAGCGGTTTTCCAAGTGCATGCATAAAGAATTTGATATGAGCTTAATGGGAGAGCTTAACTACTTTTTGGGACTACAAATCAAGCAAACGAAGGAAGGAATTTATATCCATCAAACCAAATACACAAAAGAATTACTCAAGAGATTTGGCATTGAAGGATCTAACTCAAAAGGTACACCCATGAGTACATCAATAAAACTCACCACTGATAAAAAAGGTATTGATGTTGATATAACAAAATATCGAGGTATGATTGGATGTTTACTTTATTTAACTACTTCTAGACCCGATATAATGTACAGTGTTTGTCTGTGTGCAAGATTTTAGGCAAAACCCAAAGAATCACACTTAAATGCTGCTAAAAGAATCTTGAAATATTTAAGTGGTACTATTAACTTAAGGTTATTTTATCCAATTTCCAATCACTTTGAACTAATAGGTTATTCAGATGCTGACTATACATGGTGTCAAATCGATAGACAAAGTACGAATGGTGCTTGTACTTTCTTGGGACAAAGTCTCCTGTCATAGCATAGTAAAAAGCAAACTTCAGTGGCTCTTTCAACTGTAATGACCCCAAAATCCATACAATTTAAATCTCAACTTCTGTCGTTAACCATACATTAAATCTCTAATTTTACATCATTATTCAATATTAAAAACACTAAAATTACGGAATATTTAAAATGTTTATATATTTCCTTCTTCCTTGCCCTGAATCACAACCTTTACATTACATCTCTTTGATTCAATCTTATATCATGAATCGTTACAACAAAATGACTATACAAAGTCTTACATCATAACTAAATATTCATATACATTGGATAACTCAACTTACCATTGAACAACATGTTACGTTCAAAATATGAAATACATTTCTCATAAAATATAAGTAATCTTCGTGAATATAGATCTCTATAACTCACTTAGCATATATCTTTACCTTAAAATCTTGACCTGCAAAAGTGGTTATTTGCAAGAGTGAGCTCGACAGCCCAGCAAAGTCTAACAGTTTTCATGCATCACATAACACATAATAACATACTCGATATACATCTCATTAAAGTAACATGGCATACATGCTTTTAATTCACATAGCAAATATAAAGATTGAGTTCCTTACTCAATCATCATTATTTAGCCAAAATAATGCAGTCATATATTGACTTTAACATTTCATGATTCAACATGCATAACATATCATGCAATTTAAAACAGTTCATCAAGTCCACGTAGAAAATAGGAACCGAAAGACTTGCCTTGATAGTTGTTTACCAATAACAGTTTAACAGCTTACAGCTATCTGCACTTCACGTACCCTACACAATTATATAATCACATCAAATATTAGTCACATAACAACACATAGTAATTGTAATGTAAACTCTACTCTACGTCTCATAACCCTTCCTATCATAAATACACAATGTTCAACTTAATTGTGTTAACTTTCAACTTATATCTCACTGTATTTTATATTTGTAGTTCATTCAAGTGTTTAAATCTTGCTAGGACTACTTATTGGTTTTATATTAAATCCATTCCTTATCTTATAATATTCATTTCATTTGAATTAAAACACTTTTTAAGTTCATTAACACTTGGCATGGCGTTTCGACGTTTATTCGTCACACGCCCGATTTGCCTCTCTTGTGTATGCTTACTATGCTTCTATAACTCATCTAATACATCATATATTAATGTTAAGCATCATTATATTTACTATTATTCATATTTTGTAACTTAGAACATCATCTTTTATGGCCAGGAGCACTACACATGCATATGTGCATGCCCGACGCCCTCCGATTGCCTCCGAAAACACAATAGTCCTAAAGATTACCATTTTGACCCATCCTAATTACCTCAAATTGAAAAACCTAAATAACAAAAGTTGTAGGTCTACTCGTCCTCGTTTCGGATCATCCTGAATCACCTCAATCGGAGTTCGTATGAGGAAGTTATGGCCATTTTACTACAAGAGGTCAAAACTGTCCAAGTCAGACTACAAATCTGGCGCTGGGGCGCGAGGACTAAGCTAACTAGTGGTGCTGGGGAGCGAAATTGGCGCTGGGGAGCGAACTTCTGGTGCTGGGGCGCGAATTTTGGCGCCGGGGCGCGATTTTTGGCGCTGGGGCTCAAATTTTGGCGCTGGGGCGCCGAAACTTGCAGAACCCAACCACGAAGAACATAATAACTAAACTCTGGACTAATTACTACTGCTAACATCTAAATTAAGACGTAAAACTTATAAAGATTACTCATAAATATTTACTTATCATACATATACCAATTTAGCACAACTTAACAACAATTTTAGAAAACTTAAATCCTTAAAAGCACTATTTTTAAACCAACAATACTCCATAACCGACGTTTGTTTACACAGTGAACACTGTCATCCTACCAATTTGATTCCTTTGAACCATGTTCTGCTTTATATCTTACTCAATTACATATACAAGTTTCAATTTCATAACTAGCATAAAATCGTATATAGAACCTTTGATTTTCCACAACTCACGTTCATAAGTATATGTTCACTGTAAAAACTATTTCCTTCTTGAAAACGTAAATTTAGCCTACAACATATACATATGATACTTATAACATTACTTATACCCATAATTTCATAATCAACTAGTAAAGCATGGTTTACAGATAATTTTTGTAAAGAACTTTGTCTTACAGTCAAATGCAGAAATATAGAGACAATCAAATTATAACATAAAACATATATGTTTAGTTTTTAAAACATACCTCTAGTTGTTTAAGAAACCCTTGCTAAACACTGAAAATACAGAACTCAAAACTTTCTCTCCAACCCTTTACAGTCTCTCTCAAAACTCTCTTGGCTCTAACTTTTCTCTGACAAAATTTCTTCCCTTTTCTTACTTAGGCTTTAGCCAAATAGATTATACGTAAAAAATAAAATCAACGTACTAATTTAAAACGTCTAAAAACTGACGCTACTAATGACCTTATTAAATTAGCATTTACCAAATTAATATATATTATTTATATTATATTATTAATAATTCAAAATTTAAAATTCAAAAACCATAAGGCTCCGTTTGGCAAAACTCTTTAAAATTAAAGAATTAATATATTTAAGCCTTGTTTGGCAAAATAAATTAAAACTACTTTAATTTATTTTAATAACTACTAATAATATAGTTATTTGTCACACTTCTAATTAATTAAGTTTTCATACTTAATTAATTAATTCAAATAACAATTCGTTGCATAATATAATAATTTATTTAATCATTATAAACTCTCCAACTTAATTATTAAATTAAATTAGATTACTATTTCAAAATAATTACTTTCCTTAACTCATTAATTATTAATTAAACAAATAAATAATCAAATCACATCAAATCAATTAAACAAATACTTATTCAACGATAAACACAACCATTAAATATTTATATAATTTAATAAATATTTAAATATTATAATTAAAAATCTGGATTGTTACACAACTACTGAGGGTGAATACCTAGCTGCAGGAAGTTGTTGTTCTCAGATTTTATGGATGAGGCAAACCCTATGTGATTTTGATATATTATGTGGTTGTGTGCCTATATATTGTGATAATTCTAGTGCTATAGATATATCTAAAAATCCTGTGTTACATTCACGTACAAAGCACATAGAAGTAAGGCATCATTTTTTAAGAGACAGTGTGTCAAAAGGTTTAATTAAATTGATTTTTATTCCAACTGAAAATCAAATTGCAGATATTTTTACTAAACCATTAAGTGAAGATAGAATTTGCATGCTGCGAAGAGAACTTGGAATGTGTATCACATAATTTTTTTTAAATCTGCATTATCGTTATCCTATTCTGCATGCTTATCTTACTAAACTGCTAAACTTTAGGATAATTGAATGTGAGATTTTTCGGCTACCAGTTTAAATCCTTAATTCATGGACGCGATATTCAAAGTGTATATCATAATAATTTTTGAAAACTGAAAAGACAGGAAGGAAAAGGGCTTCTCGAGAGACGTAAGCGTATATGAATGTACTTCATACATGCATCTGTTCTTTTTATTTAATCTTTTATCTCTCACTCTTCACTTCTCAAACTCTTTGTTTTTTGATTATCTTTCTTTCTTAATACGCTCATCTTCTTTAACTTTACCTTCAAACATCATGAGAACTCGAACACATAAGCGATCGATGATGGATTCTGACGACGATCAGACGCCGGTTCCTCCCTAGTCGTCTGCCGGACCTTCACGAAAACAAAGAAAACTGAAGAAGACCGTGTATGTGGAAACAGAGTTAATGGATTCTTCATCTTCTGACGAATCAACCTTCAGTCCATCCTTGCAGAAATCACCAGGACCATCTCGACGGTGGAAGACCACGATTCCATCCTTTAAGCCAGAGGTTACACCACCACCGGTTTCAGTAAACCCTAATCTCTCCCCTGACCTTCCTGAAAACTTCTTTCGAAGTAATGCTTATGAGGTGCGATTTAAAACTGTCGTTTTTCCGAAATAATTTGTTTATGAAAAATCTGTTGACCAAATCTGCTATCAAGAGTCTCCTCTGAAAAATTTGTTTGAATCTTGTGGTTTATCGTCTATGATTTTTCCTCAATCAGTTGCATATCATAAACTAATTCAACAGTTTTATACTAATCTGGAGTGTCATGGAGATTTTTATACATCTTTTGTTAAAGGTAAATCTCTGTATTTCACTGTTATAGATTTTGGTAGCATTTTAAATATTCCCTTCTATGATGTCTGTCCATTTACTCGAAAAGAGGCTGTTCATTCTCCTTTCACCCCTTTGAAACAATTACAGATTGTAATGGATAATCCTTTATTAAATGATATTTTTACTCCAAAAATGGTAGATGTCTCTCCTCTTGCCTGTGTGATTCATCATCTTGTTAGGTTTAATACTTTGCCTCATTTAGGTGGTAGTGCTGATTTTACTTATCAAGATTTGATCATTGTTGCCATGATTTTAAAAGATCTGTCTTTTAATCTGTCCCAAATGTTGCTCCATCAAATGACAAGTTGTTTGAGAAAAACTAAAACTTGTTTGCCTTATAGTGCTAGTCTTACCACATTCTTCAATCACTTTAAAATTTCGTTTGAGAATGAAATTTCTGTTGTTGTGAATGATTAGCTCAGTGTCAATACTTTAAAGCTGTCTCGTATTACTTTGACTAATGGTCAGTTTGTTCGTGTTACTTCTGAGAATCCTGTTCCTCCCATCTGAATTCCATCATCTCCTGTTCATCACCCTACTTAATCTTCTTCTGAGATTATTGATTTATTGAAACTTGTGCTTAGTAATCAAGAAAAAAATGCAATCTGAGATGTCTGGCCTTAATACTCGTATGACTCTGTTGGAGAAAGGCAAATTGCCTTTGGGTGCTCCTGAAATTAACTTACAAGCAGGATTTGAACTGTAAACCATTGCTTTAGCAGAGGTTATGCAACGAAGACTTAATCGGAATGCTTGTCAACTAAGTCAGGAGATCAAGTTTGTTAGTAATCAGGTAGGAGAGTTGGTTGAGTTCATGTCTACACGTTTCAATGATGTAGGATCTAAGCTCCATATGCAGCGTAAACATTCTACGGTTACGGAATGGGTTCATTGTAACTGGCTTGCTGAGAACATTGTTGAATTCCTTGACGTGCCATTACCACCCGAAAACTTTCATTCCCCGTCCTCCTCAATTTTCTACTGATTATACCCTTACTGAGAGGATTCACCGTGCCAATCATCGTCCTTACTTCACATAGAGGGATGCTCAGCGTGCAGCAGTGGCAGAACTTGAGTGATGGTTATTTCCCTTTTTGTTTGATGACAAAGGGGGAGAAATTTATGGGTTTTTGGGTTTATTTTTGGTAGACTGAAAACTTGATTTGTGTTTCACAGACTTATTTTGTTTAAATTTTTAAAATGTTATGTTAGCAGTTTGATATTTTGATAAATGTTGAACTAACATGATTGCAGGTACATGCCTAGATAATAGGGGTTGTTTAAATGATAGTGATGCATGAATTTAGGGGGAGCTAATTATATTGTATGCATGAACATAGGGGGAGCTAATGGCAATTAAAAGATTTTTGGTTGTCATCATCAAAAAGGGGGAGAATGTTGACCTAGTCATATTTTATCCTTAAGTTTTGATGATGAATTGTTCATATGCTAAATTATTTTATGGCATTTCAGGTATCTGATGATAAGGAACATTTATTGGATTGAAGAGTTTTTTCTTTGCTAGGAAAACCAAATGTAAGGTCAATTGCATAATAATTGATTTTTCTTTTAAAGGCTCTAGGACATATTATTTGCTTTTTGTTATATGTCTTAAAATGAAAAATGATTTAATATATATATATATATATATATATATATATATATATATATATATATATCATCGAGTACAAAAGGAATTAATATTTTATTACTTGATATATGTTATATGTATATATTTGATATATGTTTAGTATGCATGTTTTTATTGGTATACATACACTTGGGTTATATAGTGAATTTAGCTACACGTGGATTTCTATGTATCATGATTGCCTAGGAAAGTAGCTATACAATCCGTGTAAAAAGTAATGAGTGCATATGCGGTTTTCAAGGAGAAATGATTATGATTATCTTGGAACTATGAAGATCTTGTTTATTAGAAAAGGAGTATGATGTCACAAGCCACTTTAAATTTAGAGACAGAGTCAAAGTTGTTTTGAAAGTGGGATATCTTTTAAAGGTTTTTTTTTTTCATATTTATCCCAACACTAAAAAAAAGGATTAAGTTGTTATATGGATATATATTAAATCATACCGTTGCTTTACCGTTGTGGGTTATCTTTGAGATATTATCAAGCCGATTATTTTGTGGATTATTGGAACAAATTTATTTGAAAATAACGGTAACTTGTTTATGGGCTATATAAATAATGCTTATGGTACATAATGATTTACAACTTACGAATTTATTCTTGCACCAATCACTGATATTATTGAGCAACTTGTTTTGATTTGGGCAAATGTTGAGCAGCTAGGCAATTAATTTCTGATATTATTTGAGTTGGTATTTGGTAAGATTTAATTGCTAATCTTGTTGTGCTAATTGATCATTGCATATAGTTGTGCCTTTAATTGTTAAATTGATTATTCTTGCATTGATCATAGACCTCTATATTTGTATTAAATTTTCTGTTTAGACTAAGTGTAGTCTAAAGGTGTTAATCCTAGTGGATTAGAGAAAATGTTTACAAATAGGTTCAAAGAAGCAAAGATGCTTGAAGAGTGCATAGGTGCACAAGGAGCAAGAGTGCTCAAGAGAAATTAATTATTATTAATTTATTGTAAGAATCTATTTTGTAATAAGTGTTTATTTATAAAAAATAAATAAAGTGAGTCTCCAATAGTAGTTGGTATTGGACGTGGACTAGGCTATTATTATAGAGGGTAATAGCTGAACCACGTAAAAAATCTTGGTGTTGAGTTACTTGCTTTACTTTAATTACTTACATAAGCCATTTAATTATCTTAATGATTAAAATTTGAATATTTGCATTATCTTAAGATAATTCTTTAAAACCAAGTATTTTATTTGAGTTATAAATTCAGCAGGATATTTTTCTAAAAATAATCAGTCAATTCAGTAGGCCATATTAATTCAGTAAGCTGAATTTATCAATATAGTAGCCTGAATTTAATAGTTTGATTTAAAGTTTAAAAATTGGTCATAGATTACTCCCACACTCATTCAACCCCCCTTCTAAGTGTGCCTATTTAAATTTTATTTGGTATCAGAGCTTGGCTCTACTTATCTTGGTTTTAAAGGTGACTTGTAGGGAAATATTTTGACATGGCACAGTTCGGGAACAACAATCAAGAAGGACAATCAACCAATACACCTCCTTTGCTGTTTGGAACAGAAAATTACAACTTCTGGAAATTCCGAATGAGGATCTATCTTAAAAGAGATCCTTGGGAATGGTGGGTTATGGAGAACGGACCAATCATTCCACGAAGAGATGATGGGACACCAAAGATTCTGCTAGAAATGGATTCAACCGAAATCTACATGGTCTCATATGATTCAAAGGCAATGAACACACTTCTCAGCGGCATGGTACAATCCGAGATAGATAAAGTCTCTTCATGCAACACAGCCAAAGAGATGTGGGATACTTTAGTGGTAAGTCATGAAGGTACTTCTAAAGTACGAGAAGTCAAGCTAAGCATGCTTATGCACGATTTTGAAATGTTCAAGCTCGAAAAAGATGAAACCATCAAGCTAGCTCAAGCAAGATTTCTAGTCCATATAAACTCCTTAAAATTGCAGGACAAGACTATTCGTCAAAGTGAGATCAACCGTAAGTTACGACTTCTCACGTAAGCATCAATAATCAATACCGTGTACTACTATGCAACCACGCGTATTACTGTACTTTTACTACTGTGTAGTTCAACAGTTTTAACAGTAACACTTTTGCCGTTATTTTTATAAAATGATAATTCTATCATTTTCTTACTACGACAATACTTCCGTTGTGGGGTCCACCAATGATTGTGCCGTCGTACAGATATTCTAAAAAGAATATTCCCCGACCAAACGAATATTTTATAACAACTTGCATACTTTGCAAAGATTTTCACATATCACCCTTAACTTTAACCTTTTATCAATTTAACCATTTACGAAAAAATAATAATTATAAGAAAATTAGGTACTTTCATTTCATAAAATTCGGGGTCTTACAGAGTGCATATGGCTTTGGGGGACATGAGTCGACGGTTCATGACCCTCACTGGATTGAGGCGTAGGGTGGTTCAGGATGAGCTTACATCTGGCCACGTTATATCCCAGCATTTTCTATTTGACAGATTTGGCTCTGAGGATAGTTATAGACGACATTTCGGGGATGTACTGCTATTGTGCGTACTGTCATACGTCTATATGCCACGATATATGGATGAGTTGGACATAGGAGTTATCATGGTAGTGAGAGCTCTCAGGGAGGGTCGTACCATCATACCGATGATTATAGCTGAGACATTGAGGTCAGCTACATACTGCTGCACTTATCCGACAAGAGTATTTACAAGTAGTTCGGTCATGTTATACGTGTGGTTTATGTCACATCTGAGACCGATTGACACTTTTAGATGGCATGGGTATTGTTTCACCCATGATATAGCCATGTCATATTCATTTCAGCCTGCGGAGTGTACAGATCCTACATCTTGGTCCATTTTCTTAGCTGATATTGTAGACCCATTTAGTATATTGCCATGCTCAGGGCTCAGCTCACCTTATAACTTTATTACTCATGCTCCGGGCATGGATTACATCCCTCTGGCTGGTTTAAGGGGAATGACTACTTAACATCCACTGGCCGTGATGTCGCAGTTTGACCAGTTTCAGGATTTTCATCCTTTCGAGGGGGCGCTGGGCCAGCGTTTAGCTTCTCGCTATCTTTCAACAAAGGACCGATCCCGTGTGTATGTATGTTAGGATCAGCGCGAGATAGCTGCTTTCTCCATTAGTCATCTAGGTTATTCTGCAGAGTATTCCGCATGGATGGAGACAGAGACTGCATCGGTTGAGGTAGTATCTACATTGTCGAGTATTGATTCAAATGGTGGAGAGCCCATGGAGGACATTGATTCTCACACCGAGGAGGAACCATCTACTAGGTTGCTAGTATTTTCTTTAGATTTTTCCAGTACTAGCACTGTCGTGATTCAGTATTCAGAACAGTACTTTGAGCAGAGTCTTTATCTGATGACCTTTGAGAGAGATCAGGCTAGAGCCCTGATGTTGACAGCTCTTGATGAGAGAGATGCAACTCTTTTAGAGAATGATGAGGCATGAGCTCATAGAGATGTCGCTGTTGTTGAGCGGGATGAGGCCAGATCAGCTAGAGATGCAGTGATAGTTGAGCGGGATAATGCCATATCTACCCGGGATGTAGCCGTCACAGATAGTACTGCAGTGAGGTCCCTTACCACTGGCATGCTTGCAGAGATGAGCACTTACATCGATTAGCATATGGTCACCATGCAGATGGCTTCAGATCTATTGGGTCGTGTGGATATCCTCATACAGGAGACCACAACTTTACCTCCTTCTTCAGAGAGGGATGCCATGTTGGGCTTGTTAGCTTGCATATACACCGATTTGTAGACGGGCTTGTATTTTCCTGCACAGACTAGCTTAGCCATTTTGTCATGTACAGTTTATATTTGTATATCAAACATCATTATATATAGCAGAGAAATATATTTTAGATCACTTCCCTTTTAGATATGCTCTGATACTTGCTTGATATTTGCCTGCTTCTTCAGGGCTTGTAATCTTGATGTATTCTGAATTCCTCATTGCTGGATGGACATTGAGTTATCTCTGGATAGTTCAGAATGTATCATTGATCTGTGTGTATCCCTACTATCTTTGGTGTCTTGGGACTGGTATCTATATAAAAATATGGAGAGGAGTGTGGCTTTCCTCTCTGAGATTGACCGCTCCATAGATGGTCGGCAGTACCTCTATTTAGGAGGAGCCTAGTTAATTCCATATCTTATGGATTTGTGTTGCTCTTTGAGAAACAATCGCAGCTTAGATGGTCGCTGAATCTCCTATTTGGGAGGAGTTTAGGTAATTCCATTCCTTTGGTCTGAAGCCAATGAAATGTGGTGGATTGAAGTTTGATCCCAGTACCGTTGACAAGTATTTGTGTTTTGGTAGGGGGTTAGACCGAACCATAAATGGCTGCCTACGTACTCCTATTGAAGAGGAGATCATGTCTGCGTAGTTTGAACCCGGTGTAAGAGGTTCAACGCTGTATGTGGCAGAAAGGGTGTAGAAGCTTTATTTATGAAGACAGTTATAGAAGTGTTTTTGTGGTTTTTTGTTTTTATAGAATAGGGTAGAAATGTTTTTGTTTTTTTTGTTTATTGCGATCAGGCCATATAGAATATGGTTGCCTACGTACTCCCGTGCATCAAGGAGATCAGGTCGACGTAGTTCGCCCCTCAAGACGAGTTGAAAATCTTGATCCCATGTGCAGGTCAAACTACGGGGAAGAGAGAGTTTGATCCTAGGTTGAGGATAAACTGCAGGTGTGAAAAGTTTGATCCCATATTTGGGGGGGACAAACTGTAAACGCGTGAGGTTCAATCCCTAGTGGGATGACCAAAGTCGTAAGAGTGCAGTGAAGCCTGGCTGCTAGCTTAAAGAGTATGTTTCCCCGAGGGGCAAAGTATGGAAAAGAGTTATATGTAATGAAAGGTTGAATAACCGAAATGACTGGTGATCTGATGATCCAATACCAGGATGTTTGCTTGATAGTAACATCAGACATAGTACCGTTTCACGGTGTCCGAGTTGATAAGCTGTGAAAATTCATCGCTGTCCATTTCCTGCAATCTGAGAGCACCTCCTGTCAATACCTCCTTGACAATAAATGGGTCTTCCTAGTTAGGAGCGAATTTTCCCTTGGACTGATCTTGTGTGTCGAGGATCTTCTTCAAAACCAAGTCATGTCGTTTAAACTACCGTAGCCAGACTTTTCTATTGTAGGATCTGGCAATCCTTTGTTGATATAATTGACCATGGAAGATAGCCGCGGTTCGCCTTTCATCTATTAGAGACAATTGGTGATACCTGTCTTGTACCCATTGATCTTTATCCAGCTGAGCGTCCATCAACACTCTGAGGGATTCCATTTCTACTTCTATGGGGAGTACTACTTCAATCCCATAGGTTAATGCGTAGGGGGTTGCCCCAGTTGAAGTGCGTATTGATGTTCTGTAGGCTAATAGAGTAAGAGGCAATAAATCAGGCCATCCTTTATGGTTGGTAGACATCTTTTGCATAATCTTATTGATGTTTTTATTAGTTGCTTCAACAGCACCATTCATCTTTGGACGGTAGATGACGGAGTTTAGGTGTTTGATGTGGAATTTACTGCACAACTCCTCCATCATTTGTTGTTGAGGTTCTTAGCATTGTCTGATACAATCACCTCTGGTTATCCATATCGACAAATAACATTGTTTCTGATGAAAGCAATGATGACTTCTTTGGTAACCCTGGGAAAGGAGGCCACTTCTACCCACTTGGTAAAGTAGTCGATCATGGTGAAGATGAATCGATGTCCATTGCTGGCTTTGGGCTCGATGGGTCCGATCACGTCCATTCCTCAAATTGAGAAGGGCCAAGGTGAACTCATATTGTGGAGCTCCCGTGGAGGGGCGTGGATATTATTCCCATGAATTTGGCATTGATAACATCTCTTGACGTGGTCATTGCAGTCAGCTTTGAGAGATAGCCAGTAATGTCCTGTCCTGAGGATCTTCTTAACAAGTAAAGGGCCGCTCATGTATGGGCCACATACTCCACCATGGACCACATCCATGAGTCTCTGAGCTTAATCCTTATCCAGGCATCTGAGGAGACCTAGTCCTGCATCTCTTTTATAGAGTGCATCTCCACTCATGTAGAATTTCATAACAAGTCGATGAATCCGCCTTTGCTCAGTCAGGCTCGCCTCAGCGGGTGTAGATCCATCTCGCAAGTACTCCTTGATATGCTGATACCAAGGTTGTTGGATGGGAGGTAGCTCATCCGATACTTCTCCAACATAGTTCCCATAGGCTGGTGCCTTTTGCAGGCCAAATGTGACGCTTGGCTTGTATTCCTTGTCAAGTATGTGAATCAAGGAGGCCAAAGTTGCTAATGCGTCTGCGAAGTCATTCCTATTACGAGGAATGTGTAGAAAGGAGATCTCTTCGAACTCCGAAGCCATCTGTAAAACTTGCCGATGGTAAGACAGTAAACGTAGCTCTTTGGTTTGATAGATTCCCGTGGATTGTTTAACTACCAACTCTGAATCCCCAAAGATAGTTAACCGTTTGATACCTATTGAATGGGCAAGTTTTAGCCCCATGATACAACCTTTATACTCAGCTGTGTTGTTGGTGCTGACAAACTGTAATTTGATGGCGATGGGATACTGCTCCCCCGTACCGGATACTAGAACTGCTCCAGCTCCAGAACCTTCCATATTAACAGCTCCATCAAAATACATGTTCCATATTTGACGTGTATCGTAATGATGGTATTGCTGAATTGTCATTACCCCTTCATCTAGGAAGTATATTTCCAAAGGTTTAAAATCCCCTAAAGGTATGGCGGCCAGTTGATTTGCAATTCCTTGACCTTTAATAGACTTTTGTGTCACATAAATAATGTCAAATTGTTGCAGAATCAACTGCCATCTGGACAGTCAACAATTTAGTTTGGGTTTACTGAACACATACTTGAGAGGATCCACGCGAGAGATGAGATGGGTTGTGTGCCCATGGAGGTAATGTTGTAACCTCATGGCAGCCCATGATAAAGCACAACAAGTCTTCTCGATCATAGTGTACTTGTGTTCACTGCTGTTGAATCTTTTGCTGAGGTAATAGATAGCTCGTTCTCGGCCTCTATCGTCTTTCTGACCTAGCATGCAGCCCATGGCATTGTCACTTATGGATAGGTACATAAATAGGGGAACATCATCCCTGGGTGGTACCAAAATAGGAGCTTTGACTAACTGCTCTTTGATGGTTAGGAAGGCCTTCTGGCATTCATCATTCCATTTCATGGAGGAGTTCTTCCTTAACATCTTGAAGATAGGCTCACAGGTTGCTGTGAGTTAAGAAATGAATCTACTAATGAAGTTGACTCTTCCCAAAAATTCCCGTATTTCCTTCTCTGTCTGAGGAATGGGCATTTCCTTAATGGCCTAGATTTTGGTAGGATCCAACTCGATTCCTTTATGGCTGACTAGAAATCCTAGCAACTTGCCTAATTTAATGCCAAAGGCACACTTGGCTGGATTCAACTTCAAGTTGTACTTACACAACTTGTTAAAAAGCTTTTTGAGATGGTCTAAGTGGTCCTCCTCCTTTCGGGACTTGACGATGATGTTATCCACGTAGATCTCTATCTTTTTGTGTATTAAGTCATGGAAAAGAGCCATCATATCTCTCTGATAGGTAGCTCCGACATTGATGAGGTCGAAAGACAACCGTCTGTAGCAAATGGTTCCCAAGGCGTGATGAAAGCAGTTTTCTCACGATCCTCCTCAACGACCATGATCTGATGGTACCCGACAAAGCAATCAGCGAAGGAGTACATGCCGTATTGAGTAGTATTGTCAATGAGAATGTGGATAAAGGGCACGAGAAAGCTATCTTTAAGGCAAGCTTTATTTAGATCCTGATAATCCACGCAAACTCGCACCTTTCCTCCAGGCTTAGGCACGGGAACGATGTTAGATATCGATTCAGGATATGTGGACACCATGATAATACCAGCTTGAAATTGTTTCATAATTTCTTCTTTCACTTTTAAACTCCACTCAGGTTTCAATCGCCTGAGTTTCTGCTTGACTGGCTTGAATCCCTCCTTGATAGGAAGGCGATGAAGAACAATGTCAGTGGATAAACCCACCATGTCTTCATGAGACCATGCAAACACATCCTGGAATTGGGTTAGTAGCGTAACCATATCATTCCTTTGGTTTGGGGTAAGGTCTGAACCAATCTGGATTAACTTAGGGTTTTCTAAGGTTCCAAGATTGAAGGAGGTGGTTTGATCAAAATTGGGTTTAGGTTTGTCTTCGACCCATTCTTTGATCTCCGGAGGCACCTCAATGTCCTCTTGTATTTCCAGCAAGTCTGAGTCCAACTTTTCATCAAAGTTACAATCCTTGTGGAGAAGAGGCATTTTATCAACAAGTACAGGCACATCTAAGTCCAGAGTCCTGAAACAAAATATGCTTTCACTTAATATATATGAAACTATTTAATCATATATAATGTTAGCATGTACAGACAAAATAACTGCTAATACTGTACAGAAAAGTAAGTTGTTATAATATCTACAGGACAGAAAGAAGTCCTACCCATTTTACCCTTGTCGACCAATGCAAGGAGTCCTGGGGGACTGCAATGATGGAGGGGCTGTCATCGTCCTCCTTCTCCCGAATGATGACCATTACATCTGGACAATCACCGTCTGGGGTATATCTATTTGTATGTTCATCATGGACAATGATGCGTACACCTGACATTATTCTGACGATGTTTTGTTTAATTCTCCGTTGGTATCGGCTTAGGAAATAACATAGCCATTACGTTGTCTTGCACCTTTACCGGAGATTGTGAAGACTATGGATGTACAGGTGGAAGTAATAGCTGCGCGGCTAAAGTGGAAGGAATCTTCTTATACTTAGATGGATTCCTGTAACTGGTACTGGCAGCATAGCCTAGTCTAGCTGTCCCAGTTTAACTGGACACTTGAATCGGGTGCTTAATACCCTGATGATTTTCCCAACCCTTGTCCCGACTGGTGTCCTAATGAAATTATTTCTTGAGTAGCTGCCATCACTTCGGTAGAAATCTTGGATACGGGAAATGGCGTCCCAAGGGGATGATATTGAGGGTTTCTTACTTCCAAAGTGTGGAAACTGACCGGCTCAACATCGAAATTAAAATTGATGAACGGTATGTCACCCTGTTGAGGGCATTCCGGTTCAACGTTGACTGTGACTAGGCTATTATTGATAATGTATTTAAGTTGCTGATGAAGAGTGGAGGGGACTGCCCCAGCCATATGAATCCACAGTCTCCCTAGAAGTAGGTTGTATCCTATATCTATTTTGAGCACGTGAAAAGACACACAGAATGTATGAGGACCAATCTCAATTGGCAGCCAAATCTCTCCGACTAAATTTCGACGGGATCCATCAAAATCTTTGATGGTCGTATGGGTACTTCAGATTCGTTGGAGATTGACATTCATTTTCAGCAACGTAGCATAAGGACAAACATTCAAAGACAAACCTCCATCTACCAAGACTCCAGCTAACATGTATCTGGATGATAAAACTGGAATGTGCAACGGCTTGTAATGACCGGTCCCTTCGTGCCGTATGTCATCATCAGTGAAAGAGATCACATTGTGGTTGAAAATGTGATCAGCCAGATGTTAAAATTTTTCTACATCCACTGATTTCGACAAGTAGGCTTCTTCCAAAACCTTTAGTAGAATCTTCATGTGATCTTCGGAAGTTAAGACCAAGTCTAATATTGAAAATTGATGTGGAGCTTCTATTAAGCTTAAAACCACCTTGGCTTCATTATGACCCATAGCATGGAGGAATTTTTCAATTTTCTCCGTGGGTATTTTCCCGTTTGATTTAACAGCATGCTTCATCACCTGTTAGGGAAGATACAGTGGATTCTCCTTCGACACTGCAGCAGTTGTATGACATGTAGATCCTTTAGCTTCTCCATAATTCCAGGGAACTTTCTGTAAGCTGGCAACAGGATATTGTGGTCGGAATGGTAGATTGATCGGCTCTGGAGCAGCCACTTTCAAGGGATTGTCAATTCCTTTGAGTTGAATTGTGGATGGTTTAACAGTCTCATCAGCCTCAGATGATATAACTGCTACTAGTCCCTTCCATTTAGTGGGACAAGTATTTTCACTCTCAAATAGCACATTATCATTGTCTGCCAGTTGCAGGACGCCGCTATCAATTAAGTTCTGAATAAAGTGGCGGAGTGCCCAACAATCTTCTGTGCTGTGACCGCGAAAATGGGAGTGATACTGACATACTCTATCAAGATTAAACCGTCCTGAATGGGGATTGATTGGAGGTAGGAGGGAAGTGATTCTTCCTTCATTGATTAGCATCTGAAGTATCTCCTATAGGTTGGCCCAGGTATGTAAATTCCCTTCTATTAGCAAAATCTCGATGAGCGCAGTCGCTCTCTTCGTCACTTTATCCTCCATTGTTTCATTTTTCGAAGGTGACGATAGAGTATTCATAATCAAGGGAAGGAGACTAGCATGCTCCTGGTTGATTAATTGGCGTGTGACTTGATGCTGATAGACCACCAGTTCTGCCAATTGCTCAATTTTTTTGCATAGAGCTTTCATCTTTCGTTCCATCATAAACTGGAACTTTGCATAATCCCATTTGTCAACACCGTCTTTGATGATCTGGGATGCTTCGCAGTTAAAATTAGAACTTTGTTCAGTGCTCCAATTAATCATGTTGACCTCTTCCTATTTGTGTGGAGGAAGATGGTTGTCTTGCACGTGAGGTTGATCTGGATTGGTGACCACAATCTCACCATTGTCTATTAAATCTTGGATTTTGTGTTTCTAGGCCCAACAATCTTGAGTATCATGTCCAGGTGCCCCGGCATGATAAGCACATTTTCGAGCAGCATTAAAACCCCTTCCATTAGGGCTGGCTGGTGGAAGAAGATGCGTGATTTTTTTCTGCGTGGTCAGAAGAGTAAGAATATTCTCGAGTGAGTCCCCTAAGGGTGTGAACACTCGAGGGCGTTTGACTTCTCCACCTTTTGGTATTGGAGGGTTTGAAGACTGTGCTTGAAAGGGAGTGTAATTTCTCCTCTGGATAGGCATGTTCTGATTGTCTTTTTGACCCTGTAGTATCAGGGAAACATCCTCCTCTTTCTTTTTATGGACCCTCCATGGTTTGTTTCCATAATTTTTGGATTGGATGTGCTCAGCAACAGCTTTAAGGGCAGCTAGGTCTTGAATCTTTCCTGACTTCAATCCCATCTCAGCCATTTCTCCATGTTTGATCATTTCAGAAAAAGGTTTACCGATGCCAACTAAAACTCTCTCATAGAAAGGAGCTTCCTATATGTAAATAAACGTCATGACCATCTCTGACTCCATCATAGAAGGAATTACTTGAGCAGCAAGGCACCTCCACCTTTGAGTATATTCTCTAAAAGACTCATTGGACTATTTCTTAACCTTGGTAATCTGGTACCGGTCAGGAGCCATTTGAGACTGGAAGCTGTATTGTGTAAGGAAGGCGTGAGCTAGCTCTTCCCAGCTATGGATTTTTGAGTTGTCTAATCTGGTATACCATGAACGGGCTTCTCCAGTTAGACTCTTCTGGAACAGCTGCATTCTGAGCTTCTCGTCCTCTGCATAAGATCCAAGTTCTCCAATAGACACCTTCAAATGTGTATAAGGATTCCCTAACCCATCATACTTTTTGAAGTCAAAAGTTTTAAACTTTTCTGGATAATGAACACCAGGGAACATACAAAGGTCGACATATGAGATACTCCCGTGTGCTCCAATTCCTTTGATAGCGCGAAGGGTTTCTTCCATTTGAAGAACTTTCTTTTTGATGTCACCGGTGTCTGGAACTCCTGTGAGATGGGCGGCATCATGACTTTTGTTGGTTGTATCCAACTGTAGTTCAGGTACTGTAAAGGCTTTATCAGAACCTTGAGTTCCCTCTTGTGTGGAGGATTCAGCATGTATGGGTATCTTTGGACCCTGAGTAGATTGATGTAGTTCTTTAAGCAGAATAGCCAAATCTATAATTTGTTTACTTAATCCGTCAAATTCTTTGTGAGAAACTGGATTAGACTGGTCAGATGAAGACATGATTGGCTGTAGGCCTGCGGCCTTTTTGGACTTTGACCGGGTAATAGGTCCGAATGCTTCCCTGCGACAAAACTGGCATAGTTTAGTTTTAGGGATGGTGTAAATGTTAACATGCTATGTGATGTGTCCGTATTAGGAATTTTGTCCTGCAAAACGGATGTTAGCTGTTTGTAATACCATGTTAAGTTAAATATGTATATGCACATATTTCTTCATATTTCTCATTACATGGAGATGAATATGGAATGTAAATTACAAGTAATTGAATTTACGAGTAATTTGAAATGAGAAAGAATGAAGAGACTTTCCTCCGCATTTGGTTTATCAGAGGCTGACCTATCTTAGGTTTCTCTCGCGGCTTTTCGGCATGAAGGTTCCCAAATCATCGTAATTTACTCAACGGGAAGTTAATCCGGTCTTTCAACTGGAGCGAATTTGGGTGGTGCCTTTACTGAGCCTCGTTGGAATTAGTCTTCCTATGAGTCCAGTAATCAAACACCGACAGGATAGCCTCTTGGTGGAGGGACCACACAACATACATTCACATACATCGCGTCTCACTGTATGGAAATGATGACATGTGCGAAGGACTAATATCACAAGCAGATATAGTGTAAAGTATTAATCGTAGTAAAGATATCCATTCGTACACATTCATCATAAATGTAAATGCAACATCCACACACAAGCATATAACAGTTTTGAAAAGCTTGTAATAGCGGCTTAAGTCCTCTTACTGGAGTCCCCAGCAGAGTCGCCACCTGTCGACGTTGAGATTTTTATTTGTCCCTTTTCGTTACCTGTTTTTTTGTGTTCTCATTTTAGGTGAGATTTGTTTGAAAAAACAAGTGAAAAAGGTCCGACATGTGTAATGTCGACGATTGGACTGCAAGAGTCGCCAGTTGGTTTTTTAACTGGTTATACCAATACAACTGAGAAAAGGTTTTCACATTAACCCAGTGATGTGACACTGCTTAACGGGTCGTTGAAGCCAAGATTCATTTAGGGTCCGGGGACTTGCTTATGTGGAGGGAAGGTGTTAGGCACCCCCCGACATCCGTGTTGCTACGGTGACCGCCACTTTTCAAGAAACTGTTATATGAATGTGTGCGTGTGTGGGGGTCAATGTGCTGTTATTTGGAAGTAGTGCGAGGCCTTGTTCGCACCTATATACACAGGGTTTGAATTTATGTAAAAATTCAGTTTTAAGCAAGATATGGCAATGATGTTTTAAAAGAAGTTTTTCAAACCCTGATGTTCAATAGTAATTGAGACCTTTTACACTCCCATTTTATTAAATGTTCAGCTTGATTGCTTTTATTTTCGAGATGCTAAGCATCTTCGAGAAAATAATGTACAAAGCAGTGCCGAACTCCTCATGGGTATGGAAACCATCGGAGGAAATCCGAACACCGTGAATAAATTTACAAGCTGCTTACAGCTGAAAATGTCCGTAACGGGAACCAAATCTAGATTCAGTAGACTGAATCTGTGATCACATGATTCCTAGGCTCACATGATGACGTAATTGATATGAACACAGTAAGCAGATATATATATATATATATATATATATATATATATATAAAGCTGTAAAAGCGATCAACCGCCACGGAGGAAACTCTAGGAGGGACGAAATGTAAATATATATATATATATATATATATATATATATATATATATATATATATATATAAACATGTAAACGCACCGGATATAAAATCCACGCTCATCGGACAAAGTCCAACAACAGTTAATATATATAAGTATATATATATATTAAAGCAGTAAATGCACCGGATGTAAAATCCAGGCTCATCGAACATAGTTCGACACACAGTTCATATATATAGGTATATATACGAAAGCCATTAAATGCTCCAGACCGAAGTCTAGGCTCAATCGAGGCATAACTCGATAATGTTAGTCCATATATATATATATATATATATATATATATATATATATATATATATATACAAACTGAAATGAAACCACGGACCGAAATCCGGGCATACACACATAACACGACTCTCAATGTGAAGAATAGTGTATGCAAAGATGAAGAGAAAGGCTTGAAGATGTGTAAAAAGGCTTACAGTGGGCTGTTAAAGAAGACTTCAATAACTTGAAATTGATGAATACTCGGCTCCCGCTGGTAAAAAGTAACTATATATGAGCTTATAAGTGTTTAAAATGAGAAAGCACTCAGTTTGGGGTATGTACAGAGCAAATTGGACAAGGCTTTTTCGCCTTTTTCTCTTCAAAATGGCCACCCCAAGCCCTTTATTTATAGAGGGGGGAGCCGCAGGTGTACCTAAGGCTGCCCAGGGTGCCCCGGACATCGCGAGTCCCGCCGTCTCGAAGTACGTGCACGCATGCAACGTGATGTCTGCTTGAGCTTTTAGAATTGCAATCCGGGCATCCGACTGAGGTATATAGGACCTATTTCGGACCGCCGTTGTCGAGAGTTACACAATGACATGGGATTAGAGGTTGTACGAAGTCATGAAGATGGGACGATGCCCTTCGGTCTTCAGCTTCAAATTCTATCCGTAATCCTCCGTAATAGTCACTCGGGATTGGTTTTCCTTGGATATTATGGGACATGGCTGTGTAGAAATATATGTTTGAAATGTTGAGATGACGTGATGTGGCGTAAAGGTGGCAAGATGATGACTTTGCCCCTCACCGGGGTTATCTCCGGTTTGGGTTGATAAAGCAGACGTTGCTCAAGGTTATCTCTGAGATTGGACTGCTGCCAGTGTTGAAGGTCCTCAGTGTCATCTCTAAGGTGTGACTGTCCTCCTGGTGTTATTGCCAGGTCTAGTACTGAGTGCCTCGGTGTAAACGCCGAGGTTGAAGCTAATTGCATGAATTTGAAACAAACATTTCTGGGGTTATCTCCGGAACTGCAACGACCTTCCTTGGGGTTATATCCAAGGTTAGAATCTGCTATTCCCAGTGTTGGGACTAAGACGGAACATCTCAGGGTTATCTCCGGGATGAATCGGTCTTCTCTGGTGTGTGTTCCGGTATTGGAACTGCAGGCCTCATGGTTATCGCCGAGGTTGGAACTGATGCTCCTGGTGTGTGTTCCGGGGTTGAGACTGAACTTCCGGTAGTATCCGGACTGGATGTAAGTTGTCTTCCAGGGTTATCTATAAAAGATGAATCTGCCATCCTGCAATATCAGTAATAGGTGTGCAGAAAATTTTGAGTGTCTACAGTCTGTTCGGTTCGGGTCGGGTCAAACATGTCAAGGCTTGTTTTTTTAAGATAAAATGAGATAACATAGGATTAATAACAAGATAAAATAAAGTAATAATACTAAGTAAAGTAAGAATACTTTATTTATGTAATGAGACATGGAGAAATAAAATAAAGTGAACAATTGATTAAATAAGTAAATAATAAAAGGATTATTTTAATTGTGGCAAATGAAGTAATTGTGTATTATGAAGGTTAATGAATAGTAATTAAGGAAAATTACTTTAAGAGAAACTAAATGATAACAAGTAAAATGATAGAAGGTTATTTTATTTGTAGTAAATAAAGAAGACCAAGCTTAGTTTAAAAGTTCCTTAACGCGTATGTGTAAACGACTTAATCTAGAATGCGTAACTTAAGTAATATTTCATGTATACAAACATGAAATGAGTATATGAGACTAAAATTGCTAAAATGTTTATAAGGTTTTCAAAAGTAAGAACATTGTGGATTATCCATTTATGAGTTTCAATGTGTATGGATAGATATATGTGTGATAAATGCATGTTGAGATTTATGTCAAAGTGTGTGACTAATGAGTACCTATACATACATAAATAGGATAATATAGTTCATTGAGGTGATTTTACGCTATAAGTGGTAATCAACGCTGAAGGCAAGTCTCCTAACTCACACAACTTTGGATTTTGTGTGAGTTCTCTAACTTCATTTGATTCTTATATTGAATGCAAGTTTCTAAATTTTATAAATTATATATATATATATATATATATATATATATATATATATATTATATAATCCGAATTGTTGTCATATCAACCATATTTATACCGAAAAAATATCTATTACTATTCGGAAAGCATTTGTATACCTTGACATTGTGCGAGCATTGGACTTATTGTTCTTAAATGCGTTATAAAGTTGTCTAAGCCTTTAATTCGGTTAGACTATTATCATATGTTAGAAAGTTATCCAAACCAATTGACTTGGTGCGGAAACTTGTAAATCTACTAAGATGAACAACCCTCTTAACAAGGGAAAATTTTTATATTGTCAGAGAACTGACGTGCGCACACGAGTATCATTAAATGTTATGCATAACGTAGGGTACTATAGGCTGATCACCTGTTGTACTTGTTTATATTGGATTTGCAGTACAATACTGTTAATTCTAGTAAGAGTTCTTAGTCCTTCGTGACTGCTCAATGTTCACTCTTATTGAACCTTGAAATGAATAAACTTTGAAATCATGTTGATATCATTCAGTCTATAGCGACACTTATTGAGAACTCTTGATACTTCTTATTATCCTTGAACTATCATTTACTGTTATACCTTTGAGATTCAAACGTTATAACTGCTTATTCATATTGCTATATTACTTGCTGGGCAAACTTTTTGCTCATTCTTGCTTCCCTAAAAATAGTACAGTTAAGGCAGAGCAAGTTGGTACTTCAGGAAAGGACAAGGAAAAGGGCAAGGCTACAGAATAGTTTAGTCCCTTAAGTGTAGAAGTATTATTATGATTATTACACTTATAATGATGTATTAAGGATGATTAAATTATGTTTAAGTTTAATCACTGGAATATTGTAGTAACGGTCACACAATACCTTGGGACGCGAATATTTATATTATATCAATGTAAATTATTCTATTATTTCGTTGTTGATGATTTTAGTATGATATTAGAATTAATACGTGACAAACCAAATTCAAGATATAAGTGTCTGAATTTGGGAGCGTCACAATATCATTCACTACATAATTTATACACTTTTGATCACACATTAATTTAATAAATTAAATTAATACTTAGTAATTTGAATTACTAAAAAACTTGGCCAAGATTCTGGTGATCAACCAATAAATTATATCAAGGGGATATCATAATTTAATTGTAGAATTCCATCTTAAAAAATACATGTTCCTAATTTCATAACATATATCACCCAATATATTGAGGTTTTGATTGTATTTAAAATCTCACTCTTTAATATATTAAAGTGACATACATTATAAATTAAGTTCTTTATTCTCTTAGGATTAAGAGTAATTGCACATTAATAGTAATTGAAAAATTATTTATAATAATAGTATTTAACAAATAATTTTTTGTAACGATCCAGTTCTATGTATTTCAAAAATACACCAATACACTAGATTAAAGTCTTCACTTTACATGACTAAGACAAATCATCCAATCAAGTGTATTACAATCTACTAGAATGGTTTGTCCATTTCCATCTAAGATTGAAAATAATATATTTTTTTAATTATACATAACATATAATTTATGTATTTTGTATATGACACTCCTTCATATACATAAATTATAAAATGTATAATTATGGATAAAATTTATGACACATTTAATTATGCAAAATGAAATTAAATTTTATTATTAAAATAATAAAATAAATATCAACATTGGATTTTTCTGGGCTTAAAACCTTACAATGTAAACATATGTTTAGGGGATCACTATTTCCACGGGTTAAATGCAAAGTCGACCATTGAACTTTAGTGGTTTTTGGGTATTGAACCCATTTCTTCCAGTCAACATAAACTGAGCCCCTTTCTATTCGGAGATTTGGACTTTGAACTCCCAGGCGCCACATGTGCGTTGATCTGATGATGTGTCACACGTGGTGCCTACGTGGCATACGTGACATATCTGAAGTGGGCATTTTATATTGTAATTTTACACGTGAGCAATCCTGACGTGACTTCTTTTGAATTTTTTCTAAAAATTTGCTTATCCACTAATTCGAACTCGCAACCTCACGTTTGAAACCTTGGCCATATGACCACCCGAGCACCACAGGCCTAGCTGTTAACATCTTGCAAGTATTAATCTTTATATCAAAATATTTCATTCCCCCCCCCCCCCGCCCAAAAAAATAAATTAAAATACTACACAAATCCTTCAAACAATCTAAGATTCATTTCGTTCTTTATCTTTCTCTCTCTCATCCAATTTTTGGAGAAATTTCAGATACTCCCCAACGAGGGGTCGGTAAAGTGAGACAAAAGGTTAGGGTTCCATTAACAGTCGTCTTTCTCTCTCTCTCGCCTACTGTAATCTCGAACTTCGTGAGGAATGAAAAGGGGAAAGCAGCGCCCTAAAGAAAATAGCCACCAAAAGGTTGGGGAATGTTCAATATCCATTGGAGTCAGTGGGATTTCATCACCAAGGTATTGTGGGTGTGGGATACGAGTACGAATTTGTACATCGTCAAAGGGACTCATTGTTGGGAGGAAGTTTTATGGTTGTTCAAATTATGGTGTAAGTTATTGTATTTACCCTCATAAAATTTTAAATTTTTATATACAATCGTTATAATTGTTTGTTTAATTTTTTACAGGCCCAAGCATTTTGTGGCTTTTTTCAATGGATTGACTCTATCCACATATTAGAAGATTCTGGGGTAGAGAATGATTCGGGTCTGTTGAATTTGAGGAGCATAGAAATTGACCTACAGATGATGAAGGAGAAAGCTCATGACTTGGGAGGGCAAGTATCAAAATTGGAAAAAAGAAAGTCAAATTAAAGAATGATTTGAAGTGTTTAAAAGAAGAAATAAAGAATTTACAAACTAGGGAGAAGTGGTTCTTACTTGTAATTGGGTTGCTTTTTGTGCTGTGTTTGAGCATGCTAAAAACCATGAAATAGTTTTAGTTGTTTTGATGTTTGAAAAAATTTGATATATAAGTGGTGATTGGATAATGTTGTTTGGATAATTGCATTATTTGAAATGCAGGTTCATGTTCAATTGGATAAGTGATGATTGAATAATGTTGTTTGGATGCTCCCTGTAGGTGGTTATTGGATAATGTTAAAAACCATAATTTGAAGAATGATTGTGTTAATGTAGATTCATGACATTTGATAATTGTATTTATTTGAATAATTATTTAGCAAAACAAAGCATACTTCACTAATCGGGGACATTTCAAATTATTTGATTTGTTCTTTTACAAAACAGAGCATTGAATATGAATGTACATGGAGCATCCCAATTTTTTAAAATTGATAATAAGTAAAACAAAGCGCTCATCTTAGAAGTGCAGGTACTCTTAATATGACATGAAGCTCTTAATTACCACATAGTTTGCAGTCTCATTGTTCAAACTGCACATAATTGTTCAATCCCATTGTTAAAAAAATGTCAGAAAATTAATACCTACAAATAGGGCTGAGCAAGGAATTAAATTAGAACCAAAACCGCACAAATCGCATCAATTAAAACCGCATCAACGGTTTCGGCGTATGTGGCGATTTTAGGTGGGTTGAGAAACTAAATTTATGGTTTCGGTTTGGTTAATAGCCAAAACCGCACGCATAAAATCGAAACCGAACCGTGTGTGTGTATATATCTCAGATGCATGATCTTGATATCTCTGAATGTATGACTGTAATGAAGTCAAACATGTTAAAAATTATTGATCGCATAATTAAAGGTTCCAAATGATTGTTCATTTGATTAGGGTGGAAAAAAAATTCTATTGAAGGCTTAGACCTTATTGAAAAAAATGACCTATTCAAGTCACTACTAGTTGGATTGGAAGGGAGGTCTTCATGTAGTGGATGAATATAGAGTTGGTATAAGAAATAATTACACTAGAAGTCTGCACTAAAGAAATAACCGACTCAAGAGATAAATATTTTTTAAATATGGTCACAAAATTAGAGTAGTGATGCTAAATTGCATAAAATATAATTTTATTATTTCAATTGCTTTTGAAACTGAAATTGTACCAAATGAAACTACACCGCACTAATCACAAGCGATTTTATGTGCGGTTTTGGATTTGTTAAACATCACCTAAGCGGTTTCGGGTGTGGTTTGGGCTTCAAACTGCACCATGTTCACCCCTACCTACAAACAATGCATACCTAACAAACTACAGATAATTATAACTGTAATTGTAACATTTGTACAAAAAACTTAACAAGAAACTCTCTTTTTCATTTAATCAGTAACACCATTGTCATGATTACAAACACAAAAATAAATATAAGAGTCTAGGATACCATACACCAAATAAAACATATAATCAGGTTTACAAACACCCAAAAATTTCTTCTTATTGTAACAGTTTTGTGTTTGACATAATACAAATACCAAAAATACCATAAATAAAAGTTCACACAAAATGATAATATATATTATTAGATCTTAAAATTCTACTCCTTGTTCAAACTTTCTTGTGTAGCACCAGTCTTGTTGAACTTGTTTGATCTTAAAGATTAATCCTTGCGAGATGTTAACTGTCGACGTCGGAATTTTTATTTGTCCCTTTTCGTTCCCTGTTTTTTTGTGTTCTCATGTTAGGTGAGATTTGTTTGAAAAAATAAGTGAAAAAGGTCTGACATGTGTAATGTCGACGATGGACTGTTAAGAGTCGCCGGTTGGTTTTTTATATGATTGTACCAACACAACTTAAAAAAGGTTTGCACATTGACCCAGTGATGTGACACTGCTAAACGAGTCTGTGAAACCGAGATTCATTAGGGTCCGGGGACTTGCTTATGTGGAGGAAAGGTGTAAGGCACCTGCTGACATCCGTGTTTCCACGGTAACCGCCACTTTTCAAGAAATTGTTATATGAATATGTGTGTGTGTGTGTGGGTCAATGTGTTGTTATTTGGAAGTAGTGCTATGCCTCGTTTGCACCTATATACAAAGGGTTTGAATTTGTGTAAAAATTCAGTTTTAAACAAGATATAGCACTGATGTTTTAAAAAAGATGTTTTTCAAACCCTTGTGCTCAATAGTAATTGAGGCCTTTGATACTTCCATTTTATTAAATGTCCGGCTTGATTGCTTTTATTTTCGAGATGCGAAGCATCTTCGAGAAAATAATATACAAAGCAGTACCGAACTCCTCATGAGTATGAAAACCATATGAGGAAATCCAACACCGTGAATAAATTTACAAGCTGCTTACAGCTGAAAATGTCCATCACAGGAACCGAATCTAGATTCAATAGACTGAATCTGTGATCACATGATTCCTAGGCTCACATGATACCACAGTTTATATAAAAAACTGTAAGCAGGCATATATATAAAAGCTGTAAATATATATATACAGACATGATCAACCACCACGAAGCACCTCCACGGGGGATCAGAATTGTAAATATATAAAAGCGGTAAATATATATATATATATATATATATATATATATATATATATATATATATATATATATTGACATGATCAACCACCACGAAGCACCTCCATGGGGGATCAGAAATGTAAATAAAGCTGTAAAAGCGATCAACTACCATGGAGGAAACTCCAGGCAGGATGAAATGTATAGAAAGCAGTAAAAACGGTCAACCGCCACGAAGTAAACTCTAGGTGGGACGAAATGTAAAGAAAGTAGTAAAAACTGTCAACCGGCACGAAGTAAACTCCAGGCGGGATGAAATGTAAAATATATATATATATATATATATATATATATATATATATATATATATATATATATATATATATATATATATATATATGTATGTATGTATAAAAGCATGTAAACGCACCGGATATGAAATTCAGGCTCATCGAACCAAGTCCGACAACAGTTCATATATAAATAAATAAATAAATATATATATATATATATATATATATATATATATATATATATATATATATATATATATATATATATATTAAAGCAGTAAATGCACCGGATGTAAAATCTAGGCTCATCAAACCAAGTCCGACAATAGTTCATATATATAAGTATATATATACGAAATCAATTAAACGTACCAGACGTAAGTCTAGGCTCATCGAATAGAATTCGACACATAATTCATATATATAAGTATATATATACGAAAGTAATTAAACGCTCCAAACATAAGTCTAGGCTCAATCGAGGCATAACTCGATAATGTTAGTCCATATAAATATATATAATATATACAAACTGAAATGAAACCACGGACCAAAGTTCGAACATACACCCGCAACACGACTCCCAACGTGAAGAATAGTGTGTGCAAAGATGAAGAGAAATGCTTTAAAGTGTGTAAGAAGGCTTATAGTGGGCTGCCAAAGAAGACTTCAATAACTTTAAATGGATGAACACTCGGCTCCCGCCGGTAGAAAAGTAGCTATATACAAGCTTACAAGTGTTTAAAATGAGAAAACACTCAGTTTATAGCGTGTACAGAGCAAATTGGACAGGCCTTCCTTGCCTTTTCTATTCTTAAAATGGCCACCTCAAGCCCTCTATTTATATAGGGGGTGCCACAGATGTACCTGCGGCTGGCCGGGGTGCCCCGGGCTTTGTGGGTCCTGCCGTCTCGAAGTACGTGCACGCATGCAATGTGATGCCAGCTTGAACTTTCAGAACTTCAATTCGGGCATCCGAGTGAGGTATATAAGACCTATTTTCGGATTTCCATTGTCGAGAGTTACGCAATGACATGGGATTAGAGGTTGTACGAAGTCAGGAAGATGGGACTATGCCCTCCAGTCTTCATGCTTCAAATTCTATCCGTTACCCTGCATAATAGTCACTCGGGATTGGACTTCCTTGGTTCTTGTGGGACATTGCTGTGTAGAAATATATGTCTGAAATGTTGAGACGGCGCGATGTGGTGTCAAGGTGGCAAGATGATGACTTTTCCCCTCACCGGGGTTATCTCCAGTTTGGGCTAATAAAGTAGACGTTGCTTAGGGTTATCTCTGAGATTGGACTGCTGAAAGTGTTGAAGGTCCTCAGTATCATCTCTGAGGTGTGCCTGTCTTCCCGGTGTTATCGTCGGGTCTTGTACTGAGTGCCTCGGTGTAAGCACCGAGGTTGAAGCTGATTGCATGCATTTGAAACAAGCATTTCTGGGGTTATCTCCAGAACTACAACTGCCTTCCTTGGGGTTATCTCCAAGGTTGGAATCTTCTACTCCCGGTGTTGGGACTGAGACTGAATATCTCGGGGTTATCCCAGGATGAATCGGTCTTCTCCGGTAGAATTTCTGATATTAGAACTGCAGGCCTTGGGGTTATCTCAGAGGTTAAAATTGATACTCCCGGTGTGTGTTCCGGAGTTGAAACTGAGCTTCCGATAGTATCCAGACTGGATGTGAGTTATCTTCTAGGGTTATCTCTGAAAGACAAATCTGCCCTCCTGCAATGTCAGTAACAGGTGTGTAGAAAATTTTGAGTGTCTACAGATGCCCCTATTTATCATATTCATGCAATGTAATGGCATGGATAGGATAAAGAATCATAGACACTTGAAATGCAATACGATAAATATGATGCTATGCATAGCAACATGATGCAAATAGATGATGCATATGGATTGCTTTCCCACATGCTGGGGATGATTGCCGGCTCCCTATTGCTTCTACCGGTGATGGTAATGACGGCAAGCTTGGATGTGCGATCCAAACTTCTTAGGATGTTGACGTTGGGGTTATCACCAAAGTCCTGAATCCTTGATACAGACTTTATTCCAAAGATGTGCCTCTCGTGTACAAGAGATCTGTGGGGATAAAACTTTGTCTGTTTGAGGATGTGTATAACATATTCCATCATTGATCCTCTCCGATGATGTTGATCTTTCCTGGTTTGTATCACCAGAGCATAGCAATGTTCTGTCGAATTTACTGCCAACAGTATATATTGCCAGGGCAGCCTGACCTTCGTTGACGTGTGAACCAACGGATGAATTCCCTGCTGGGGATAAATGCCAAGGCTGCTTGGCCTTCGTTGATGTGTGTATCAACTGCTGTAATTATCGGATGGATTCCGATGCGTCGTTGGGTTTACTTACCAACGGCTGCACTGACGTCAAGGCTGCTTGACCTTCGTTGCCATGCATATCAACAAAAAATATGCGTTGTATCTGTTTGATCCTTGCTGATGTGTGTGTCAACGATCAATATGTGTTGTAACCCCCGTCGGGGATCTGCTTGTGGACAGATGAACATGTGTTGTAACCCCCACCGGGGATCTGTTTGTAGACAGATGACCATGCATTGTAACCCCTGCCGGGGATCTGTTTGTGGACAGATGACCATGCGTTGTAACCCCCGCCAGGGATCTATTTGTCGACATATGACCATGCATTGTAACCCTTGTCGGGGATCTATTTGTGGACAGATGACCATGCGTTGTTACCCCCGCCGGGGATCTGTTTGAAAAGATTAGGGTAACGACCCTAAATTGACGGCATTGGAATTCTTTACGGTATTGCCCAATGTGATCTGCAATGATGGGGATTATCGGTATAGTATACCATGTGTTCAGGCGAATACCAATGAATGATATGAAAGCCACAGTCGGGCCTAGAAAAACCAGGATTTTAGGCTATTCTGCTCAATCGCGTAGCATTTTTATCCCTGATTTGGCCTTTTCAGTTTGTGAGAACTCCTTTGCAACTCGAACTGAACCGAGCCGGAGGGGTGGAAGCCACGTAGGGGTGCCGCAGGTACACCTACAACAGTCGTAAGTGGACCTGCGGCCAACCGTGAATGGTTATTTATGTTGCAGTTTGCTTTCTTAAGTCATTTCATGTTGCGCCGCGAAGGAAATCTGAGAGCACTTCTTCAGATCTTCTGAGTTCAGACGTCTTTCTGTAAATTTTATCACCGTACAAATGTTCTACACTGTTCTGGTAACGTATGCATATACTCTTTTCCAGTTTTTATCCGTTGGAAAATGACTTATCACATGAAATGCATCTAAACACATTGTAGTGTATATGCATGCTCAAATGAATTGATAAAAAATATTCAACATAGTAAATGTTAGTATTAAACCATGCTGAACATAATGATATAAAATTTTTTGACTTTTGAAACAGTCAAATTGGCACCTTATTTCTGCTATTTCTTATCCTGATAATAGCAAAGGTGCTGATAATTAGGCTACCCTTATGGATTGATAACTTTGATTTTTAATGCAAATAGTATTTATATGACTATGGGCAGGTGTGCTACTGAATGGCCACCTAGTCATGCCTATGTGTATGTGGATAGTCCTATTTATAGAGGAAACTATGGCAAATTTTCCAAAATGTAGGCATTGAGTAGTCATATATATTTAACTCAACTGTAGATGTATGTTAAAATAATGAATGCATGCATGTAGTCATTAAATGCATTTTGAAAAGCTCTAGGTTAGAAAATACCACACCCTTTTTGAGGTGATTTGGAAATTTTTTGTCCAGATATTATGGATCCGGATCAGCCGAGTAGTTCTCGCAGGACCACTTCTGGTATACGGAGGAGGGCTTTTGAAGTGCCTCGACCCCGTTCTGTTAGACATCCTCGTCGGTTGGTGGAGGTGGTGATACGTCCAGTCTGGGTTGATGTACCGGACGTCAAGGACGAGGAGGAGGATGTTCCGATTATGGACCCCGCTCCTGCTGTACATATTCCCTGTAGGGATCTCCCGAGTATTCAGGTGGAAAACCCAGAGCTCCTGGGTGATCTGAGTCGACATCCCTCGAAGTATTTGCATACCAATGAGGTATAAAGTTAGATCTTAATTTTCCTTCTTTCCTATTGATGAGGAGTAAAGGATTTTGATGTCGATATGCATTTTATGTAGGTTCCCGGCTTTACACAGCCTTATGGGAACTGGTTCAGCATTCACTCCATGTACCAGGCTCTGCATCCTGACTATAGAGCGATTGTGCATGACTGGGGATTTGGGCCATTCTTTTTCATCCTTCCCCGCCGCTGTCCCTGGGGTTACCTCAGGGCATTATCTGAGCGCTGGTTTCACCAGACTCAGTCTCTCTATTTACTGGACTGTGAACTGATGATGACGCCGATGGATTGGCGGTTTATCACAGGTATGGAGTTTGGAGGGGCACCAGTTCCTTGCACGGTGGATATTACCCCGACTACCGTTAGATCCTTGCTAGGAGTTACGGTAGAGGCGCTCAAGGGCAGGACTATCCGTAAGGGTCCTTTGAGCGTAGATACTATGAGTGGGCTGTTGAGTGAGCCCATACCAGCTGATGTCAGAGTCAGGGATTGCATTCTTTGGCGATTGTTCCTGATGATCATTAGGGGCTACTTCATAGCAGATAACTCTTCTACGGTGTCGTTCGTTTTAACTAACGCCATGCGACATGTGGACCGTATAGGAGAGTATAATTGGGGCTTCTACACCTTTGCCTATTTTCTCAAGGGCATGCGTATGCGCTCGCAGGGCTTGACCGAGGCTTGGTTAGGATTTTGCCTATTTCTGCTGGTAAGTATTTCTCTTATAATTTACCATGTACAGGTTAAGAGTGTTAACTGACAGCAGATGTTTGCCTTTGTGTTGGCAGTTTTGGGCCTATGAGAGGCTCCCATGCTTACGTCCGGTGAGTGTATTAGGGTTGGATACCTACTCATGAGGACAACGATGGCATCATTCCATACTGGCGGAGGTCCCCGTAGCTGAGGGTTTCACTCATTGTCGCCTACAGTTGGAGTTGTTGACAACGGATGTCATCACATGGATTCCATATTCTGGAGAGCATTTGGCCATTGGATTTGAGGATTGGTACCCGACTAGTGTCGAGTACGTGATTTCCACCCGAGGGTTTCTTTCTTCACAGATGGAGGATGGGAGCTCTATTTAGGAGAGCGTGCTATTAGGAGCACCACAGGAGAGATCCGTATATCGATCTTGCCTCCTGCCAGGCGTTATTAGCCTATGTCGCAGTCACCCGTCATTGATATCCCATTGTTGGGTATTGACGGTTTTGCATTGTCAGAGGGTTCTTGCACTCAGGATGTATTCTAGCATTGGTGGATCCCTCGTACCATTGGAGCCCAGAGCTGTGCCACTTAGTTCATAGGGGATATGATTCCAGGATCCGTGATGATGACGGATTGGCTAGCTTGTGTCCGAGATCCGACTCATGAGACAAATATTGACAGCTTGACCCAGCGACTGGACCGGGCGCATTTCTTTATCCGACATTTGGGCAGAGATCCGGTAGAGGCAGATTTGTTTGATCATTCCAGAGCAAGAGCTGACCCCTCAGATGACCCATTTGGCTTTGTCGACGTAGATCCTCCTTTGTATAGGCCTGACATCCCTGTTGATAGAGATCCAGTGACTCAGGAGGAGTTACATCAGGTGGACAGGATTGATGATGTAGATATTGACACCATTATCTTCTTCTGATGTGTATTCTCGTTATCTCTTTTGATTGGCCTCTTGTTAGATATTGGGTGGCTGTGCCTCATTCTTGCTATATCTTTTGATAGGCCTCTGTTAGTAGTAGGGCGTCTGTGCCCTATTTCCCTATATTTTTAGTTGTACAGAGATGATATATATAGATGATGATGTATTTAGGAATGTATGTACTATCTCCTATTCCTTGCATCATATTGCCATCTATTATCTTTTATGCATGTATCATGTTATGCATATGTATGTATGTCCAAAGATATTCAACATTGACCCCTGGATGGTATTATGATACGGGCCACACAGATGTCTTCTTCGACAGTCAGCCGCATAGATCACACTCCGCCATTATTGATGGCATCCCGTCTGAGATATTGGTATGATAGTATGTTACCCTCAGATAGGGTGACTGTAGACGAGCTGCTGCAGCATACCATGACCCTTTTGATGTTTCAAGTTCCCACATGATTTGTGGAGGGCATACTGGAGCACTGGGTACCGGAGAGGCAGGTTTTCCGATTTGGGACCCATGAGTTGACTCTGACTTTGGAGGAGTATGCATGTTTGACGATGCTGCCACTTGACAGACCTTGCGTGCAAATGGCCATTGGTGACATGAGCCGTCAATTTATGACTCTCACCGGGCTGAGGCGGAGAGTTGTGCAGGATGAGATCACATCTGGCCACGTGATATACCAGCATTTTTTGACTAACATATTTGGCTATGAGGACAACTATGCTCGGTATTCTAGGGATTTCACCATACCAGAGGACCAGTGGCATTTGACCAGAGTGGATGTATTGCTGCTGTATGCATTATCATATGTGTGCATGCCACGATTCATGGATGAGTTGGACATCGGTGTTATAATGGCAGTGAGAGCTCTCAAGGAGGGTCACACCATTATTCTGATGATCATGGCAGAGACACTGAGGTCGGCCACGTTTTACAGCACTTACCCTATAGGGGAATTCACAGACAGTTCGGTCATGCTGTACGTGTGGTTTATATCACACTTGAGACCGATTGGCACATTCAGACAACACGGGAATTATTTCACCCATGAGATAGCTATGTCTTATTCCTTCCAGCCTACTGAGTGTACAGATCCTGCATCTTGGTCCGTTTTCTTAGCTGGGATTGTAAATCTGTTTGTTATCTTGTCGTGTTCAGGGCTCAGTTCACCATACAGTTTCATCACTCATTCTCTGAGCATGGATTATCTCCCTCTGGTTGGTTTGAGGGGTATGACTACCTACCACCCTCTGGCCGTGATGTAGCAGTTTGACCAGTTCCAGGATTTTCATCCTTTTGATGGGGCATTAGGTCAACGCTTAGCTTCTCGCCACTTGTCAGCAGAGGATCGATCCCGTGTGTATGCTTGTTGGGATCAGCGTGAGATAGCTACTTTTTTTGTTAACCATCCGGGTTGTTCGCCAGAGTATTCTGCATGGATGGAGACAGAGACTTCATCGGCTGTGGTAGTATCCACAGTGCTGAGCATTGCTTCAGATGTTGGAGAGCCCATGGAGGACATTGATTCTCACACCGAGGAGGAGCCATTTTTTTGGTTACCAGCAGTTCTTTTAGATTATCCCAGTACTAGTACTGTCGTGATTCAGCATTCAGCACAATACTTTGAGCAGAGTCTTCATCTGATGACTTTTGAGAGAGATCAGGCTAGAGCCCTGATGTTGACAGCTCTTGATGGGAGAGACGCAGCTCTGTTAGAGAGAGACGAAGCATTAGCTCATAGAGATGCCGCTGTTACTGAGTGGGATGAGACCAGATCAGCCATAGATGCGGTGATAGTTGAACGGAATAGTGCTATATCTGCCCGAGATGTAGCCATCACAAATAGTACTATAGTGAGATTCCTGACCACTGGTATGCTTGCCGAGATGAGTGCGTACATTAATGAGCATCGCGTCACCATGCAGATGGCCTCAGACTTGCTGGCTCGTGTGGACAGCCTTGTATAGGAGACCACATCGTTACCTTCTTCTTCTGAGAGAGATGCTATGTTAGATTTGCTAGCTCGCATACATACCGATCTGTAGATAGCCTTGTATTTTCCTGCACAGATTAGCTTAGCCATTTTGTCATGTACAGTTTACATTATGTATATCAAATAGCATTATATATAGCAGGGAAATATATTTTTGTTCACTTCCCTTTTAGATATGCTTGAATACGTGCTTAATATTTGCCTGCTTCTTCAGGGCTTGTGATCTTGATGTATTCTGAATTCCTCCTTGCTGGATGGACATTGAGTTGTCTCTAGATAGTTCAGAATGGATCATGGATCGGTGTGTATCCCTACCATCTTTGGTGTCTTGGGACTGGTTTCTGTATGGACATGTGGAGAGGAGTGTGGCTTTCCTCTCTGAGATTGACCGCACCACAGATAGTCGCCAGTACTCCTATTTAGGAGGAGCCTAGTTTATTCCATCTCTTATGGATTGATGTTGCTCTTCAAGGAACAACTGCAGCTTAGATGGTCGCCAAATCTACTATTTAGGAGGAGGTCAGGTAATTCCATCTCTTTGGTTTGAAGCCAATGAAATGTGGTGGATTGAAGTTTGATCCCAGTACCGTTGACAAGTATTTGTGTTTTGGTAGGGGGTTAGACCGAACCATAAATGGCTGCCTACGTACTCCTATTAAAGAGGAGACCAGGTCTGCGTAGTTCAAACCTGGTGTAAGTGGTTCAACGCTGTATGTGGCAGAAAAGGTGTGGGAATGTTTTTGTTGTTTGTCTTTTTTTAAAAAAAGGAGAAGGGTGTAGAAATGTCTTTGTTGTTTTTGTTTTATTGCGACTGGGCCATGTAAAATGGTTGCCTACGTACTCCCGTGTATCAAGGAGATCAGGTCGACGTAGTTCGCCTCTCAGGACGATTTGTAGCCATTGACAAGTTTGATCCTTTGTGGAGGACAAACTGCGGGGGAAGAAAGTTTAATCCTAAGTTCAGGATAAACTGCAGGTGTGAAAAGTTTGATCCCATGTTTGGGGTAAAACTGAAAGTGTGAAATGTTTAATCCCTAGTGGGATAACTAAAGTTGAGTAAGGGTTAAAAAATCGAGTGAAGAGGAAGGGATCTGATGATCCGAAAACCAGGCTGCTGGCTTGAAAATTGTGTTTCCCTGAGGGGCGCAGTGTGGAAAAGAGTTGTATGTAATGAAGGGTTAAAGAACCGGAATGACTGGTGATCTGGTGATCCAACACTAGGATGTTTACTTGATGGTAACTTCAGACATAGTACCATTTCACGGTGTCCGAGTTGATTAGTTGAGGAAATTCATCGCCTTCCATTTCCTGCAATCTGAGAGCACCTCCTGTCAATACTTCCTTGACAATAAACGGGCCTTCCCAGTTAGGTGCGAATTTTCCCTTAGACTGATCTTGGTTGTCAATGATCTTCTTCAAAACCAAATCATGTTGTTTAAACTGCCGTAACCGGACTTTTCTGTTGTAGGATCTGGCGATCCTTTGTTGATATAACTGACCATGGAAGATAGCCACGGTTCGCCTTTCGTCTATTAGAGATAATTGGTGATACCTGTCTTGTACCCATTGGTCTTCATCCATCTGAGCACCTATCAACACTCTGAGGGATTCCATTTCTACCTCTATGAGGAGTACAGCTTCCATCCCATAGGTCAATGCGTAGGGGGCTGCCCCAGTTAAAGTGCGTATTGATGTTCTGTAGGCTAACAGAGTAAGAGGCAATAGGTCAGGCCATCCTTTGTGGTTGGCGGACATTTTTTGCATGATCTTCTTGATATTTTTGTTAGCCGCTTCAACATCACCATTCATCTTTGGACGGTAAATGACGGAGTTAAGTTGTTTGATGTGGAATTTACTGCATAACTCTTCCATCATTTTGTTGTTGAGGTTCTTAGCATTGTCTGATACAATTACCTCTGGTTGTCTATATCAACAAATGACATTGTTTCTGATGAAAGCAGTGATAACTTCTTTGGTAACCCTGGGGGAGGAGGCTGCTTCTACCCACTTGGTAAAGTAGTTGATCATGGTAAAGATAAAGCGATATCCATTACTGGCTTTGGGCTCGATGGGCCCGATCACGTCCATTCCCTACATTGAGAAGGGCCAAGGCGAACTCATATTGTGGACCTCCCGTGGAGGGGCGTGGATAGCATTCCCATGAATTTGGCACTGATAACATCTCTTGACGTGATCATTGCAGATAGCCTTGGGAGAGAGCCAGTAATGTCCTGCTCTGAGGATCTTCTTTACAAGTAAAGGGTCGTTCATGTGTGGGCCACATACTCCACCATGGACCTCATCCATGAGTCTCTAAGCTTGATCCTTGTCCAGGCATCTAAGGAGACCTAGTGTAAGACCCCAAATTTCATGAAATAAAAGTATTCAATTTTTCTTATAATTACTATTCAGTAAATGGTTAAATTGATAAATGTCAAAGTTAAGGGTGATATATGATTTTTTTTTTCAAAATAAGCAAGTGGTTATAAAATATTTATTTTTGGTCGGTGAATATTCGTTTGGTCGTGGAATATTCTTTCTGTCGGGGAATATTCGTACGACGGCGCAGCCATTTGTGGGCCCCATAACAGGATAACTGTCGGGTGAAGAAAACGACAAATTTAAGTTTTTACAAAAAACGGCGTAGTTGTTACCGTTAACATTGTTGAAATACCCGGTGGTTAAAATACAGTAATACGCGTTATTGCACAGTAGCACACGGTATTGCACAATATTTTTGAAATTATTGATTCTTACGTAAGAAGGCACTACTCAATAATTGTTACATTAATTACTGTTCAATATTTTATTTTATTGATTCAATAATTGCTACGTTAAAATTTTATATTATTGTTGTTCATTAATTGTCACTGCACAGCATTTCCCATTATCAGATCAATAATTCATATTATTTGAATAATATTATTAGATAACATTATTGGCAATGTCTAGAAAGTTCTGTCTAAGGAGAGGTTTGGTCACCTAATTGCGCGCCAGTAAGGAGAAATTCTTATTGGAAAGCCCCCTCTTTCCTGGGAACGGCCTGGTTGTCATAAATGTGATTCTGTAATATTATTTGTGAATAATTAATTATTGATTCATATGATAAGGAAATATTTATTTTATGTGGATATAAATGAGGGATATATTTTTGTGGTTAAAAAAGAAGGAGTTAATGTTGAGGTATTTTATCTGTATTTTTGTCGGAACGGAGGTATTGAAAATTAAATTAGGGTTTTTGAGATATTTTGCGGGGGTTATAATTTTTAATCCGACCGTTGGATCGTGGTAATTTTTGGATATGTTATACATATATAAGTTGAGTATATGCCCACAAATTTTGAACCGTTAAAAATGAACGTATGATTTGTTATGAATTTTACGAGATGACTGGTTTAGAAATTGTTGAATTTTCGGAGTTAATCATTTTGGTGAAAAATTCTAGAATTGGTGGGTCCCACTCTTGGTTGGTGAAGAAATGTGCTGAGATTTTTATTCAAATGTGGTGGGTGAGAATAGTAGCAGGTAAAGCCATCAGGTTGCAGGTTAAGTTTGCTTCGGCGTGCTAACATTTTCCTATAAATAGAGGGCTAAGTTAGAATTGAAAATCAAACCAGAAACATAAGCTTTCTCTCTTTCTCTCTCTATATTAGGAAGCATATTTTGTGAGTATTTAGATACTTTGAGAGTTGTTATTCAGTGCAAGTTTCCTTCGGCTTTGCATTCCAGTCAGAAATACTGCACTTTTGATGTAAATGATAGTAAAGCATAGTAAGGGATTTTAAGGGTTGTTATGATTTTTAGTTTCGTAATTTTTCTGAACTTCAAAAATTCTGGAAAAATTTGAAATGATTAATTGATGAGTTTTCTTGGTTGTGTCCAAAAATGACGATTTTTGGATGTATAGATTAAGAGTTATGAATTTTACGGGGAAAGACTATTTTAAAAGTAACCACTTATAACTCCTTGTGGTTAACTCCAAAATTGATAAAATTTTTATTAGAAGTATATCTATATAATATTAGTGTACTTTGTGAATTTCAGAATTTTTGGATAAAAGTACAATTTTTGATAAATGTCTAAATATTCGGCGGTTTTGGCCATATGAAAAATAGTAAATGAGTTTTAAAAATTCTGAGAAAAATATATGTTCAATATGGAACTATATTCTGCTAAATCCCAGAAAAGAAATATTTTTGGAACTGATTTGGTATGTTTCATGAAAATAGTCTAGTTATGAGTGAATGAATTAAATATGTTATGTGAAGTAAGAAAATTGAAAAATAGGATTTTATGACTTGAGAATCCTATATGAGGTATATGCAGATTTTTGATGAGGGTTTTAGTTATTGGTAATGAAATCTTATGAGTTTGACATTTTAGGATGATTAAATGCATTATTTAGTAAAGTGTAAACAATTAAAATAAATTGTTTATAAGCTTAAGAAATATTATTCTTTCAATATCATTATACCGAAATATTGGTATGAATTTTATTGTGGAATTTCTAATTTTTTCTGTCGGGGTTACTATTTATGAGTTACTATTCACGAGTTACTATTCATGACAAAATTGATTTCTTTTTCAGACCAAATTATAGTTGAGTTATGAATATTACTCTTGAGATTAAATCTATATGTTGATTATATTGTTTTTATTATCATATATAATATTTTTGTAACCCTGATGTTAAATTTTTCTTTCACTTGAGTGTAAAGATGGGTAAATTATTGGTATGATCGTGACTGAAAAATGTCTTTGGCATGTAGTGCAAAGATGAATTATTAACTGGTATGATCATGACCATTGAATTTATAATTGAATATCTTTAGCTTAAGTGTAAAGATGAATTGATTAACATGGTTATAATTATTGTTTATATAAATTCTGAAATGATTATATATTTCTTTGAGATATGAATATCTTTGGCCTGTAGTACAAAGATGAATTGTTGATGAATATCTTTGACCCATAGTGCAAAGATGACATGTTGTTGAATATCTTTGGCCAGTAGTGCAAAGATGAACAGGTGTTGAGATGAACATGACCAACTGGTGATACAAATGAATATCTTTGGCCGTGGTGCAAAGATGAAGTTATTAGTATGATTATGAACAGAAAATGAGATTTGGTGTAACCATGATCTTTGATGTTTCAGGTAAAGATAGGTGATAAAAATTATCTTCGTCCTGGATGAGAAGAGGAATTTAGAACTACAGTTATGATTATGAGTTATTCATATGATTGTGGACCTGAATTGTTGATTGATGTTACAGGGATAAAATATTGTTGGTGGATTTTTAACATGGAGAAGATAATAGACTTTATAGTCTATTGACTCTTCTAATGGATTGCTCGTTCCGCTGCAACTATGGTTGAAATTTTTATCATCTACCATATGTCCTAAATCTCTGATTTATTACTGATGAAGACTATTGATAATTTATTTATCTTTAGTCATGATATTCTTTACTGGGCTAGTTGTGCTCACCCTTTTGTTTCACAATTCTTTTCAGGTAATAAGAGTGTAGCTGGGTCGAGCAGGGGTAACAAGGGAATAGAACGGTGGTCATCATTTAGTAGTTATATTTGGTGAAGAAAATAGGGTGAGGCGAACCCAACGTTGGAAGGGTGTTTTGTCACTATCATACAAGATGTCTAATGACATACAACCTTGTGTCATCATAAGACAGGGTTGTGCTCATCCACTTGCTGAGTATATTTACGAGCACTACCTATAAAATCTTGGTGTTTGTTTGAAGTATAATTCTCAATTAGAGACAGTAGAGATAATGATAAGTCAAGAGAAGACTCACCATTAGGAAGAATATGATAGTAATCTTCTTGTTTTTTTTGGGGTATATTGGGTCAACCAAGGATAATTCTGTGGCCATATGATATCTATCACAACCTAGAAGCATGGTCTCCCATGTACGATGGTTTTCTTGAGCACTTCCCAAAGATTCTAATTTCTAAAACAGTTTTTGACTATACCTTTATGTAAGGTGTCATTGTGAGGTGCTGTCCATAGTTGGGACATGAGTCACAGTTGGTATTAAAACTCACAGTATATGTGTTGTTGTATTTTGCACGACAATTATTGTAATAAAGTTGTAGTTATTTTCTGTACTATGTATTTGGCGACTCAGAATGGGTTGGATGGAATGGACCTATTTTTGGGTCGTCACAGTTGGTATCAGAGCTTAGGGATATGGTCTCTGACGGAGATCAGGGAATATAACTAGGAGGGGAGAGATTAGTAAATCCTTCGCTAGTGTGTCTTACCTAAGCTTATTTGTTGGTCAGTCATAATATCGGGATATTATGTGATATGTTAGTTTGTTAAATTAACCCTTGTTTTGAAGCTGTATTCTAGAATGATATTTAAAATACAGGAGATGAGCAATGGAGTAATTATGATGACAGGGAAGATGGAATCTGAAATGAAAGGATTCTCAACTCTTTGAAATACCAGGTACGTAAATTTCGGGGACGAAATTTCATAAGGAGGGGAGATTGTAAGACCCCGAATTTCATGAAATAAAAGTATTCAATTTTTTTTATAATTACTATTCAGTAAATGGTTAAATTGATAAATGTCAAAGTTAAGGGTGATATATGATTTTTTTTTTCAAAATAAGCAAGTGGTTATAAAATATTCATTTTTGGTCGGTGAATATTCGTTTGGTCGTGGAATATTCTTTCTGTCGGGGAATATTCGTACGACGGCGCAGCCATTTGTGGGACCTATAACAGGATAACTGTCGGGTAAAGAAAACGACAAATTTAAGTTTTTACAAATAACGGCGTAGTTGTTACCGTTAACATTGTTGAAATACCCGGTGGTTAAAATACAGTAATACGCGTTATTGCACAGTAGCACACGGTACTGCACAATATTTTTGAAATTATTGATTCTTACGTAAGAAGGCACTACTCAATAATTTTTACAGTAATTACTGTTCAATATTTTATTTTATTGATTCAATAATTGCTACGTTGAAATTTTATATTATTGTTGTTCAATAATTGTCACTGCATAGTATTTTCCATTATCAGATCAATAATTCATATTATTTGAATAATATTATTAGATAACATTATTGACAATGTCTAGAAAGTTCTGTCTAAGGAGAGGTTTGGTCACCTAATTGCGCGCCAGTAAGGGGAAATTCTTATTGGAAAGCCCCCTCTTTCTTGGGAACGGCCTGGTTGTCATAAATGTGATTCTGTAATATTATTTGTGAATAATTAATTATTGATTCATATGATAAGAAAATATTTATTTTATGTGGATATAAATGAGGGATATATTTTTGTGGTTAAAAAAGAAGGAGTTAATGTTGATGTATTTTATCTGTATTTTTATCGGAACGGAGGTATTAAAAATCAAATTAGGGTTTTTGAGATATTTTGCGGGGGTTATAATTTTTAATCCGACCGTTGGATCGTGGTAATTTTTGGATATGTTATACATATATAAGTTGAGTATATATCCACAAATTTTGAACCGTTAAAAATGAACGTATGATTTGTTATGAATTTTACGAGATGACTGGTTCAGAAATTGTTGAATTTTCGGAGTTAATCATTTTGGTGGAAAATTCTAGAATTGGTGGGTCCCACTCTTGGTTGGTGAAGAAATGTGCTGAGATTTTTATTCAAATGTGGTGGGTGAGAATAGTAGCAGGTAAAGCCATCAGGTTGCAGGTTAAGTTTGCTTCGGCGTGCTAACATTTTCCTATAAATAGAGGGCTAAGTTAGAATTGAAAATCAAACCAGAAACATAAGCTTTCTCTCTTTCTCTCTCTATAATAGGAAGCATATTTTGTGAGTATTTAGATACTTTGAGAGTTGTTATTCAGTGCAAGTTTCCTTCGGCTTTGCATTCCAGTCAGAAATACTGCACTTTTGATGTAAAGGATAGTAAAGCATAGTAAGGGATTTTAAGGGTTGTTATGATTTTCAGTTTCGTAATTTTTCTGAACTTCAAAAATTCTAGAAAAATTTGAAATGATTAATTGATGAGTTTTCTTGGTTGTGTCCAAAAATGACGATTTTTGGATGTATAGATTAAGAGTTATGAATTTTACGGGGAAAGACTATTTTAAAAGTAACCACTTATAACTCCTTGTGGTTAACTCCAAAATTGATGAAATTTTTATTAGAAGTATAGCTATATAATATTAGTGTACTTTGTGAATTTCAGAATTTTTGGATAAAAGTACAATTTTTGATAAATGTCTAAATATTCGGCGGTTTTGGCCATATGAAAAATAGTAAATGAGTTTTAAAAATTCTGAGAAAAATATATGTTCAATATGGAACTATATTCTGCTAAATCCCAGAAAAGAAATATTTTTAGAACTGATTTGGTATTTTTCATGAAAATAGTCTAGTTATGAGTAAATGAATTAAATATGTTATGTGAAGTAAGAAAATTGAAAAATAGGATTTTATGACTTGAGAATCCTATATGAGGTATATGCAGATTTTTGATGAGGGTTTTAGTTATTGATAATGAAATCTTATGAGTTTGGCATTTTAGGATGATTAAATGCATTATTTAGTAAAGTGTAAACAATTAAAATAAATTATTTATAAGCTTAAAAAATGTTATTCTTTCAATATCATTATACCAAAATATTGGTATAAATTTTATTGTGGAATTTCTAATTTTTTCTGTCGGGGTTACTATTTATGAGTTACTATTCACGAGTTACTATTCATGACAAAATTGATTTCTTTTTCAGACCAAATTATAGTTGAGTTATGAATATTACTCTTGAGATTAAATCTATATGTTGATTATATTATTTTTATTATCATATATAACATTTTTATAACCCTGATGTTGAATTTCTCTTTCACTTGAGTGTAAATATGGGTAAATTATTGGTATGATTGTGACTAAAAAATGTCTTTGGCCTGTAGTGCAAAGATGAATTGTTAACTGGTATGATCATGACCATTTAATTTATAATTGAATATCTTTAGCTTAAGTGTAAAGATAAATTGATTAACATGGTTATAATTATTGTTTATATAAATTCTGAAATGATTATATATTTCTTTGAGATATGAATATCTTTGGCCTGTAGTACAAAGATGAATTGTTGATGAATATCTTTGACCCGTAGTACAAAGATGACATGTTGTTGAATATCTTTGGCCAGTAGTGCAAAGATGAACAGGTGTTGAGATGAACATGACCAACTGGTGATACAAATGAATATCTTTGGCCGTGGTGCAAAGATGAAGTCATTAGTATGATTATGAACAGGAAATGTGATTTGGTGTAACCATGATCTTTGATATTTCAGGTAAAGATAGGTGATAAAAATTATCTTCGTCCTGGATGAGAAGAGGAATTTAGAACTACAGTTATGATTATGAGTTATTCATATGATTGTGGACCTGAATTGTTGATTGATGTTACAGGGATAAAATATTATTGGTGGATTTTTAACATGGAGAAGATAATAGACTTTATAGTCTAATTGACTCTTCTAATGGATTGCTCGTTCCGCTGCAACTATGGTTGAAATTTTTATCATCTACCATATGTCCTAAATCTCTGATTTATTACTGATGAAGACTATTGATAATTTATTTATCTTTAGTCATGATATTCTTTACTGGGCTAGTTGTGCTCACCCTTTTGTTTCACAATTCTTTTCAGGTAATAAGAGTGTAGCTGGGTCGAGCGGGGGTAACAAGGGAATAGAACGGTGGTCATCATTTAGTAGTTATATTTGGTGAAGAAAATAGGGTGAGGCGAACCCAAAGTTGGAAGGGTGTTTTGTCACTATCATACAAGATGTCTAATGACATACAACCTCGTGTCATCATAAGACAGGGTTGTGCTCATCCACTTGCTGAGTATATTTACGAGCACTACCTATATAATCTTGGTGTTTGTTTGAAGTATAATTCTCAATTAGAGAAAGTGGAGATAATGATAAGTCAAGAGAAGACTCACCATTAGGAAAAATATGATAGTAATCTTCTCGTTTTTCTTTGGGGTATATTGGGTCAACCAAGGATAATTCTGTGGCCATATGATATCTATCACAACCTAGAAGCATGGTCTCCCATGTACGATGGTTTTCTTGAGCACTTCTCAAAGATTCTAATTTCTAAAACAGTTTTTGACTATACCTTTATGTAAGGTGTCATTGTGAGGTGCTGTCCATAGTTGGGACATGAGTCACAGTTGGTATTAAAACTCACAGTATATGTGTTGTTGTATTTTGCACGACAATTGTTGTAATAAAGTTGTAGTTATTTTCTGTACCATGTATTTGGCGACTCAGAATGGGTTGGATGGAATAAACCTATTTTTGGGTCGTCACACCTAGTCCTGCAAGTCGATGGATCCGCCTTTTCTCAGTCGGGCTCGCCTCAACGGGTGTAGATCCATCACGTAGGTACTCCTTGATATGCTGATACCAAGGATGTTAGATGGCTCATCCGATACTTCTCCAACGTAGTTCCCATAGGCTGGGGCCTTGTGTAGGAAAAATGTGACGCTTGGCATGTGTTCCGTATTAGGTATGTGAATCAAGGAGGCCAAAGTTGCTAATGCATCTGCGAAGTCATTCCTATTACGAGGAATGTGTAGAAAAGAGATCTCTTCAAACTCCGAAGCGATCTGTAAAACTTGCCGATGGTAAGGCAGCAAATGTAGCTCTTTGGTTTGATAGATTCTCGTGGATTGTTTGGCTACCAACTCCGAATCTCGAAAGACAGTTAACCACCTGATGCCCATTGAACGGGCAAGTTTTAGCCCCATGATACAGCCTTCATACTTAACTGTGTTGTTGGTGCTGACAACCTGTAATTTGACGACGACGGGATACTGCTCCCCCGTACCGGATACTAGAATTGCTCCAGCTCCAGAACTTTCTATATTAACAGCTCCATCAAAATACATGTTCCATGTTGGACGTGTATCGTACTGATGGTGTTGCTGAATTGTCATTACCCCTTCATCGGGGAAGTAAGTTTCCAAGGGTTTGAAATCCCTCGAAGGTACGGCGGCCAGTTGATCCGCAATTCCTTGACCTTTGATGGACTTTTGTGTCATGTAAACGATGTTAAATTGTTGTAGGATCAACTGCTATCTGGACAGTCGACAATTCAGTGTGGGCTTACTGAACACATACTTGAGAGGATCCACGCGGGATATGAGATGGATTGTGTTCCCATAAAGGTAATGTTGTAACATCATGGCAGCCCATGCTAAAGCACAACAAGTCTTTTCAATCAGAGTGTACTTGTGTTCACTGCTGCTGAATATTTTGCTGAGGTAATAGATAACTCATTCTCGGCCTCTATCGTCTTTCTGACCCAGCATGCAGCCCATGGCATTGTCACTTATGGACAGGTACATAAACAGGGGAACATCATCCCTGGGTGGTACCAAAATAGGAGCTTTGACTAGCTGCTCTTTGATGGTAAGGAAGGCCTTCTGACACTCATCATTCCATTTCATGGAGGAGTTCTTCCTTAACAGCTTGAAGATAGGCTCACAGGTTGTTGTGAGTTGAGAAATGAACCTTCTAATGAAGTTGACTCTTCCCAAAAATCCCCGTATTTCCTTCTTTATCTGAGGAAAGGGCATTTCTGTAATGACCTGGATTTTGGTGGGATCTAGCTCAATCCTTTTGTGCCTGACTAGGAATCCTAACAACTTGTCTGATTTAACGCCAAAAGCGCACTTGGCTGGATTCAACTTCAAGTTGTACTTACGCAACATGTTGAAGAGCTTTCTGAGATGGTCTAAATGGTCTTGCTCCCTTCGGGAGTTGATAATGATGTCATCCACATAGATATCTATCTCTTTGTTCATTAAGTCATGGAAAAAAGCCATCATAGCTCGCTGATAAGTAGCTCCGGCATTGATGAGGCCGAAAGACAACCGTCTGTAGCAAAAGGTTCCCCAAGGCGTGATGAAAGCAATTTTCTCACGATCCTCCACAGCAACCATGATCTGATGGTACCCCGCAAAGCAATCAGCGAAGGAGTACATGCCGTATTGAGCAGTATTGTCAATGAGAATGTGGATAAATGGCATGGAAAAGCTATCTTTAAGGCAAAATTTATTCAGATCCCGATAATCCACGCAAACTCGCACCTTTCCTCCAGGCTTAGGCACGGGAACGATGTTGGATATCCATTCAGGATATGTGGACACCATGATAATACCAGCTTGAAATTATTTCACAATTTTTTCTTTCACCTTTAAACTCCACTCAGGTTTCAATCGCCTGAGTTTCTGCTTGACTGGCTTGAATCCCTCTTTGATGGGAAGGCGATGAAGAACAATGTCAATGGACAAACCCACCATGTCTTTATAAGACCATGCAAACACATCCTGAAATTGGGATAGTAGTGTAACCATGTCATTCCTCTAGTTTGGTGTAAGGTCTGAACCAATCTGGATTAACTTTGGGCTTTCTAAGGTTCCAAGATTGAAGGAGGTGATTTGATCAACGTTAGGTTTAGGTTTGTCTTCGACCCATTCTTTGATCTTCGGAGGCACCTCAATGTCCTCTTGTATTTCCATCAAGTCTGAGTCCAACTTTTCATCAAAGTTACAATCCTTGTGGAGAAGAGGCATCTTATCAGCAAGTACAGGCACATCTAAGTTCAGAGTCCTGAAATAAAATATGATTTCACTTAATATATATGAAACTATTTAATCATACAAAGTGTTAGCATGTACGAACAAAACAACTGCTAATACTGTATAGAAAAGTAAGCAGTTATGATATCTATAGGGCAGAAAGAAGTCCTGCCCATTTTACCCTTGTCGACCAATGCAAGGAGTGATGCTCCAATTGGCAAGGGCAAAGCCCTGGTGGACTGCAGTGATGGAGGGGCTATCATCGTCCTCCTTCTCCCGAATGATGACCATTATGTATGGGCAATCATCGTCTGGGGTGTATCTGTTAGTATGTTTGTAAGACCCCGAATTTTATGAAATAAAAGTATTCAATTTTTCTTATAATTACTATTCAGTAAATGGTTAAATTGATAAAAGTTTAAAGTTATGGGTGAAATATGAATTTTTTTTCAAAATAAGCAAGTGGTTATAAAATAATCATTGTTGTCGGGGAATATTCGTTTGGTCGTGGAATATTCTTTCTGTCGGGGAATATTCGTACGACGGCGCAGCTATTTGTGGGCCCCATAACGAATAACTGTCGGGTGAAGAAAACGATAAATTTGAGTTTTTACAAATAACGGCATAGTTGTTACCGTCAACACTGTTGGAATACCCGGTGGTTAAAATATAGTAATACGCGTTATTGCACAGTAGCACACAGTACTGCATAGTATTTTTGAAATTATTGATTCTTACGTAAGAAGGCACTACTCAATAATTGTTACAGTAATTACTGTTCAATATTTTATTTTATTGATTCAATAATTGCTACGTTGAAATTTTATATTATTGTTGTTCAATAATTGTCACTGCACAGTATTTTCCATTATCAGATCAATAATTCATATTATTTGAATAATATTATTAGATAACATTATTGGCAATGTCTAGAAAGTTCTGTCTAAGGAGAGGTTTGGTCACCTAATTGCGCGCCAGTAAGGAAAAATTCTTATCGGAAAGCCCCTCTTTCCTGGGAACGGCCTGGTTGTCATAAATGTGATTCTGTAATATTATTTGTAAATAATTAATTATTGATTCATATGATAAGGAAATATTTATTTTATGTGGATATAAACGAGGCATATATTTTTGTGGTTAAAAATGAAGGAGTTAATGTTGAGGTTTTTATCCGTATTTTTATCGGAATGGAGGTATTAAAAATCAGAATTTTTGAGATATTTTGCGGGGGTTATAATTTTTAATCCGACCGTTGGATCGTGGTAATTTTTGGATATGTTATACATATATAAGTTGAGTATATGCCCACAAATTTTGAACCGTTAAAAATAAACGTATGATTTATTATGAATTTTACAATATGACTGGTTCAGAAATTATTAAATTTTCGGAGTTTATCATTTTGATGGAAAATTCTAGAATTGGTGGGCCCCACTTGTGGTTGGTGAAGAAATGTGCTGAATTATATTTCAAATGTGGTGGGTGGAAATAGTAGCAGGTAAAGCCATCAGGCTGCAGGTCAAGCCTACTAAAATTTTCCTATAAATAGAGGGCTAAGTTAGAATTGAAAATCACACCAGAAATAAGTTTTTTCTCTTTCTCTCTCTATATTATGAAGCATATTTTGTGAGTATTTAGATACTTTGAAAATTGCTATTTAGTGCAAGTTTCCTTCGGCTTTGCATACCGATCAGAAGTACTGCTCTTTTGAGGTAAGGGATAGTAAGGAATTTTAAGGGTTGTTATGTTTCTTAGTTTTATAATTTTTCTGACCTTCAAAAGTTCTGGAAAAATTTGAAATTATATTTTGATGAGTTTTCTTGATTGTGTCCAAAAATTGTGATTTTTGGATGTATAGATTGAGAGTTATGAATTTTATGAGAAAATACTATTTTAAAAGTAACCACTTATAACTTCTTCTGGTTAACTCCAAAATTGATGAAATTTTTATTGGGAGTACATGTATATGATAGGAGTATACTCTGTGAATTTCAGAATTTTTGGACAAAAGTACAATTTTTAATAAATGTCTAAATATTCGACTGTTTTGGCCATATGAAAAATAGTAAATGACTTTTAAAAATTCTGAGAAAAATATATGTTCACTATGGGACTATATTATGTTAAATTCCAGAAAAGAAATATTTTTGGAACTGATTTGGTATTTTTCATGAAAATAGTCTAGTTATAAGTAAATGAATTAAATATGTTATGTGAAGTAAGAAAATTGAAAAATAGGATTTTATGACTTGAGAATCCTATATGAGGTATATGCAGATTTTTGATGAGGGTTTTGATTATTGGTGATAAAATCTTATGAGTTTGGTATTTTAGAATGATTAAATGCATTATTTAGTAAAGTGTAAAAAATTTAAATAAATTGTTTATAAGCTTAAGAAATATTATTCTTTCAATATCATTATACTGAAATACTGGTATGGATTTTATTGTGGAATTTCTACCTTTTTGTGTCTGGTTTACTATTTATGAGTTACTATTCACGAGTTACTATTTATGAGGTACTATTCACGAGTTACTATTCATGAGTTACTATTCACGAGTTACTATTCAAATTGGTTTCTTTTTCTAACCAAATTATAGTTGATTTACGAATATTACTCTTGAGATTAAAACTAGATGTTGATCATATTATTTTTATTATTATATATAACAGTTTTATAACTCTAATGATGATATTTCTCTTTGACTTGAGTATAAAGATGGGTAGATTTTTGGTATGATCATGACTATGGGTTCTCTTTGGCCAGTAGTGCAAAGTTGAATCGTTGATTGGTATGATCATGACCATTGAATTTAAAAGTGAATATCTTTAGCTTAAGTGCAAAGGTGAATTGATCAACATGGTTATAATTATTGTTTATATACATTCTGAAATGATTATATATTTTTTTGAGATATTAATATCTTTGGCCTGTAGTGCAAAGATGAAATATTGATGAATATCTTTGACCTGCAGTGCAAAGATGAATTGTTGATGAATATCTTTGGCCCGTAGTGCAAAGATGACATGTTGTTGAATATCTTTGGCCAGTACTGCAAAGATGAACAGATGTTGAGATAAACATGACCAACTGGTGATACAAATGAATATCTTTGGCCGTAGTGCAAAGATGAAGTTATTAGTATGATTATGAACAGGAAATGTAATTTGGTGTAACCATGATCTTTGATGTTTCAGGTAAAGATAGGTGATGAAAATTATCTTCGTCCTGGATGAGAAGAGGAATTTAGAACTACAGTTATGATTATGAGTTATTCATATGATTGTGGACCAGAATTGTTGATTGATGTTACAGGGATAAAACATTGTTGATGGATTTTTAACATGGAGAAGATAATAGACTTTATAGTCTATTTGACTCTTCTAATGGATTGCTCGTTCCGCTGCAACTATGGTTGAAATTTTTATCATTTACCATATGTTCTAAATCTCTGATTTATTATTGATGAAGGCTATTGATAATTTAATTATCTTTAGTCATGATATTCTTTACTGAGCTAGTTGTGCTCACCCTTTTGCTTCACAATTCCTTTCAGGTAATAAGAGTGTAGCTGGGTCGAGCGAGGGTAACGGAGAAATAGAACAGTGGTCTCTAGCTGTGGATGTTCTCCCGAAGCAGTATAGAAAAGTTCATTTAGTAGTTTTATTTGGTGAATCCAATAGGGTAAGGTGTACCCAACGTTGGAAGGGTGGTTTGCCACTATCATACAAGATGTCTAACGATATATAACCTCGTGTCATCATAAGACAGGGATGTGCTCATCCACTTGCTGACTATATATACGAGCACTACCTATATAATCTTGGTGTTTGTTTGAAGTATAATTCTCAATTAGAGACAGTAGAGATAATGATATGTCAAGAGAAGACTCACCATTGGGAAGAATATGATAGTAATCTTCTCGTTTTTCTTTGGGGTCTATTGGGTCAACCAAGAATAATTCTGTGGCCATATGATATCTATCATAACCTAGACGCATGACCTCCCATGTACGAAGGTTTTCTTGAGCACTTTCCAAAGATTCTAATTTCTAAAACAGTTTTTGACTATACCTTTATGTAAGGTGTCATTGCGAGGTGATGTCCACGGTTGGAACATGAGTCACATTTGGTATATATTTGTATCCAAACTCACAGCATATGTGTTGTTGTATTTTGCACGACAATTGTTGTAATAAAGTTACAGTTGTTTTCTGTACCATGTATTTGGCGACTCAGAATAGGTTGGATGGAATGGACCTATTTTGGGGTCATTACATTTAGTATCAGAGCTTAGGGATATGATCTCTGGCGGAGATCGGGGAATACAACTAGGAGGGGAGAGATGAGTAAATCCTTCGCTAGTGTGTCCTACCTAAGCTTATTTGTTGGTCAGTCATAATATTGGGATATTATGTGATATGTTAATTTGTTTAATTAACCCTTGTTTTATGGCAGTATTTGAGAATGGCAGCTGAGAATGCTAACAATGTAGTGAATGAGACTGTGGGGATACCTCTAATCACTAATCGTGATAATGTGATGTCAGACGAAGAAGGAATTAGAGATATCCATGTGGTGAGTGAAGAATTGATAGTTACACCCGAGATAGTCGCAGAGGTAACAGCTGAGACTGAGGAAGAAGAGGAAGAAGAGGTACCAGAGGAGAGTTTATTAGAGGTATTATATGATCAAAATGTAGAATTTCAAAATCGTATTCATGAGTTAGAAGAGCAGGCAGAAGAACGACAGGCGGTCGTGGAACAAAAGGATGCAACAATTCAAGCTTGTGTTACCCGATATGTGATGCTTGAACAGAAGCATTCTTTGGCAGAGTATAAGATGATAAAAATAGAATCTAAGCTGAAAGAAGAAAAAACTGAACGAGTGAGAATAAGTGATGCATGGGCAAAAGCCGCACGACACGTGGATATTGTGGAAAGAGATGTTCGATCTAAGAAGGCTAAAATAGATGATATGAATTTCTCTTTTTGGAAAGCAATTGGGAGAACCCAACATCGAGTTTTGAATTACCCTGTACGTAGCGGTCAACCTGAATCCGATATGGATCGAAGATTGATGATTCAGATCATGAATGAGGAGTACGAAGAGGCAGTTGAGGGAGGAATATGTCCTATAGAAAGGTATATTCCAACGGTAATGATGATGCCAAATGCTGCTTCAGACAAGTCAAAGCTGAGTAGTTCGAGGGATGGCGGTTGTCATGACTTCCCAACAAATGAGGAACCTAAATGAAGTTATCATGGGAGATGAGCAATGGAGAAATCATGATGATCTGAGAGATAGAATCTGAAATGGAAGCAAGGTATTCTCAACTCTTCGAAATACCAGGTAAGTAAATTTCGGGGACGAAATTTCATAAGGAGGGGAGATTGTAAGACCCCGAATTTTATGAAATAAAAGTATTCAATTTTTCTTATAATTACTATTCAGTAAATGGTTAAATTGATAAAAGTTTAAAGTTATGGGTGAAATATGAATTTTTTTTCAAAATAAGCAAGTGGTTATAAAATAATCATTGTTGTCGGGGAATATTCGTTTGGTCGTGGAATATTCTTTCTGTCGGGGAATATTCGTACGACGGCGCAGCTATTTGTGGGCCCCATAACGAATAACTGTCGGGTGAAAAAAACGACAAATTTGAGTTTTTACAAATAACGGCGTAGTTGTTACCGTTAACACTGTTGGAATACCCGGTGGTTAAAATATAGTAATACGCGTTATTGCACAGTAGCACACGATATTGCATAGTATTTTTGAAATTATTGATTCTTACGTAAGAAGGCACTACTTAATAATTGTTACAATAATTACTGTTCAATATTTTATTTTATTGATTCAATAATTGCTACGTTGAAATTTTATATTATTGTTGTTCAATAATTGTCACTGCACAGTATTTTCCATTATCAGATCAATAATTCATATTATTTGAATAATATTATTAGATAACATTATTGGTAATGTCTAGAAAGTTCTGTCTAAGGAGAGGTTTGGTCACCTAATTGCGCGCCAGTAAGGAAAAATTCTTATTGGAAAGCCCCTCTTTCCTGGGAACGGCCTGGTTGTCATAAATGTGATTCTGTAATATTATTTGTAAATAATTAATTATTGATTCATATGATAAGGAAATATTTATTTTATGTGGATATAAACGAGGCATATATTTTTGTGGTTAAAAATGAAGGAGTTAATTTTGAGGTTTTTATCCGTATTTTTGTCGGAATGGAGGTATTAAAAATCAGGGTTTTTGAGATATTTTGCGGGGGTTATAATTTTTAATCCGACCGTTGGATCGTGGTAATTTTTGGATATGTTATACATATATAAGTTGAGTATATGCCCACAAATTTTGAACCGTTAAAAATGAACGTATGATTTATTATGAATTTTATAATATGACTGGTTCAGAAATTATTGAATTTTCGGAGTTTATCATTTTGATGAAAAATTCTAAAATTGGTGGGCCCCACTTGTGGTTGGTGAAAAAATGTGCTGAATTATATTTCAAATGTAGTGGGTGGGAATAGTAACAGGTAAAGCCATCAGGTTGCAGGTCAAGCCTACTAAAATTTTCCTATAAATAGAGGGCTAAGTTAGAATTGAAAATCACACCAGAAACAAGTTTTCTCTCTTTCTCTCTCTATATTATGAAGTATATTTTGTGAGTATTTAGATACTTTGAGAGTTGCTATTCAGTGCAAGTTTCCTTCGGCTTTGCATACCGATCAGAAGTACTGCTCTTTTGAGGTAAGAGATAGTAATGAATTTTAAGGGTTGTTATGTTTTTCAGTTTCGTAATTTTTCTGACCTTCAAAAATTCTGGAAAAATTTGAAATTATATTTTGATGAGTTTTCTTGATTGTGTCCAAAAATGGTGATTTTTGGATGTATAGATTGATAGTTATGAATTTTGTGAGAAAAGACTATTTTAAAAGTAACCGCTTATAACTTCTTGTGGTTAACTCCAAAATTGATGAAATTTTTATTGGGAGTACATGTATATGATTGGAGTATACTCTCTGAATTTCAAAATTTTTGGATAAAAGTACAATTTTTGATAAATGTCTAAATATTCGGCTGTTTTGGCCATATGAAAAATAGTAAATGACTTTTAAAAATTCTGAGAAAAATATATGTTCACTATAGGACTATATTATGCTAAATTCCAAAAAAGAAATATTTTTAGAACTGATTTGGTATTTTTCATGAAAATAGTCTAGTTATAAGTAAATGAATTAAATATGTTATGTGAAGTAAGAAAATTAAAAAATAGGATTTTATGACTTGAGAATCCTATATGAGGTATATGCAGATTTTTGATGAGGGTTTTGATTATTGGTGATAAAATCTTATGAGTTTGGTATTTTAAAATGATTAAATGCATTATTTAGTAAAGTGTAAACAATTTAAATAAATTGTTTATAAGCTTAAGAAATATTATTCTTTCAATATCATTATACCGAAATACTGGTATGTATTTTATTGTGGAATTTCTACCTTTTTATGTCGGGTTTACTATTTATGAGTTACTATTCACGAGTTACTATTTATGAGTTACTATTCACGAGTTACTATTCATGAGTTACTATTCACGAGTTACTATTCAAATTGGTTTCTTTTTCTAATCAAATTATAGTTGATTTACGAATATTACTCTTGATATTAAAACTAGATGTTGATCATATTATTTTTATTATTATATATAACATTTTTATAACCCTAATGATGATATTTTTCTTTGACTTGAGTGTAAAGATGGGTAGATTTTTGGTATGATCATGACTATGGGTTCTCTTTGGCCAGTAGTGCAAAGTTGAATCGTTGATTGGTATGATCATGACCATTAAATTTATAAGTGAATATCTTTAGCTTAAGTGTAAAGGTGAATTGATCAACATGGTTATAATTATTGTTTATATAAATTCTGAAATGATTATATATTTCTTTGAGATATTAATATCTTTGGCCTGTAGTGCAAAGATGAAATATTGATGAATATCTTTGGCCTGTAGTGCAAAGATGAATTGTTGATGAATATCTTTGGCCCGTAGTGCAAAGATGACATGTTGTTGAATATCTTTGGCCTGTAGTGCAAAGATGAATTGTTGATGAATATCTTTGGCCCGTAGTGCAAAGATGACATGTTGTTGAATATCTTTGGCCAGTACTGCAAAGATGAACAGATGTTGAGATAAACATGACCAACTGGTGATACAAATGAATATCTTTGGCCGTAGTACAAAGATGAAGTTATTAGTATGATTATGAACAGGAAATGTGATTTGGTGTAACCATGATCTTTGATGTTTCAGGTAAAGATAGGTGATGAAAATTCTCTTCGTCCTGGATGAGAAGAGGAATTTAGAACTACAGTTATGATTATGAGTTATTCATATGATTGTGGACCAGAATTGTTGATTGATGTTACAGGGATAAAATATTGTTGATGGATTTTTAACATGGAGAAGATAATAGACTTTATAGTCTATTTGACTCTTCTAATGGATTGCTCGTTCCGCTGTAGCTATGGTTGAAATTTTTATCATTTACCATATGTTCTAAATCTCTAATTTATTATTGATGAAGGCTATTGATAATTTAATTATCTTTAGTCATGATATTCTTTACTGAGCTAGTTGTGCTCACCCTTTTGCTTCACAATTCCTTTCAGGTAATAAGAATGTAGCTGGGTCGAGCGAGGGTAACGGAAAAATAGAACGGTGGTCTCTAGCTGTGGATGTTCTCCCGAAGCAGTATAGAAAAGTTCATTTAGTAGTTTTATTTGGTGAATCCAATAGGGTAAGGTGTACCCAACGTTGGAAGGGTGGTTTGCCAATATCATACAAGATGTCTAACGACATACAACCTCGTGTCATCATAAGACAGGGATGTGCTCATCCACTTGCTGAGTATATATACGAGCACTACCTATATAATCTTGGTGTTTGTTTGAAGTATAATTCTCAATTAGAGACAGTAGAGATAATGATATGTCAAGAGAAGACTCACCATTGGGAAGAATATGATAGTAATCTTCTCATTTTTCTTTGGGGTCTATTGGGTCAACCAAGAATAATTATGTGGCCATATGATATCTATCATAACCTAGACGCATGGCCTCCCATGTACGAAGGATTCCTTGAGCACTTCCCAAAGATTCTAATTTCTAAAACAGTTTTTGACTATACCTTTATGTAATGTGTCATTGTGAGGTGATGTCCACGGTTGGAACATGAGTCTCATTTGGTATATATTTGTATCCAAACTCACAACATATGTGTTATTGTATTTTGCACGACAATTGTTGTAATAAAGTTACAGTTGTTTTCTGTACCATGTATTTGGCGACTCAGAATAGGTTGGATGGAATGGACCTATTTTGGGGTCGTTACAATATTCGTCATGGACAATGATGCGTACACCTAACATCATTTGGACGATGTCTTGTTTAATTCTCCGTTCCTCTTCTTCCACCTTGAGATCTGGGAAAAAGACTTCCTTCTCCTTTACCGGTATCAGCTTAGGAAATAATATAGCCATTATGTTGGCCGGCACCTTTTCCGGAGATTGTGCAGACTCTGGATGTACAGGTGGAAATAATAGCCGTGTGGCTGAAGCGGAAGGAATCTGGTTATGCTTATGTGGATTCCTGTAACTGGTACTGGCAGAATAGCCTAGTCTGGCTATCCCAGTTTGACTGGACACTTGAATCGGGTGCTTAATACCCTGATTATTTTTTCCCAGCCCTTGTCCAGGCTGGTATCCGAATGACATCATTTCTTGAGTAGCTACCATTACTTCGACAAAAATCTTGGGTACGGGAAATGGCGTCCCAATAGAATGGTATTGAGTGTTGCTCACTTTCAAAGCATGAAAACTGATCGGTTCAACATCTGAATTGAAACTGATGAGCGGTATGTCACCCTGTTGAGGGCATTCCGGTTCAGCATTGACTGTGACTAGGCTATTGTTGATAATGTATTTAAGTTACTGATGAAGAGTGGAGGGGACTGCCCCGGCCAAATGAATCCACGGTCTCCTTAGAAGAAGGTTGTATCCTATATCTATTTTGAGCATGTGAAAAGATACACAAAATGTATGAGGACCAATCTCAATTGGCAGCTTAATCTCTCCGACTGAATTCTGGCGAGATCCATCAAAAGCTTTGATGATTGTATGGCTACTTCGGATCCTCTTGAGATTAACATTCATCTTCAACAATGTAGCATAAGGACAGATATTCAAAGACGAACCTCCGTCTACCAAGACTCCAGCTAACATGTATCCGGAGGACAAAACCGCAATGTGTAACGGCTTGCAATGACCGGTCCCTTCGGGCGGTATGTCATCATCAGTGAAAGAGATCACATTGTTGTTGAAAATGTGATCAACCAGATGTTAAAATTTTTCCCAATCCACTGATTTCGGCTAGTAGGATTCTTCCAAAATATTTAGTAGAATCTTCATGTGATCTCCGGAAGTTAAAACTAAGTCTAATATTGAAATTTGATGTGGAGCTTCTCTTAAGCTTAAAACCACCTTGGCTTTATTATGACTTATAGCACGGAGGAATTTTTCAATTTTCTCCACGAGAATTTTCCCCTTTGATTTGATAGCAGGCTTCATCACCCGTTGGGGAAGAAATAGAGGATTTTCTCATGACACTGCAGCAGTTGTATGAAATGTGAATCCTTCAGCTTCTCCATAATTTCATGAAACTTTCTATAAGCTAACAACAGGATGTTGTGGTCTGAATGGAAAGGTGATTGGCTCTGGAGCAGCCACTTTCAAAGGTTTGTTAACTCCTTTGAGTTGAATTATGAATGGCTTAACAGTCCCATCAGCCTAAGAGGATATAACTGCTACCCGTCCCTTCCATTTAGTGGGATAAGTATTTTCACTTTCAAATAGCACAGTATCGTTGTCTGCCAGTTGCAGGACACCGCTATTAATTAAGTTCTGAATAAGGTGGCGGAGTGCCCAGCATTCTTCCGTGCTGTGACCGCGAAAATGGGAGTGATATTGACATACTCCATCAGGATTGAATAGTCCTTAATGGGAATTAATTGGAGGTAGAAGGGATGTGATTCTTCCATCATTGATTAGCATATGAATTATCTCCTCCATAGGTTGGCCCAGGTATGTAAATTCCCTTCTATTGGTAAAATCCCGATGGGCTTTGGCAGTTGCTCTCTTCGTCACTTTGTCCTCCAATGTGTCATATTTTGAAGGTGACGATGGAGTATTCATAACCAAGGGGAGGAGACTAGCATGCTCCTGGCTGACTAATTGGCGTGTGACTTGATGATGATAAGTCACTAATTTGGCCAATTGCTCGATTTGCTTACACAGAGCTTTAATCTTTTGTTTCATCGTAAATTGGAACTTTGCATAATCCCATTTGTCAACACCATCTTTGATGATCTAGGATGCTTCACAGTTAAAATTGAAACTTTATCCACTGCTCCAATTAATCATGTTGACCTCTTCCTCTTTGTGCGGAGGAAGAGGGTTATCTTGTACGTGAGGTTGATCTGGCTTGGTGACCACCATCTCACCGTTATCTATTAAATCTTGGATCTTGTGTTTCAAAGCCCAACAATATTGAGTATCATGTCCAGGTGTCCCAGCATGATAAACACATTTCTGAGCAGCATTGAAACCCCTCCCATTAGGATTGGCTGGTGGAAGAAGATGCGTGATTTTCTTCTGAGTGGTCAGAAGATTGAAAATGTTCTCGAGTGAATCCCCTAGGGGTGTGAATACTCGAGAGCGTTTGGCTTCTCTACCCTTTGGCAATGAAGGGTTTGAAAATTATTCTTGAAAGGGAGTGTAATTTCTCCGTTGGATAGGCATATTCTGATTACCTTTCTGACCTTGGAGTATCAAGGAAACATCCTCCTCTTTCTTTTTATGGACCCTCCGGGGGTTGTTTCCATAATTTTCAGATTGGATGTGCTCAGCAACAGCTTTAAGGGCAGCTAGGTCTTGAATCTTTCCTGACTTCAATCCCATCTTAGCCATCTCCCTGTGTTTGATCATTTCAGAAAATGGTTTACCAATGCCAGCTAAGACTCTTTCATAGAAAGAAGCTTCTTGTATGTCTATGAAGGTCATGACCATTTCTGACTGTGTCATAGAAGGAATAACTTGAGCAGCAAGGTGCCTCCACCTTTGAGCATACTCTCTGAAAGACTCATTGGATTGTTTCTTGACCTTGGTAATCTGGTATCGGTCAGGAGCCATCTGAGACTGGAAACTGTATTGTGTGAGGAAGGCATGAGCTAGTTCTTCCCAGCTATGGATCTTTGAATTGTCTAATCTGGTATACCACGAACGGGCTTCTCCAGTTAGACTCTTTTGGAACAGCTGCATTCTGAGCTTCTCATCTTCTTTATAAGCTCCAAGTTCTCCAATGAACACCTTTAAATGTGTATAAGGATCCCCTAACCCGTCATACTTTTCAAAGTTGGGAGTTTTGAACTTCTCTGGATAATGAACACCAGGGAATATACAAAGGTCAGTATATGAGACACTTCCGTGTGCTCCAATTCCTTTGATAGCATGAAGGGTTTCTTCCATTTAAAGGACCTTTTTCTTGATGTCACTGGTGTCTAGATCTCCTTTGAGATGGGTGGTATTATGAATTTTGTTGGTTGTATCCAACTGAAGCTCATGTACTGTAATGGCTTTATCAGAACCTTGGGTTCCTCCTTGTGTAGAGGATTCAGCATGTATGGGTATCTTCGTACCTTGAGTAGATTGATGTAGTTCTTTAAGAAGAACAGCCAAATCTGTAATTTGTTTACTTAATCCGTCAAATTCTTCGCAAGAAACTGGATTAGACTGGTCAGATAAAGACATGATTGGCTGTAGGCTCGTGGCCTTTTTGGACTTTGACCGGGTAATAGGTCCGAATGCTTCCCTGCGACAAAACTTGCAAAGTTTAGTCTTAGGGATTGTGTAAATACTTACATGCTATGTGATGTGTTCGTTTTAAGATTATTATCCTGCAAAACGGATGTTAGTTGTTTGTAATACAAGATAGCATGTTAATTTAATTATGTACATGCACATATTTCTTCGTATTTCTCATTACATGGAGATGAATATGGAATGTAAATTACAAGTAATTAACTTTACAAGTAATTTGAAATGAGAAAGCATGAAGAGACTTTCCTCCTCGTTTGGTTTATCAGAGGCTGACCTATCTTAGGTTTCTCTCGCGGCTTTTTGGCATGAAGGTTCCCAAATCATCGCAATTTACTCAACGGGAAGTTAATCCGATCTTTCAACTGAAGCAAATTTGGGTGGTGCCTTTCCTGAGCCTTGTTGGAATTAGTCTTCCTACGAGTCCAGTAATCAAACACCAATAGGATAGCCTCCTGGTGGAGGAACCACACAGCATACATTCACATACAATGTGTCTCACCATTTATGGAAATGATGACATGTGCGAAGCACTAATATGACTGATAGATATATTGCAGTGCAGTAAAAAAATGCATTCGTACACATTCATCATAAATGTAAATGCAACATTCATACACAAGCATATAACAATTTTGAAAAGCTTGTAATAGCGGCTTAAGTCCTCTTACTGGTGTCCCCAGTAGAGTCGCCACCTGTCGACGTCGGGATTTTTATTTTTCCCTTTTCGTTCCCTATTTTTTTGTGTTCTCATGTTAGGTGAGATTTGTTTGAAAAAATAAGTGAAAAAGGTCCGACATGTGTAATGTCGACGATGGACTATTAAGAGTCGCCAGTTAGTTTTTTATATGGTTGTACCAACACAACTTAGAAAAGGTTTGCACATTGACCCAGTGATGTGACACTACTAAACGAGTCTATGAGATTCATTAGGGTCTGGGGACTTGCTTATGCGGAAGGAAGGTGTTAGTCACCCCCGACATCCGTGTTGCCACGGTGACCGCCACTTTTCAAGAAACTGTTATATGAATGTGTGTGTGTGTGTGTGGGTCAATGTGTTGTTATTTGGAAGTAATGTTATACCTCGTTTGCACCTATATACAAAGGGTTTGAATTTGTGTAAAAATTCAGTTTTAAACAAGATATAGCAGTGATGTTTTAAAAAAGAGGTTTTTTAAGCCCTTGTGCTCAATAGTAATTGAGGCCTTTGATACTTCCATTTTATTAAATATTCGGCTTGATTGCTTTTATTTTCGAGATGCGAAGCATCTTCGAGAAAATAATATACAAAGCAGTGCCGAACTCCTCATGGGTATGAAAACCATATGAGGAAATCCAACACCGTGAATAAACTTACAAGCTGCTTACAGCTAAAAATGTCCATTACGGGAACCGAATCTAGATTCAATAGACTGAATCTGTGATCACATGATTCCTAGGCTCACATGATACCACAGTTTATATGAAAACTATAAGCAGGTATATATATAAAAGTTGTAAATATATATATACATACATGATCAACCACCACGAAGCACCTCCATGGGGGATCAAAAATGTAAATATATAAAAGCGGTAAATATATATATATATATATATATATATATATATATATATATATATATTGACATGATCAACCACCATGAAGCACCTCTATGGGAGATAAAAAATGTAAATAAAGCTGTAAAAGCGATCAACTGCCACGGAGGAAACTCCAGGCAGGACGAAATGTACAGAAAACAGTAAAAACGGTTAACCGCCACGAAGTAAACTCCAGGCGGGACGAAATATATATATATATATATATATATATATATATATATATATATATATATATATATATATATATATAGTCTGGATCAGTTTCGGACTCCTGGACCAGACCAAAATTCGGACTTTTTTTTTTGCTTTTTTTTTAAAACAACTAAAAATAAATAAATAAATAATTATGGAATTAAAATTTTTTCATAATACAGTGTTTTGGGTGTGATTTGGGTACGTATAACAAAACATGGTAGTACAGTCTGTGTAGACTGTACCACCATTTTTTGGTATAAGTATCCAAAACACGTCCAAAACATTGTATTATGGAAAAATTTTAGTTCCATAAAATATTAAAAAAAATTAGTTATTTTAAAAAAAAAGCAAAAAAATAAAATAAAATTTGTCCGTTTTTGATCAGGTCCGGACTCCCGGACCTAATCAGTGCTGTATATATATATATATATATATATATATATATATATATATATATATATATATATTAAAGCAGTAAACGCATCGGATGTAAAATTCAGGCTCATCGAACCAAGTCCGACAACAGTTCATATATATAAGTATATATTTACAAAAGTAATTAAACGCACCAGACATAAGTTTAGGCTCATCGAATAGAGTTCAACACAGTATTTTAAAAATCATGATATTAAAAAATTAGCATAAATTAAAACTAATTATTATGCTTATCTGAATAAGAATCAGTGTATTATATCATTTGTTAAATGGTATTATGATTTTGTTTTAAAGTCTGAATTTTACACTGAAAGTCAACTGAATGTTTTAACCGGAATCCAAAAAGACTGGATTACCACAAGTGGTAGCATAATCCAATCAATTCATCCGCCTCCTAAGTCTCTTGAACTTATCTCAGGAAATGAAAAGCCGAGGCAGAGCTAACCTATATTATACAGAATTCTCGAGTTTGAATACTCAGTCCAGCAATTCAAATAACTTTCCCGAAACAATGGCAGATCGCTAATGTCGTTCCTACCAGGCCTATAATTAAACAATCTATTGAGGATGTTGTTCAAACCAGTAATGGAAAAGTTTATTTAAAATTTTAGAGACCTTTTACCCGAAGTCGGTCTATTAATCATGTTTCCTATAACGTAGATTTCTCTGAATCCTCCAAAGCTACTTGGACAAGTCCTATATGAACATATTTATATTTTTGCAAAAAGGGATATAAATCTTCAGATCAGCAATCCTTATCTTTTCTTCTTTAATTCTCAGCCGTAGAAAGTGGAAGGCGTGGTAGCATAATCCAATCAATTCATCAGCCTCCTAAGTCTCTCGAACTTAGCTCAGGAAATGAAAATTTATCCTGCTTGGACAAAGGTAAAATATCTTTTATTTTTACCTCTTCATGTTGACGGGGTGTTTCAGAAATATCAACATATGAATTGATGACTAAAGGATTTAAATTTTCATTTCCTGAGCTAAGTTCAAGAGACTTAGGAGGCGGCTGAATTGATTGGATTATGCTACCACTTGTGGTAATCCAGTCTTTTTGGATTCTGGTTAAAACATTCAGTTGACTTTTAGTGTAAAATTCATAAATATATATAATATAAACAAACTGAAATGAAATCACGGATCAAAGTTCGGGCATACACACGCAACATGACTCTCAACGTGAAGAATAATGTGTGCAAAGATGAGGCTTTAAAGTGTATAAGAAGGCTTACAGTGGGCTGCCAAAGAAGACTTCAATAACTTTAAATGGATGAACACTCGGCTCCCGCCGGTAGAAAAGTAGCTATATACAAGCTTACAAGTGTTTAAAATTGAGAAAGCACTCAGTTTATAGTGTGTACAGAGCAAATTAGACAGGGCCTCCTCGCATTTTCTCTTCTTAAAATGGCCACCCCAAGCCCTCTATTTATAGAGGGGGGAGCCACAGGTGTACCTACGACTGCCCGGGGTGCCCCGGGCTTCGCGGGTCTCGTCTTCTCGAAGTACGTGCACGCGTGCAATGTGATGTCCGCTCAAACTTTCAGAACTTCAATCCGGGCATCCGAGTGAGGTGTATAAGACCTATTTTTAGATCGCGATTGTCGAGAGTTACGCAATGACATGGGATTAGAGGTTGTACGAAGTCAAGAAGATGGGACTATGTCCTCCGGTCTTCATGCTTCAAATTCTATCCGTTACCCTGCGTAATAGTCACTCGGGATTGGACTTCCTCGGTTCTTGTGGGACATTGCTGTGTAGAAATGTATGTCTGAAATGTTGAGATGGCGCGATGTGGCGTCAAGGTGGCAAGATGACGACTTTGCCCCTCACCGGGGTTATCTCCTGTTTGGGCTAATAAAGCAGACATTGCTCAGGGTTATCTCTGAGATTGGACTGCTACAAGTGTTGAAGGTCCTCAGTGTCATCTTTGAGGTGTGCCTGTCTTCCCGGTGTTATTGTCGGGTCTTGTACTGAGTGCCTCACTGTAAGCGCCGAGGTTGAAGCTGATTGCATGCATTTGAAACAAGCATTTTCGGGGTTATCTCCGGAACTACAACTGCCTTCCTTGGGGTTATCTCCAAAGTTGGAATCTACTACTCCCAGTGTTGGGACTGAGACTGAATATCTCGGGATTATCTCCGAGATGAATCGGTCTTCTCTGGTAGAATTTTTGGTATTGGAACTGCAAGCCTCGGGGTTATCTCCGAGGTTGAAACTGATAATCCCGGTGTGTGTTCTGGGGTTAAAACTGAGCTTCCGGTAGTATCCAGACTGGATGTGAGCTGTCTTCCAGAGTTATCTCTGAAAGACGAATCTGTCCTCCTGTAATGTCAGTAATAAGTGTGCAGAAAATTTTGAGTGTCTACATTAACAACTAAGCCCATGGTTCTCGGGTGGTCATATGACCAAGGTTTCAAATGTGAGGTTGCGAGTTCGAATTAGTGGATAGAACGTCAGATCTGCCACGTAGGCGCCACATGTGACACGTCATCAAGTCAACGCACATGTAGTGTTCTGGGGTTCAAAGTCCAAATTTTCGAATAGAAAGGGGCTCAGTTTGCGTTGACCGGAAGAAATGGGTTCAATACTCAAAAACTATTAAAGTTAAGTGGTCGAATTTGCATTTAATTCCTATTTCCACATAGTTTCTTTTCACATGAAAGTGAGACCCACTTTATATTCATGTGAGAAAGGATCATGTGAAAATATTAAAAATACATATAAAAATATCAATTTTTTATTTTTAACATATTTAAAAACATATGTACTTTTAAAGTAGGAATGACAATGACACGGGATGGGACGGGACAAAAATTACACATTTTACCTTTATCTTCAGCCTTTATTCCCCATATAGATCAAAACTTAATAACTATTCTCATACCCGTACTAAATTTAAATTACTGTGAGGATAAATACTTTGAGTTTACTCTTAATTTTTTTAAAATTTAATTATATTTATAAAAATATGTATATCAAAATAAATCATACGTTAACGCATGCATGATAAAATTAATAAAAATAAAATAATAATAATAATAATATTTTGAATCATGTGTCTATATATATGCATGCATACAAGAGCGTATATTTTGGTTATATATGTAGTATATAAAAATATAAATATTAATTTAATTAATATTCCAGAGGATAAATTTTTTTTATTACTATTTTAAGTAATTCTAAGTTAAATGTTTGTTTATCTTAAATAATCTATTTTTTACAATAATTTACCTATGATACTTTTAATATTAATTGTCATATTTATATTCTCTATATTTATTTATAAAACATCACTAGTCATGTACAAAAAATTATGTAATTAGATGAGAATTTATGTAAGACCCCAATTTTTTTTAATAAAGATGAGTTTTCTATAAATATCATTTTTAAATATTATGGAATAAATTTGATATAATGTTATAGTTGTGGGTAATATTTATAAATTTTGTAAAGTACGCAAGTTGTTGTATAATATTCGATTGGTCGGGAAATATTCGTTTTAATAGGGAATATTCGTACGACGGCACAATCATTGGTGGATCCCACAACGGAATTATTGTCGGATTGAGAAAACGACAAAAATATTTTATGAAAATAACGGCGGAAGTTTTACAGTTGGTACTGTTGAACTACTAGGTTGTAAAAGTACAGTAATACACGTGGTTGCATAGTAGCACACGATATTGATTATCGATGCTTATGTGATAAGTCACTCAGTTTTGTTTATTAGTATTATTAATGTAATAAAATAGAAAAGCTTTTTATATAAAACAGAATACTTTTATAAAGTTATCTATTTTATTAGACTATAAATAGAATATATTATATTCTATTATGCATAGTATTTTGTATAGTAAAATTTTTTTATATAAAACAGAATACTTTTATAAAGTTATTTGTTTTATTAGATTTTAAATAGAATATATTATATTTTATTATGCATAGTGCCTGGATAGTATTTGCATAGTAAAATCTTTTTGTATAAAATAGAATACTTTTATAAAGTTATTCGTTTTATTAGATTATAAATAGAATATATTATATTTTATTTAAAAGATTTTGCTTTAAATATGGATCGTCCGATTAAAAATAAATCAATCTGGACCGTTCATGAATTAGTTACTATGCAGTCCATTCTTCTATAAATAGAAGCTCATTCCTTCATTATTTCTTACGAATTCACTGAAACTCTAGATAGAGAAATTATAGAGGGAAAGAAGAAAAGTATTCTGCTACTACACTACTCATATATCCAGTACTCTTCTTCTTAAGGTAAGGGGTATTATTTCTTTTGTATTCATGAAGAGAACTTCTGTTATTCCATTATTTATTATTCTGTTGGAATAACCTGTATACGCGGGCTACCCTATACCTGGTGAAGTTCTTCTGTTATTCCATTAATTATTATTCTGTTGGAATATCCTGTCTGTGCGTTTTAAGCCGGACCTGGTTCCGTCTTTATTACTCTGTTGGAATATCCTATCTGTGCGTTTTACGCGGGACCTGGTTTCGTCTTTATTATTCTGTTGGAATATCCTGTCTGTGCGTTTTACGCCGGACCAGGTTCCGTCTTTATTATTCTGTTGGAATATCCTGTCTGTGCGTTTTACGCCGGACCTGGTTCCATTATTTATTTTTCTGTTGGAATAACCTGTCTGTGCGGTCTATCGCATGCTTGGTGAATTCTTTTGTTATTCCATTCTTTATTATATTCAGTTGGTTAAAGTTTTGACATTTATACTCCATGAAATTAGTGGAATATCTTTGATATTTGCGCTTCATCCAGTTTTTTTTATGGAAATATTCTTTTGAGCATTCTTAAATTTTACTCTACAAAGCAGTATCATGTTGACAATTTGGACGTTGTTGGTTCCTAGATAAATTAATTCTTGAAAACCTGTTTTATTGAATTCTTATATCATTGTTGTGACGCCCCCAAAATAGGTAAACAACACCAATTCTAAGTCGTCAAATACATGGTACAGAAAGCAAACTACAACTTTAATAATACAATTGTCGTGTAAAATACGACAACACATACTGTGAGTTTAAATACAAATATTGTCTTCTAGACAATATCCACACTCAAATAAGTCCTCAATACAATTATTCAAGCACTATTTTACACAAATAGTGAGGACTGCTAAAACATCTTTCTAGAACCATCACTCCGTACCCCGACTAGATCCTGCTATGTTCTCACCTCCTGAGAAGAAAAATGGAAAAAAAAAGAAAAAAGGGTGAGCTCAACTAGCCCAGTAAAGAATATTATGACTAAGATAATATACAACAAATTATCATTAGTATTCAACAGGGAAAAATCTGATATAATATAATCGACAACAAGTTTTAGATCAACAACTGCAGCGGAAACAACAAACCATTAGAAGAGTCAAGTAGAGATTGAATTCTACTATCTTCTAAGATTTAAAAGTCCATCATCAATATTTTATCCCTGTAACATCAATTAATAATCATCTTTATCCAAATATTCATCTCTGCACTACAGGCCAAAGATATTCATTTGTATCACCTGTCAGTCATGTTCATCTCAACACCTGTTCATCTTTGCACTACAGGCCAAAGATATTCATCAAATAATCATACATCTTTGCACTACAGGCCAAAGATATTCAGTAATATCATTATTTAGGACTGAGGATGATGAAAAATATCTTAAAGAAAACGAATCCAGTGAGACAGAAGGACAAATAGTAGGGATTCGTATAACAGTTTATCCAAGATCAATAATACTTCATAATAATCAATTGTGAAGCAGAATTCAAAAATAAAGATCAAAACATGGATACAATAAAAGATAGTAACCATAATAGACATCTTTGATAAAAAGGGAAAATTTTATTTTTCGGTGAATAGTGTCGTATTCGTGAATAGTGCCGTATACGTGAATAGTAACGTATACGTGAATAGTAATCCCGACACAAAAAGTTCCAAATTTGATAAAAACTCATGTTAATATTTCAGCATAATGATATTGAAGAAAATAAAATCATTTAAGAAGAAAATAATATCCCTTACCTCAAAATATCAGTACTTCTGGTCGGAATACCGGTATAAGACTGAAAGAAACTTGCTCTGTTGAATAGAAACTCTCAAAGTATCTAAATACTCATAAAATACACTCAATAATCTAGAGAGAGAAAGAGAGAAAACTTATTTCTGGTGTGATTTTTAATTCTAACTTAGCCCTCTATTTATAGAAAAATGTTAGCACGCCGAAGTAGACTTAACCTGCAACCTGATGGCTTTACCTACTACTATTCCCATCCACCACATTTGAATAAAAATTTCAGCACATTTCTTCACCAACCAAGAGTGGGGCCCACCAATTCTAGAATTTTTTACCAAAATGATTAACTCCGAAAATTCAATAATTTCTGAACCAGTCATCTCGTAAAATTCATAATAAATCATACGTTCATTTTTAACGGTTCAAAATTTGTGGACATATACTCAACTTATATATGTATAACATATCCAAAAATTACCACGATCCAACGGTCGGATTAAAAATTATAACCCCCGCAAAATATCTCAAAAACTCTGATTTTTAATACCTCCATTCCGACAAAAATACTGATAAAAACCTCAACATTAACTCCTTCATTTTTAACCACAAAAATATATCCCTCATTTATATCCACATAAAATAAATATTTCCTTATCATATGAATCAATAATTAATTATTCACAAATAATATTACAGAATCACATTTATGACAACCATGCCGTTCTCTGGAAAGAGGGGGCTTTCCAATAAGGATTTCTCCTTACTAGCGTGCAATTAGATGACCAAACCTCTCCTTAGACAGAACTTTCTAGACATTGCCAATAATACTATCTAATAATATTATTTAAATAATATGAATTATTGATCTGATAAAGGAAAATACTGTGCATCAACAATTATTGAAACAACAATAATATAAAATATCAACGAAACAATTATTGAATCAATAAAATAAAATATTGAACAATAACTACTGTAACAATTATTGAGTAGTGCTTTCTTACGTAAGAATCAATAATTGGTGCAATACTGTGTGCTACTGTATTTTAACCACCGGGTATTCCAACAGTATTAACGATAACAACTACGCCGTTATTTATAAACAACTTATACTTGTCATTTTCTTCATCCAATCGCTTTCCGTTATGTGGCCCACACAAGGCTGCGCCGTCGTACGAATATTTCCCGACAGCAAGAATATTCCACGACCAAACGAATATTCCCCGACAAAATGAATATTTTATAACCACTTGCTTATTTTGTAAAATTTACACATTTCACCCATAACCAAAGTATTATATCAAATTAACCCCTTATTATTCACAATAATATTTAGAGAAAATTTGATTTTATTCATTAATAAGCTGGGGTCTTACAACCTCCACTCCTTATGAAATTTCGTCCTCGAAATTGACGTACGTACCTGATATTACGAAAAGGTGAGGATGCCTCGCTTTCATTTCTGATTCCAACTCCCAGGTCATTTCTTCAATAGCATGGTTTCTCCACAAAACCTTAACTTGTGGTATAACCTTTGTGCGTAGGACATGCTCTTTCATATCCAAGATCTTAACATGTACCTCCTCGTACGTTAAATCTTCAGTTTTCTCGTCTGGTTCTAACTCAATAATGTGGTTCGGGTCTTTAACATATTTACGAAGCATAGATATGTGAAAAACATTATGAACACGAGACATGCTTGGAGGTAATGCGAGTCTATATGCCACATTTCCTATTTGCTCAAGAATCTCAAATAGACCAACAAATCTTGGATTGAGCTTTCCTCTCTTCCCAAATCTTGTAACTCCCTTCTATGGTGCAACACGTAACAATACATGATCCCCAATATTAAATTCCACGTCCTTCCGATGAAGATCCGCGTAACTCTTTTGTCGATCCTGTGCCATTTGTATACGTTGTCGAATCGTTTGGATCTTCTTTGTAGTCATGCGTACCAACTCTGGTCCCAACAATGTTGCTTCACCCACCTCGTCCCAGCATACTGGAGAATGACATTTTCTTCCATACAACGCCTCGAATGGAGCCACACCTATGCTCGCCTGATAACTGTTGTTGTAAGAGAATTCCACCAATTGTAGGTACTTATCCCAATTCCCTTTGAGATCTAGGACACAGAATCTTAATAGATCTTCAAGAGTTTGAATAGTCCTCTCTGATTGTCCGTCCGTTTGAGGATGGTATGCCGAACTGAATCGTAAATCCGTGCCCATAGCTTTCTGCAAGCTAACCCAAAATCGTGAAGTGAATCTTGGGTCACGATCCGAAACTATGGATACTGGCATGCCATGCAATCTCACAATCTCATTCACATACATACTAGCAAGACGTTCAAGGGAATAAGTCTCACGTATCGGTAAGAAATGAGCAGACTTGGTTAATCTATCAACAATAACCCAAATCGTATCTATGCCTTGAGAAACCTTGGGAAGACCTGTAACAAAATCCATGGTAATGTGTTCCCACTTCCATTTCGGGATCTCAAGTGATTGCAATGGACCCTTTGGCACTTGATGTTCCCCCTTTACACGTTGACAAGTTAAACACCTCGAGATAAACTTCGCGATCTCTCTTTTCATATTGCTGCACCAAAATGTATGTCGAAGATCGTGATACATTTTGGTACTCCCAGGATGGATTGCAAACGGTGTGTTGTGTGCCTCCATCATTATTCTATGCTTCAAGTCAAAATCGTTAGGAACACAAAGTCTGGAGTTGACTCGAAGTATTCCTTCTTCATCGATTCTTGCTTCTGGAATAGCACCTTCTTGCACTTTCTTCTTCATACGCATCAGCTCTATGTCCGTAGCTTGAGCAGCTTTAACTTTATCGATTAAAGTCGGTTCTACTCGTATATTTGATATCATCATGTGGGTACTTGGAGCCTTCATCTCTATCTCCATCCTTTGCAAGTCATACAAAATGGGCCTTTGTGTTAACAACATTGCACTCGTACCCGCATATGATCTTCTACTCAATGCGTCAGCTACTACGTTTGCTTTTCCAGGATGATATTGGATGGTATGATCGTAATCTTTCAACAGCTCGAGCCAACGTCGCTGCCGCATGTTGAGTTCCTTTTGGGTGAAGAAATATTTGAGGCTTTTATGATCTGTATAGATCTCCACTTTCTCCCCATACAGGTAGTGTCTCCAGATCTTCAACGCAAAAACGACTGCTGCCAACTCCAAATCATGAGTAGGATAATTCCTCTCATATTCTTTGAGTTGTCGCGAGGCATAGGCTATGACTTTCCCATGTTGCATGAGAACACATCCTAACCCTTTGCCTGAAGCATCGTTGTAGATAACAAATCCATCCGAACCAGATGGTATTGTCAGAACAGGTGCCGAAATGAGTCTCCTCTTGAGTTCTTGGAAACTCTTCTCGCATTCCTCACTCCATACGAATTTTGTATCTTTCCGAGTCAGCTGAGTTAACGGAGTAGCGATTCGAGAAAATCCTTCCACAAATCTCCGATAATAACCAGCTAAGCCCAGAAAGCTACGTACTTCGGTTACCGACTTCGGTTGCTCCCAACTTTGTATGGCTTCAATCTTCGCCGGGTCGACAGATACTACATGTTTTGACACCACGTGCCCAAGGAATGCTACTTCCTCAAGCCAGAACTCGTATTTCTTCAGTTTGGCATATAGCTTATTTTCACGAAGCCTTTGCAATATCAGCTTCAAATGGCGCTCATGATCTTCACGGCTTTTGGAATAGATGAGGATGTCATCAATAAAGACAACAACGAACTGATCCAAATATTCTTTGAATACACGGTTCATCATATCCATGAAGGCAGCAGGAGCATTATTCAATCCAAAAGACATGACTAAGAATTCATAATGCCCGTACCGAGTTCTGAAGGCAGTCTTTGGAATATCCTCAGTTTTAATCTTCAGCTGATGATATCCAGAACGAAGATCGATCTTTGAATAGAATTGTGCACCTTGCAACTGGTCAAACAGGTCATCAATACGAGGTAGTGGATACCTATTCTTGATAGTGACATGATTCAATTCTCGATAGTCGATACAAAGTCGCATACTCCCGTCTTTCTTCTTTACGAATAACACAGGAGCACCCCAAGGAGATGTACTAGGACGAATAAAACCGATATCCAACAACTTCTGTAGTTGGACTTTTAACTCCTGAAGTTCAATAGGAGCCATTCGATATGGGGTTTTAGAAATGGGCTTTGTACCGGGTTCAAGGTCAATAAAGAATTCAACTTCACGTTCTGGGGGTAGACCATGAAGTTCTTCAGGAAATACATCGGAAAATTCTCTAACAATAGAAATATTATTCAAATCTGACTTGTCTTTGTTCAAATCCATAACATGGGCTAAGAAAGCTTGACATCCGTTTTTCAATAAACGAATAGCTTTGTGGCTTGATATGACAGTGACTGATTTTAGTGGTTTAGTAGTTTGAATTCGTATGACAGGTTGGTTAGGAATATGAAAACTAACAACCTTACGAAAACAATCAATTTTAGCATGATGAGTGGTTAACCAATCAATTCCTAAAATCACATCAAAAGCAAGTATCTTTAAAGATATAAGATCAACAGGTAATGTGATAGTGCCAACTTGGATCATGCAAGATTTATAAACTGTAGATGTAACGAAGGTTTCACCCAACGGAGTTTCAACAGATAAGTCAAAGTCCAATTTCTCCGGAGTCAAGTTTAAACGTTGAGCACAAGCAGGAGAGATAAAAGAATGGGTAGAATCGGTATCTAGTAAGGTATAAACTTTGCAAGAATTTATAATTAACTAACCCGTTATACCTCGTTCGGGTTCCTCGCGTTTTGGGCAGTCACGACAAACGCTCTTCCAGAAACCGCTGACTTTATTTTGTCCGTATCCGCCTTTGGTGTCACCGTCCCAGCTGGACTTGGTTTCACTATAGTACACTCTCGAGCGATATGTCCTTCCTTTCTACAATTATAACATACCTTAGATTGTTGTGGACAGTTTGGGCTGATATGTCCCTATTTCCCACATTTGTAACATACGACCGGTGGTCGTTCTCCTCCCCTAGAAACAGTTGATGTTTGTGCTGACGTCTTCACATTATCATTGTTGTACCTTCTCTTCTTGAAATCTCCTCCTGACTCGCTCCTTTTATTATCACGACCACGATTACCACCAGAGTGGTTACCGCTTTTGTCCGAATATTTTCCTCCCTGCTGGTTTTCATTGCTTCGGTGACTGCCGCCACCGGTATGACCCTGGTTGTGGTCCCTCGGTTGCACATACTCATTATCTCGCTCTAATAATTGAGCCCTGTTTACAACATCTGAATATAAAGAAAATTTATGAGAGATAAGATATTGTCGAATCTCGGGTTTTAGACCTCTCAGAAACATCCTTGTCATTCGTTCCTCATTTTCGACCAAATGAGGTGCAAACCTGGATAACTCTGCAAACTTCGCCTCGTACTGGGACACCGTCATGTTGTTTTGTTCCAGTCTGATAAACTCCACCTCCTTCATATGACGAATACTTTCAAGAAAGTACTTGTCATTGAACAGTTTTTGAAATGTTTTCCAGGACATGTTGAGTGCGTCAGGCTGGGTACGCTTCACAGACTCCCACCAGTAGTCTGCCTCACCGCGGAAAATAAAAGTGGCGAATGGAACCTTCTGTTCTTCCGTGTATCCCAAGACATCGAATATCTTGGTAATTTTCTTGACCCACGTTTCCGCCATGATCGGATCCGGCTTTCCCTTAAATTCTGGTGGTCCCAATTCTTTGAACTGCTTGGCTGTGACAAATTGCGCGTTGTTATCATTTCCACCCGTATTCTGCACACGAGTCTCCCTCGTCTGATTTTGCATGAACTGCAAAAAACTCCTAAACATTCCATCATTCATCGTTTGCTCGGTAACGTTATTTACAGGAGGAATATTGCCTTCCTGTTGCACGTTCCCCTGGGTGGTGATTAAAGGTGTCTCCACAGTCTGATTCACTCCATTATTAACGTTCTCAGCTGCCATTCTTAAATACTGCCACAAAACAAGGGTTAATAGACATGTCATATATTATCCCTATATCTGACCGACCAAATAATTACCAAATAACTTATTCAGGTCATACTAGCGAATGAATTCCCCGTCTCTCCCTTCCTAGTTCTTGTCTCACATCTAAGCCAGGGATCATATCTCTAAGCTCTGATACCAACTGTGACGCCCCCAAAACAGGTATACAACACCCATTCTGAGTCGCCAAATATATGGTACAGAAAGCAAACTACAACTTCAATAATACAATTGTCGTGCAAAATACGACAACACATACTGTGAGTTTAAATACAAATATTGTCTTCTAGACAATATTCACACTCAAATAAGTCCTCAATACAATTATTCAAACACTATTTTACAGAAATAGTGAGGACTGCTAAAACATCTTTCTAGAACCATCACTCCATACCCCGACTAGATCCTGCTATGTTCTCACCTCCTGAGAAGAAAAATGGAACAAAAAAGGAAAAGGGTGAGCTCAACTAGCCCAGTAAAGAATATTATGACTAAGATAATATACAACAAATTATCATTAGTATTCAACAGGGAAAAATCTGATAGAATATAATCGACAACAAGTTTTAGATCAACAACTGCAGCGGAAACAGCAAACCATTAGAAGAGTCAAGTAGAGATTGAATTCTACTATCTTCTAAGATTTAAAAGTCCATCATCAATATTTTATCCCTGTAACATCAATTAATAATCATCTTTATCCAAATATTCATCTCTGCACTACAGGCCAAAGATATTCATTTGTATCACCTGTCAGTCATGTTCATCTCAACACCTGTTCATCTTTGCACTACAGGCCAAAGATATTCATCAAGTAATCATACATCTTTGCACTACAGGCCAAAGATATTCAGTAATATCATCATTTAGGACTGAGGATGATGAAAAATATCTTAAAGAGAACGAATCCAGTGAGACAGAAGGACAAATAGTAGGGATTCGTATAACAGTTTATCCAAGATCAATAATACTTCATAATAATCAATTGTGAAGCAGAATTCAAAAATAAAGATCAAAACATGGATACAATCAAAGATAGTAACCATAATAGACATCTTGGACAAAAAGAAAAAATTTTATTTTTCGGTGAATAGTGTCGTATTCGTGAATAGTGCCGTATACGTGAATAGTAACGTATACGTGAATAGTAACCCCGACACAAAAAATTCTAAATTTGATAAAAAGTTTATATCAATATTTCAGCATAATGATATTGAAGAAAATAATATCAATAAGAAGAAAATAATATCCCTTACATCAAAATATCAGTACTTCTGGTCGGAATACCGGTATAAGGCTGAAAGAAACTTGCTCTGATGAATAGAAACTCTCAAAGTATCTAAATACTCACAAAATACACTCAATAATCTAGAGAGAGAAAGAGAGAAAACTTGTTTATGGTGTAATTTTCAATTCTAACTTAGCCCTCTATTTATAGGAAAATGTTAGCACGTCGAAGCAGACTTAACCTGTAATCTGATGGCTTTACCTACTACTATTCCTACCCACCACATTTGAATTAAAATCTCAGCACATTTCTTCACCAACCAAGAGTGGGACCCACCAATTCTAGAATTTTCCACCAAAATAATTAACTCCGAAAATTTAACAATTTCTAAACCAGTCATCTTGTAAAATTTATAATAAATCATACGTTCATTTTTAACGGTTCAAAATTTGTGGACATATACTCAACTTATATATGTATAACATATCCAAAAATTACCACGATCCAACGGTCGGATTAAAAATTATAACCCCCGCAAAATATCTCAAAAACCTTGATTTTTAATACCTCCATTCCGATAAAAATACTGATAAAAACCTCAACATTAACTCCTTCATTTTTAACCACAAAAATATATCACTCATTTATATCCACATAAAATAAATATTTCCTTATCATATGAATCAATAATTAATTATTCACAAATAATATTACAGAATCACATTTATGACAACCAGGCCGTTCCCAGGAAAGAGGGGGCTTTCCAATAAGGATTTCTCCTTACTAGCGCAATTAGATGACCAAACCTCTCCTTAGACAAAATTTTCTAGACATTGTCAATAATGTTATCTAATAATATTATTTAAATAATATGAATTATTGATTTGATAAAGAAAAATACTGTGCAGCAATAATTATTGAAACAACAATAATATAAAATATCAACACAGCAATTATTGAATCAATAAAATAAAATATTGAACAATAACTACTGTAACAATTATTGAGTAGTGCCTTCTTACGTAAGAATCAATAATTGGTGCAATACCGTGTGCTACTATATTTTAACCACTGGGTATTCCAACAGTATTAACGGTAACAACTACGCCGTTATTTATAAACAACTTATACTTGTCATTTTCTTCATTCAATCGCTTTCTATTATGGGGCCCACACAAGGCTGCGCCGTCGTACGAATATTTCCCGACAGCAAGAATATTCCACGACCAAACGAATATTCCCCGACAAAATGAATATTTTATAACCACTTGCTTATTTTGTAAAATTTGCACATTTCACCTATAACCAAAGTATTATATCAAACTAACCCCTTATAATTCACAATAATATTTAGAAAAAATTTGATTTTATTCATTAATAAGCTGGGGTCTTACAAATACTGTGCAGCAACAATTATTGAAACAACAATAATATAAAATATCAACGCAACAATTATTGAATCAATAAAATAAAATATTGAATAATAACTACTGTAACAATTATTGAGTAGTGTCTTCTTACGTAAGAATCAATAATTGGTGCAATACCGTGTGCTACTGTATTTTAACCACCGGGTATTCCAATAGTATTAACGGTAACAACTACGCCGTTATTTATAAACAACTTATACTTGTCGTTTTCTTCATCCAATCGCTTTCCGTTATGGGGCCCACACAAGGCTGCGCCGTCGTACGAATATTCCCCGACAGCAAGAATATTCCACGACCAAACGAATATTCCCCGATAAAATGAATATTTTATAACCACTTGCTTATTTTGCAAAATTTGCACATTTCACTCACAACCAAAGTATTATATCAAATTAACCCCTTATTATTCACAATAATATTTAGAGAAAATTTGATTTTATTCATTAATAAGCTGGGGTCTTACAATTGTCATCATCCTCATGTTTATATTTTGTTGAAAGTCATCTGTGGCATGTAATCCATAGATGGACTTGGTATGATTATAACTAGGGATTATTCGGTGTAATCATGACCGTAATGTTACAAATGAGGTTATAAAAGTCCTCATTGGCCCGTAGTGCATTGATGGACAGTTGTTGGCATGATCATGACCATTGATGAATACACAAATATCCTTGGCCCGTAGTGCATGGATAATTTGTGGTCGTGATACTAATGAATATCCTTGGCCGTAGTGCAGGGATTATGTGGATTATTTATTAAGGTGAGTCTCAGTGATAAAAGTGATGAAAAACCTTTTAAACCATAAAAGATAGTAGATTTTATTCTCTACTTGACTCTTTTAATGGATTGCTTGTTCCGCTGCAGTTAAACTTGATGTTTATTGTATTTTATCAGTTTAACATTGTTGAAGACTAATGATAATTTATTCTGCATTATTTTAGTCATAATATTTCTTACTGGGCTAGTTGAGCTCACCCTTTCTTTCACCGTTCTCTTCAGGAAATGAGAACGTAGCAAGGACTAGTCGAGAAACGGAGTGACGGTCCAAATGATAGTATTAATAGTCCTCACTATTCTGTTAAATAATGTGACAATAAATGTAATAAGGACTTATTCTGAGAGTGGATATTGTCTAGAAGATAATATTTATATTAAAACTCACAGCTCTCTTGTTGTATATTAAAGATTGTATTTGTATTCTATACCATGTATTTGACGACTCAAAATCGGTGATGTATACCTATTTTGGGGGCGTCACAATTTAAATAAAACAAAATTATCATGAACAAAAAATCAACTATGACTTTTATCTTAGGACGAATGATATATATAACTATTTGGGGGCAGATATATGATAGAGATTGGGACGGGAAACAAATATCTATCTCCTTTTCATCCCCATATATAATTATTGGGCGATTTTTTATTTTTTGTTTTATTCATGATTAGAGTCAAAATTACTATCCGTTTCAAAGTAGGGCATGAAGATTACGGTGAGGAGGAAAATTGCCATCTCTATTCTAAAGACGGTAAGTGTATATGGCGACAAATTTATGTCAATATTATTTATATCAATATTGAAACATGTAAATATACATGGGTATAAAAATATGTGATTATATACTTTCATATCAATATCGAAGTATGTAAAATTATAAAATACATGGGTATAAAAATATGTGATTACTTTGGGTGACACTTATTATTATCAATGATTGAGCATAAGTGACGCAAAATTCGGAGGAATGCACATGTATTACTCCTATTATCTATTTTATAGCTTAGCATCAAAATTAATAAACCACATACGAAAGTAATCAAACCATCGAATTAGATAGTAAAACTTTGTAATTTCAGAAGAGCAAAGTACGTTAGGTATGATTGTTGACTTTCCAATGAACTTTGTGTCATATTTTAATACCGAACGTTACACTAAAACAATCCTTTGCATTAATGTATTTCCACCCATCTTTGCATTAAAACTTGAAATGTTAAATTATATGAGGAGAGATCGTATAAACCGAATGGTATTTAATTCCACAGCCCTTTGCATTGATGTAGACTTTTAATTTATACAAAGTGATTATAGAATCATGGACTAATATATCTTTATATTTGTGGTTGTGGAGTTAATATTGCACTCATTGATTACATAAACAAGTATGGAAACTAGGATTTCGGGAAAGAAATTCTCTCATGATTGCATGCTATCAGTTACTCTCTCTGTTCTTAAATAAATGTTGTTTAAGGTTTTTGCATAAAAATTAAGAAAACTATTAATATGAGTAAAAAATTATTATTATGACTAAAATACCCTTATTTAATAACTATTCTCTCTCTCCCCTCTCACATATACGGACTATATTGCATATTAAGATTGCCACTGTTATTGAATATGTATTGGGAACGAAAGGAATTTGAAAGGAGGTAGCTTACACCTAATTTAATGCAGTGAAAAGTTAATTATTGTGTGCATTAATTAAACACTTGTTGGAAAACAGGGATAATGATAAATTTGGAAGAAAAAATATTAATTATGCTTTGGTTTCCTTAAACATCAAATATTTTGGAATAAATCAAATGGGGTAAAACGTCAGTTATAGTGGAACAGAGGGAGTATTACCTAATACATACAAATGGATCCGGTTAGCATGGAGTTTATTTTTTAGTAAGTTAGTCAATTGATCAATAAAATACTAACACACTCTTGCCTGCGTGTCAGCACTCTATTGGTCAATTGACCAACTTATCCAAAATTGAACTTCATGCTAACCGCTTCCCTTACAAATTATCTCAAATATATATCGACTCATTATATGTATAATTCTAGGGATCTCAACTTTTTTTGTTTGATATATATTTTTAAATGGCGTCACTTTAAATAATACAAATGATATTTCATGATTTAATTAATCCCAAATTTTCAAGAGATGTACTTAGTTAATGTAATGATGATCGTCATTTTAGACATTCTTTAAGACAAAATTTAACACCATAACAGTACTTTCATTATATGTTTTACCTTCTTAGAATCATGAACAACTAATATAAGGACGATATGTGTATTTGAGACTCTTGTTTTTTTTTTTGAAAACCTTAACATTACCCAAGTACTAAAACGCTCTAAAGATGAGTTCATATGTATGTTTAAATTAAAAGTATATACATTTTTATTTATGTTTATATTTTTTAATACTACATGAATATTTTTAATGCTTGGAAAAATTTTCAGCAAAACTTCGGCTTCCTACCAGGGGCGAAACTACTTACAGGGGCAGCATGCTGAACTTTTTTCTTTAGTTTTTTTTGTGAAGTATAGGGGCAAAAATATAATTCAATAAATTTAAAAAGACAATCCGACGAATAACAAGAAAATAACAACTTTCATGTATATGCCGTGTTTTAATCCAAATAAATCTTTCTTCAAAACGGCTGATTCAATTTGCAAAATTTTACCCGTTAAAATTTATGATGGGAATTTTGGGTCTTTGATGATGAATTTGAAAATTACACTGTAAATATGAAAAATGATTTTGAATTTTGTAACGTGAAAGGGATTTGTGAACTTTTTCAAAATTGACTAGTAAGAATAAGACTAATTTGTATCTTCGGATTTATTTGTTGTTGAAATTGGCCTTAATTTTACCGATTGCAACCGCTTCGTAGAAAGAAGTTTTTCAACAATGAATATCGCTATAAAAGTATAGTACACCGTAATAACCAATGTGAGATAATTAGTTGAATAATTGTTTAGTTATTTATATTAAAATTGACGTATTTGAAATTATTGATAATGAAGATATCGAGGAATATTTCCAAACTATGGAGTCTAGAAAAATGGCATGGTAATTTGTAGACAATATTATACTCCATCCGTCCCAAATTATCTGCTTTTCTAGAGTTTCACACATATACCAATATATGTGATAAATATACTAAAATGCCCTTATGTATTGACTTTTTTGTTTTCTACACATGAATCCTTATTGGTGGGAATACGAAAAGATGCTTAAAAAAAGGAGAGACATGAATGAGAGTAATGACTATCATTAATTAGGGTAAATGGGTAAACTTAGAAAACAAAGGAAAAAAATGCATTAAAATCTTGAAAAAGCAGATATTATGTGACAATTTTTTTTTACTAAAACAGCAGATAATTTGGGACGGAGGGAGTATTTAGTTAATAATTTAACACTTTGTAATTTAGGAGTTTAGCGTATTTAATTTTTATTTGCTTTACAAATTTTTTTATTAAAATTCGCCCCTATTACCCATAAATCCCAGCTCCGTCCTTGTTTCCTACTCAAGCTTATCAAACAAAGGCGGATGTGCATTAGGGCAAGGGGGGGGGGTGCCCCTCTTGATTTTTGTAATTTTTTGTCAGTATAGGGGTATTTAGGTAAAGTGTCCCTCTAGTTCTAATTCTTCGAGAGGTGGATGCGTCGTTGCCCCAAAATATTGGGAAGCTAATGTTCTACTAGGAGGGACCCTATGAAGTTACCGAGGTATCGAAGCTAGGAACTTACCGTTAATGGATTAGAAGTCAAGAACACTTGTCATGCTGGGATACTTAGAAAGTATTATTAGTAGTGCATGTTAAGTAGTTATTTTATGACTCTGTAAATTTTTTTTGAAGTAATTAATGAAATGAAAATTCAATTTCCCTCAATTAATATTTTAATTAATTATGAGTATTTGTACATCTGATAAGTTAATTACATGGGTAGCACAAGGAGATTACAAAAATATATGAGAAGAAGGTTCGTTTCAAGCTTTGGTCTCGTCATCTGAAGAATTGAGAATGGAGGCTTTTGAAGTGACATACTTTTTATCTTCATGTGTTTCCCTATGTACGACGCATTAAGTGGTCTAATGGTGATGACGGTGGGACTCAGTAATGAGTGTTGGAGAAGGAATCGTTTGTTGGTTATGAATTGTGGGCTTTAATTTCTGAACTCTTTCATTAAATGTCCTATTGTAATAAAAGACTGGGGGCAATGTTGGGGCATGAATATTTGGGCCCGGTGGATTCAGTGGGTCATAGTCCTCGTAGAGGAAGGCTCCCTACGTAGGAGTCTACTGGGGAAGTGAGAGAACTTTAAGGAATTTAGGATTCCTACTTGTATTTAATTTCTAACTCCTAAGTAAAGTATCAAGATATAATATGACTTCCTTCATTTAAGGAGATTGAGTTTAATCCAATTAAGGTATCCATCCTAATGAGGAGTTCTATTTTCATATGGGGACGGGCATTGGGCAGATGGAGAGATCACTATAAATACAAGACTATATTATAATATTCAGGTATCTTATAACTTTATTTTACAGTATTAAAATATCTCCATTGTTAAATCTTGTTCAACATGTACTTATTCTCACATCGAAGTTATCCCCAGGCAGCCCAAACCGTCAAGCTCCTCCGTGTGATTTCGTTTTTGTGCCGGATTGAACGCGTTATTTGGTGATTAGGCGCATGGACGAATCTTGTCATTAACATTGGCGCTATAAGAAGGATCTAGTGCTAGGTAATTTTCAATCACCCAGAAGTTTCATTAGTAATCATGGTGACAAGTAAGACGATTTTAGGATAAGGAAATCAACTGCCAATCCCTCGCCTCAACCTAGGGGTTCGACCAAAGATCACTTAGGGCCTTCCGTTCAGTTAGAGGAGAACAGTCATTCGTTGGTACCTAAAAACACTCAAATGGCCCCAGTTAAACGTCGATTATTCTCAACAACGAGGAGGGGAGCGTGTTCCAATAACCGTGTTGAGGATATCCCATTCCGAACACGTATGATGTGTGGGCTGAAAACCTACTAATTAGGTACTATTTAACTTGAAATATTGTGGGTTCTTGGTATTTTTCTTTGTTACTTGTTTGTGTTTTGTGTATTTTGCAGGAACGGGGCATGGATGGATGTAGCTACTGAAAAGAAGTCAATTCTGGAAAATCTGGTGAGCAGGCACGGGGCGCGCTGCCAACATATTGACCTGGGCGCGTGATAAATACACAATATTCATGATTTTTGTTTCTTTTACATTTGTTTTATTGCATGTTTCATGTGTATATGAGCTTAAGAGGTTGTTTATTATTTTCAAGTGAATTAAAGCTGAAAGGATGGAAACGAGTTGATTTGGAGCTGATTTGCAGAGAAAAGAAAATATGATTGCAGAGCATTAGGGCAGTGCGGCCGTGCCTTGGATAAGAGAAAATGGAGCGCGATAGCGCTGTGATGCAGTGCTAGAATCCAACTCTGGAGTGATGGCGCGGCAGCGCCGGTACCAGTACAAAATGCAGTGCGACCGCGCTGCAACAGAAACTCTTGGAGGTTTAGCGCGACAACGCCTATTTTAAACATAATGATAGCGCAACAACACCAGGTCGGGGGTTGACCAGAGTTGACTTTTAAAGATTTTTGGAGATTTCTACATAGAATTGGATTGATATTGCTATCAAATTTAGGATATCTTTTAGACTAAGATTTTCTTTCTAAATTGGATTCTATTTCTTTTTGGAAACTCGTTATGATTTGTAATTCCTTTTAGGATTTAGATTTCTAGTTCTCATAGGATTTAGGACTTTGTCTAGCACTATAGATAAATGTAATAGTCAGGATTTTATTCATGCATTCAATCATCAGCTATCATCTACATCATTAGAGTACAGACTAGGAAGCATGTCAGGCTAGTTTTCTTTATTCAGTTCTAAAGGGAGGTGGAACCTTGTTACAAGTAATTGATTATTTGAGTTATATTATTTATTCCTTCTTGCATGATATTTCTTTTGATAATCTGTTTTCATTTTTTTCATGCTAATTGATCTAATTAATTTGATATGGCCAATTAAGTTAGTTTGATCTTTAACATCTGCTAGATTAAGATTGGTATTACGTGTAATTGATATCACTTTTCATCATAAGTAGAAAATTAGTGATACTAATTATGGACAAATTTTTATGTATTGCTAAGATTATTAAAAAAAATGTTAAAAAAATCGAGCTTATGTGTTTGTTGCTTGGATTAACCTAATTTTTTATTTCTTAATGCTTCTGTCATATTAAATCTAGAGAGCTTATTCTAGGTTGTATAACAGTCTACTATAAATTTAGACGAGGATTTTATACCATCATCGGGCCTCAACATAGCTTTGGAGTTACTTTCTGACAAATCATCCACCAATTCAAACGAAGACAAAGAGATGGCGGTGCCAAACAACAACCGGACATTGAAAGAATTAGCCACTCCTAATCTCACTCACCAACCTTTGTGCATTGAATATCCTGCTTTAAATGTTGCATTCGAACTTAAATCTGGACTAATTCATCATTTGTCTGCTTTCCGTGGTCTTACATGTGAAGATCCATACAAGCATTTAAAGGAATTCCATGTGATGTTCTCTACCATGAAACCACACGGGATTAAAAAGGAGTAAATCAAGCTAAGAGCCTTCCTATTCTCCCTAGCAAATTTGGCAAAGAATTGACTATACTATCTTCCCTCCGGATCAATACACTCATGGAATGACATAAAGGGTTTGTTCTTAGAAAAGTATTTTCCTACTTTAAGAGTGGCCAACATAAGGAAAGAGATATGCAAGTCCGACAGTTTAATGGAGAAACACTGTACAAGTATTGGGAGAGGTTCAAGAAACTATGCTCTAGCTGTCCATCCCACCAAATCGATGAGCAACACCTGATTAAGTATTTCTATGAGGGAATTATACCAATGAAAAGAAGTATGATCTGTAAGACCCAACTTATTAATGAATAAAATCAAATTTTCTCTAAATATTATTGTGAATAATAAGGGGTTAATTTGATATAATACTTTGGTTATGGGTGAAATGTGCAAATTTTGCAAAATAAGCAAGTGGTTATAAAATATTCATTTTGTCGGGGAATATTCGTTTGGTCGTGGAATATTCTTGCTGTCGGGAAATATTTGTACGACGGCGCAGCCTTGTGTGGGCCCCATAACGGAAAGCGATTAGATGAAGAAAACGACAAGTATAAGTTGTTTATAAATAACGGCCTAGTTGTTACCGTTAATACTGTTGAAATACCCGGTGGTTAAAATACAGTAGCACACGGTATTGCACCAATTATTGATTCTTACGTAAGAAGGCACTACTCAATAATTGTTACAGTAGTTATTATTCAATATTTTATTTTATTGATTCAATAATTGTTGCGTTGATATTTTATATTATTGTTGTTTCAATAATTGTTGCTGCACAGTATTTTCCATTATCAGATCAATAATTCATATTATTTGAATAATATTATTAGATAACATTGTTGGCAATGTCTAGAAAGTTCAGTTTAAGGAGAGGTTTGGTCATCTAATTGCGCGCCAGTAAGGAGAAATCCTTATTGGAAAGCCCCCTCTTTCCTGGGAACGACCTGGTTGTCATAAATGTGATTCTGTAATATTATTTATGAATAGTTAATTATTGATTCATATGATAAGGAAATATTTATTTTATGTGGATATAAATGTTGGATATATTTATTGTGGTTAAAAATGAAGGAGTTAATGTTGAGGTTTTTATCCGTATTTTTGTCGGAATGGAGGTATTAAAAATCAGGGTTTTTGAGATATTTTGCGGGGGTTATAATTTTTAATCCGACCGTTGGATCGTGGTAATTTTTGGATATGTTATACATATATAAGTTGAGTATATGTCCACAAATTTTGAACCGTTAAAAATGAACGTATGATTTATTATGAATTTTACGAGATGACTGGTTCAGAAATTATTGAATTTTCGGAGTTTATCATTTTGATGGAAAATTCTAGAATTGGTGGGCCCCACTCTTGGTTGGTGAAGAAATGTGCTGAATTATATTTCAAATGTGGTGGGTGGGAATAGTAGCAGGTAAAGCCATCAGGTTGCAGGTCAAGCCTACTAAAATTTTCCTATAAATAGAGGGCTAAGTTAGAATTGAAAATCACACCAGAAACAAGTTTTCTCTCTTTCTCTCTCTAGATTATTGAGTGTATTTTGTGAGTATTTAGATACTTTGAGAGTTTCTATTCATCAGAGCAAGTTTCTTTCAGCCTTATACCGGTATTCCGACCAGAAGTACTGATATCTTGAGGTAAGGGATATTATTTTCTTCTTAAATGATATTATTTTCTTCAATATCATTATGCTGAAATATTGATATGAGTTTTTATCAAATTTGGAACTTTTTGTGTCGGGATTACTATTCACGTATACGGCACTATTCACGTATACGGTACTATTCACGAATACGGCACTATTCACCGAAAAATAAAATTTTCTCTTTTTGTCTAAGATGTCTATTATGGTTACTATCTTTGATTGTATCCATGTTTTGATCTTTATTTTTGAATTCTGCTTCACAATTGTTTATTATGAAGTATTATTGATCTTGGATAAACTGTTATACGAATCCCTAATATTTGTCCTTCTATCTCACTGGATTCGTTCTCTTTAAGATATTTTTCATCATCCTCAGTCCTAAATGATGATATTACTGAATATCTTTGGCCTGTAGTGCAAAGATGTATGATTACTTGACTCTTTCTCTACTTGACTCTTCTAATGGTTTGATGTTTCCGCTGTAGTTGTTGATCTAAAACTTGTTGTCGATTATATTCTATCAGATTTTTCCCTGTTGAAGACTAACGATAATTTGTTGTATATTATCTTAGTCATAATATTCTTTACTGGGCTAGTTGAGCTCACCCTTTTCCTTTTTGTTTCATTTTTCTTCTCAGGAGGTGAGAACATAGCAGGATCTAGTCGGGGTATGGAGTGATGGTTCTAGAAAGATGTTTTTAGCAGTCCTCACTATTTCTGTAAAATAGTGTTTGAATAATTGTAATGAAGATTTATTTGAGTGTGGATATTGTCCAGAAGACAATATTTGTATTTAAACTCACAGTATGTGTTGTTGTATTTTGCACGACAATTGTATTATTGAAGTTGTAGTTTGTTTCTGTACCATGTATTTGGCGACTCAGAATGGGTGTTGTATACCTATTTTGGGGGCGTCACAGTTGGTATCAGAGCTTAGGGATATGATTCCTGGCTGAGATGTGAGACAAGAACTAGGAGGGGAGAGACGGGGAAATTTCTTTGCTAGTATGACCTGACTAAGTTTATTTGGTGTTTATTTGGTCGGTTAGAGTATAGGGATAATATATGACATGACTATTAACCCTTGTTTTATGGCAGTGTTTAAGAATGGCAGCTGAGAACATTAATAATGGAGTAAATTAGACCGTGGAGACACCTTTGATCACCACCCAGGGGAACGTGCAACAGGAAGGCAATATTCCTCCTGTAAACAACGTTACCGAGCAAACGATGAATGATGGAATGCTTAGGAGCTTTTTGCAGTTCATGCAAAATCAGACGAGGGAGACTCGTGTGCAGAATACGGGTAGAAATGATAACAACGCGCGGTTTGTCACAGCTAAGCAGTTTAAAGAATTGGGACCACCAGAATTTAAGGGAAAGCTGGATCCGATCATGGCGAAAACGTGGGTCAAGCAAATTACCAAGATATTTGATGTCTTGGGATGCACGGAGGAACAGAAGGTTCCATTCGCCACCTTTATGTTCCGCGGTGAGGCAGACTACTGGTGGGAGTCTGTGAAGCGTACCCAGCCTGACGCACTCAACATGTCCTGGGAAACGTTTCAGAAATTATTCAATGACAAGTACTTTCCTGAAAGTATTCTTCATATGAAGGAGGTGGAGTTTATTAGACTGGAACAAAATAACATGACGGTGTCCCAGTACGAGGCGAAGTTTGTAGAGTTATCCAGGTTTGCACCTCATTTGGTCGAAAATGAGGAACGAATGACAAGGATGTTTCTGAGAGGTTTAAAACCCGAGATTCGGCAATATCTTATCTCTCATAAATTTTCTTTATATTCAGATGTTGTAAACAGGGCTCAATTATTAGAGCGAGATAATGAGTATGTGCAACCGAGGGACCACAACCAGGGTCATACCGGTGGCGGCAGTAATCGAAGCAATGAAAACCAGCAGGAAGGAAAACATTCGGACAAAAGCGGTAAGCACTCTGGTGGTAATCGTGGTCGTGATAATAGAAGGAGCGAGTCGGGAGGAGATTTCAAGAAAAGAAGGTACAACAATGATAACGTGAAGACGTCAGCACAAACATCAACTATTTCTAGGGGAGGAGAACGACCACCGGTCGTATGTTACAAATGTGGGAAAGAGGGACATATCAGCCCAAACTGCCCACAACAATCCAAGGTATGTTATAACTGTGGAAAGGAAGGACATATCGCTCGAGATTGCACTGTAGCGAAATCAAGTCCAGCGGGGATGGTGACTCAAAAGGCTGTCCCAGAAAAGTCAAAGTCAACGATTCCTAGAAGAGCGTTTGTCGTGACCGGTCAGAATGCGAGGAACCCGGACGAAGTTAGCACGGGTTAGTTAATTATAAATTCTTACGAAGTTTATACCTTATTAGATACTGGCTCTACCCATTCATTTATCTCTCCTGCTTATACTCAACATTTAAACTTGACTCCGGAGAAATTGGACTTTAACTTATCTGTTGAAACTCCGTTGGGTGAAACCTTCGTTACATCTACAGTTTATAAATCTTGCATGATCCAAGTTGGCACAATCACATTACCTGTTGACCTTATCTCTTTAAAGATACTTGCTTTTGATGTGATTTTAGGAATTGATTGGTTAACTACTCATCATGCCAAAAGTGATTGTTTTCGTAAGGTTGTTAGTTTTCATATTCCTAACCAACCTGTTATGCGAATTCAAGCAACCAAACCACTAAAATCAATCGTTGTCATACCAAGCCATAAACCCATTCGTTTATTAAAAAATGGATGTCAAGCTTTCTTAGCCCATGTCATGGACTTGAACAAAAATACGTCAGATTTGAATGATATTTCTGTTGTTAGTGAATTTCCTGACGTATTTCCTGAAGAATTTCCTGGCTTAACCCAGAGCGTGATATTTAATTTTTGTATTGATCTTCAACCCAATACAAAATCCATTTCTAAAATCTCATATCTAATGACTCCTATTGAACTTCAGGAGTTAAAAATCTAACTGTAGAAGTTTGTACCCGAGCCTTTATCTGGTGACTTTCTTTATGGAATGCACCAAAGCTAGACTCTCCGTAGGGGACGCCATATTCGTGCGATAGTAAACTGATAGGTGTCATTGTGACGTGCTATCCAAGGTTGGGATATGAGTCACAGTTGAGAGCAATCTAAGTCGGTAATCGAAATATGTAGCTTTCTAGGGTTAGTTGGTTATTATCGGAGATTTGTGGAAGGATTTTCTCGAATCGCTACTCCGTTAACTCAGTTGACTCGGAAAGATATAAAATTCGTATGGAGTGAGGAATGTGAGAAGAGTTTTCAAGAACTCAAGAGGAGACTCATTTCGGCACCTGTTCTGACAATACCATCTGGTTCGGATGGATTTGTTATCTACAGCGATGTTTCAGGCAAAGGGTTAGGATGTGTTCTCATGCAACATGGGAAAGTCATAGCCTATGCCTCGCGATAACTCAAAGAATATGAGAGGAATTATCCTACTCATGATTTGGAGTTGGTAGCAGTCGTTTTTGCGTTGAAGATTTGGAGACACTACCTGTATGGGGAGAAAGTGGAGATCTATACAGATCATAAAAGCCTCAAATATTTCTTCACCCAAAAATAACTCAACATGCGGCAACGACGTTGGCTTGAGCTGTTGAAAGATTACGATCATACCATCCAATATCATCCTGGAAAAGCGAACGTAGTAGCTGACGCATTGAGTAGAAGATCATACGCGGGCACGAGTGCAATGTTGTTAACACAAAGGCCCATTTTGTATGACCTTCAAAGGATGGAGATAGAGATGAAGGCTCCAAGTACCCACATGATAATATCAAATATACGAGTAGAACCGACTTTAATCGATAAAGTTAAAGCTGCTCAAGCTACGGACATGGATCTGATGCGTATGAAGAAGAAAGTGCAAGAAGGTGCTATTCCAGAAGCAAGAATCGATGAAGAAGGAATACTTCGAGTCAACTCCAGACTTTGTGTTCCTAACGATTTTGACTTGAAGCATAAAATAATGATGGAGGCACATAACACACCGTTTGCAATCCATCCTGGGAGTACCAAAATGTATCACGATCTTCGACATACATTTTGGTGGGGCAATATAAAAAGAGAGATCGCGGAGTTTATCTCGAGGTATTTAACTTGTCAACGTGTAAAGGCGAAGCATCAAGTACCAAAGGGTCCATTGCAACCACTTGAGATTCCAAAATGGAAGTGGGAACACATTACTATGGATTTTGTTACGGGTCTTCCCAAGGTTTCTCAAGGCATAGATGCGATTTGGGTTATTGTTGATAGATTAACCAAGTCCGCTCTTTTCTTGCCGATACGTGAGACTTATTCCCTTGAACGTCTTGCTAGTATGTACGTGAACGAGATTGTGAGATTGCGAGATTGCATGGCATGCCAGTATCCATAGTTTCAGATCGTGACCCAAGATTCACTTCACGATTTTGGGTTAGCTTGCAAAAAGCTATGGGCACAGATTTACGATTCAGTTCGGCATACCATCCTCAAACAGACGGATAATCAGAGAGGACTATTCAAACTCTTGAAGATCTATTAAGACTTTGTGTCCTAGATCTCAAAGGGAGTTGGGATAAGTATCTACCATTGGTGGAATTCTCCTACAACAACAGTTATCAGGCGAGCATAGGTGTGGCTCCATTCGAGGCGTTGTATGGAAGAAAATGTCGTTCTCCAGTATGCTGGGACGAGGTGGGTGAAGCAACATTGTTGGGACCAGAGTTGGTACGCATTACTACAGAGAAGATCCAAACGATTCGACAACGTATACAAACGGCACAAGATCGACAAAAGAGTTATGCGGATCTTCATCGGAAGGACGTGGAATTTAATATTGGGGATCATGTATTATTACGTGTTGCACCATGGAAGGGAGTTACAAGATTTGGGAAGAGAGGAAAGCTCAATCCAAGATTTGTTGGTCCATTTGAGATTCTTGAGCGAATAGGAAATGTGGCATATAGACTCGCATTACCTCCAAGTATGTCTCGTGTTCATAATATTTTTCACATATCTATGCTTCGTAAATATGTTAAAGACCCGAACCACATTATTGAGTTAGAACCAGACGAGATAGCTGAAGATTTAACGTACGAGGAGGTACCTGTTAAGATCTTGGATAGGAAAGAGCATGTCCTACGCACAAAGGTTATACCACAAGTTAAGGTTTTGTGGAGAAACCATGCTATTGAAGAAATGACCTGGGAGTTGGAATCAGAAATGAAAGCGAGGTATACTCACCTTTTCGAAACATCAGGTACGTACGTCAATTTCGAGGACGAAATTTCATAAGGAGAGGAAGTTGTAAGACCCAACTTATTAATGAATAAAATCAGATTTTCTCTAAATATTATTGTGAATAATAAGGGGTTAATTTGATATAATACTTTGGTTATGGGTGAAATGTGCAAATTTTGCAAAATAAGCAAGTGGTTATAAAATATTCATTTGGTCGGGGAATATTCGTTTGGTCGTGGAATATTCTTGCTGTCGGGGAATATTCGTACGACGGCGCAGCCTTGTGTGGGCCCCATAACGGAAAGCGATTGGATGAAGAAAACGACAAGTATAAGTTGTTTATAAATAACGACGTAGTTGTTACCGTTAATACTGTTGGAATACCCGGTGGTTAAAATACAGTAGCACACGGTATTGCACCAATTATTGATTCTTACGTAAGAAGGCACTACTCAATAATTGTTACAGTACTTATTATTCAATATTTTATTTTATTGATTCAATAATTGTTGCGTTGATATTTTATATTATTGTTGTTTCAATAATTGTTGCTACACAGTATTTTCCATTATCAGATCAATAATTCATATTATTTGAAAAATATTATTAGATAACATTGTTGGCAATGTCTAGAAAGTTCTGTTTAAGGAGAGGTTTGGTCATCTAATTGCGCGCCAGTAAGGAGAAATCCTTATTGGAAAGCCCCCTCTTTCCTGGGAACGGCCTGGTTGTCATAAATGTGATTCTGTAATATTATTTGTGAATAGTTAATTATTGATTCATATGATAAGGAAATATTTATTTTATGTGGATATAAATGTTGGATATATTTATTGTGATTAAAAATGAAGGAGTTAATGTTGAGGTTTTTGTCCGTATTTTTGTCGGAATGGAGGTATTAAAAATCAGGGTTTTTGAGATATTTTGCGGGGGTTATAATTTTTAATCCGACAGTTGGATCGTGGTAATTTTTGGATATGTTATACATATATAAGTTGAGTATATGTCCATAAATTTTGAACCGTTAAAAATGAACGTATGATTTATTATGAATTTTACGAGATGACTGGTTCAGAAATTATTGAATTTTTAGAGTTTATCATTTTGATGAAAAATTCTAGAATTGGTGGGCCCCACTCTTGGTTGGTGAAGAAATGTGCTGAATTATATTTCAAATGTGGTGGGTGGGAATAGTAGCAGGTAAAGCCATCAGGTTGCAGGTCAAGCCTACTAAAATTTTCCTATAAATAGAGGGCTAAGTTAGAATTGAAAATCACACCAGAAACAAGTTTTCTCTCTTTCTCTCTCTAGATTATTGAGTGTATTTTGTGAGTATTTAGATACTTTGAGAGTTTCTATTCATCAGAGCAAGTTTCTTTCAGCCTTATACCGGTATTCCGACCAGAAGTACTGATATCTTGAGGTAAGGGATATTATTTTCTTCTTAAATGATATTATTTTCTTCAATATCATTATGCTGAAATATTGATATGAGTTTTTATCAAATTTGGAACTTTTTGTGTCGGGATTACTATTCACGTATACGGCACTATTCACGTATACGGTACTATTCACGAATACGACACTATTCATCGAAAAATAAAATTTTCCCTTTTTTGTCCAAGATGTCTATTATGGTTACTATCTTTGATTGTATCCATGTTTTGATCTTTATTTTTGAATTCTGCTTCACAATTGTTTATTATGAAGTATTATTGATCTTGGATAAACTGTTATACGAATCCCTAATATTTGTCCTTCTATCTTACTGGATTCGTTCTCTTTAAGATATTTTTCATCATCCTCAGTCCTAAATGATGATATTACTGAATATCTTTGGCCTGTAGTGCAAAGATGTATGATTACTTGATGAATATCTTTGGCCTGTAGTGCAAAGATGAACAGGTGTTGAGATGAACATGACTGACAGGTGATACAAATGAATATCTTTGGCATGTAGTGCAAAGATGAATATTTGGATAAAGATGATTATTAATTGATGTTACAGGGATAAAATATTGATGATGGACTTTTAAATCTTAGAAGATAGTAGAATTCTTTCTCTACTTGACTCTTCTAATGGTTTGCTGTTTCCGCTGCAGTTGTTGATCTAAAACTTGTTGTCGATTATATTCTATCAGATTTTTCCTTGTTGAAGACTAACGATAATTTGTTGTATATTATCTTAGTTATAATATTCTTTACTGGGCTAGTTGAGCTCACCCTTTTTCTTTTTGTTCCATTTTTCTTCTCGGGAGGTGAGAACATAGCAGGATCTAGTCGGGGTATGGAGTGATGGTTCTAGAAAGATGTTTTTAGCAGTCCTCACTATTTCTGTAAAATAGTGTTTGAATAATTGTAATGAGGATTTATTTGAGTGTGGATATTGTCCAGAAGACAATATTTGTATTTAAACTCACAGTATGTGTTGTTGTATTTTGCACGACAATTGTATTATTGAAGTTGTAGTTTGTTTCTGTACCATGTATTTGGTGACTCAGAATGGGTGTTGTATACCTATTTTGGGGGCGTCACATGATCGATGTTGCTAATAGAGTAGCATTGGTAGACAAGACACCGGAGGCTGCAAGAAATCTGATTGCAAACATGGTTGCTAATTACTCACAACAATACGGAACAAGGAATGATCATGCTCTACAAAGGGTAAGTGAGGTAAGCACGAGTGAATTGGTGCAACAAATTTCTGACTTAGTTGTTGTGGTGAAACAATTAACAATAGAAAACTTTTCGGTTGCAAAGGCTTGCGGAATATGCTTAATGGCAGGGCATGCTATATACAAAATGTGCCCAACATTGCAAGAGGATGAGACTACCCAACAAGACAACATGGTGGGAAATTACCAAGCACAAACATAGAGAAAGTATGATCCCTACTCTAATACTTACAATCCAGGATGAAATGATCATCCTAATTTAAGTTATGGGAGTGCTAGGCCACCGGTGGAAGGTTTTTACCCAAGCAAACAACAAGGTTTCCAGCCCACTAAGCCACAATACCAACCCAAACCAGAAGCTCTGGCCACTATTGAAACATCCCTTGAAGATATGTTCAAAGCATTCATGACTCAGACACAACAATTTCAACAAGAGACAAGATCTTCCATCCACAGTTTAGAGAATCAGATGAGTCAACTTGCTACTACAGTTGTGACGCCCCCAAATAGGTATACATCACCCATTCTGAGTCGCCAAATACATGGTACATAATTTAAATACAAACTTTCTTCTACAATACGACAAAAACGTACCTGAGAGTTTTTACACGAATATTGTCTAGTAGATAGTAACCAAACTAAAATGGAGTCCTCGTTACAATTATTATTACACTATTTTATAAAATAGTGAGGACTACTACAGCCACCATCTCGGACCGTCGCTCCATTCTCCGACTAGTCCCGGCTACGTTCTCATTTCCTAAAGAGAACAATGAAAGTAAAAGGGTGAGCTCAACTAGCCCAGTAAGAAATATTATGACTAAGATAATGCAGAATAAATTATTGTTAGCCTTCAACAGTGTTAAACTGATAAAATATAATAAACATCAAGTTTAACTGTAGCGGAACAAGCAATCCATTAGAAGAGTCAAGTAGAGCATGATATCTACTATCTTTTATGATTTAAAAAATTTATCATCAATTTTATCGCTAAGACTCTACTCAATAAATAATCCACATCACTGAATTATCCATGCACTACGGGCCAATGATATTCATTAATATCACGTCCACGAATTATCCATGCACTACGGGCCAATGATATTCGTGTTATCACCAATGGTCATGATCATGCCAACAACTGTCCATCAATGCATTACGGGCCAATGAGGACTTTTATCACATCATTTGTAACATTACAAGTTATGATTATACTGAATAATCCCTAGTCATAATCATATCAATCAACAGTCCATCTATGCACTACGGGCCAAATATGACTTTCATCACAATATAGGCATGATGATGATGCAAATGATATAAGAATTCAATTAAATGATAAATGTTAAAGATTTATAATTTAATTTATCTAGAATTCAATAATGTCTAAATTGTCAGCATGATACTGCTTTGTGGAGTAAAATTCAAGAATAATATTGTATCAAAAATGATTTGGACCGAAAAAAAATTAATTTTTATCATGAATAGTACCCCGGGTGAATAGTACCCGAGTGAATAGTACCCCGTGAATAATACTCAGGCATGAAAAGATTAAAAATTATCAAGAATACTCAGAATAATATTTCCATAAAAAGATACTAGATGAAGTGTAAATTTCAAGGATATTCTACTAATTTTAAGGAGTATAGAAGCCATACTTTAACAAAATGAGTGTAGAATTCGAAATCTGAAACGAAATAATATTACTTACATACTACAGAGTATGGAAGAAAATATTATTTTATACGAATATTGAACAAAAATAATATCCCTTACCTTAAAAAGGAGAGTATTCCAACTGGTATAGCAGGGATATTTATACTATTTTCTACGCTCAAAGCTTCTTTAAACTCTAAAGAAATACGCTCAATATTATAGAAGAAGAATTTTCCTATTCTGGTGTGATTTTTAATTCTAAACTAAGCATCCTATTTATAGGAGAATGGAAGGATACTATTTGGACGCATAGTAGAACAAAAAATCACGGACGCACAGTACTACTTCACGAATTCGGCTGAATTTTCTGAGTTTACTATGCAATCACTATGCAGACACTATACAAATAATATACATAATAAAATATAATATATTCTATTTTTCATAAAAAATAAAATTTATTACAATAATAATAATATTTATACTCCCTCCCGACCATTCCATTTCCCCCCCACCTGTGACCCCATTATATATATGTGTATATATATATATATATATATATATATATATATATATATAATAAAACTGAGATAACTTTCTCCCGACTATTTTGAAAAATAGGTAAGTCCCCATATAATAAGAAAAATTTACAACAAATACTTCATAAAAATCCCTTCAATATTTTTAACAACATTTATTCATCAATAATACAACTTGCAATATTAACAACCAGATCAGTCTCAGGAAAGATGGGGCTTTTCGATAAGGATTTCTCCCTATTGGCGGGCAATTAGGTGACCAAACCCCTTTCCTCGATAGAATTTTCTAGACATTGTCAATAATGCAAATAATAAAATGAATAACTTATCATCTCAATTATTGATTTAATAATATAAAATATTGTATAGATGATGCTGCGACAATAATAGAATTAATTATAATGTGAGATACTATGTAGTAATTACTGTAGCAATAATTGAGTATATCTGAGTACTTCTCACGTAAGCATCAATAATCAATACCTTGTGCTACTATGCAACCACGCGTATTACTGTACTTTTATCACCAGGTATTTCAACAGTTAACGGTAAAGCTTTCGCCGTTATTTTTATAAAAAGATATTTCTGTCGTTTTCTAACTCCGACAATAATTCTATTGTGAGGTCCAACAATGGTTGTGCCGTCGTACGAATATTCTCTGTTAAAACGAATATTCCCCGGCCAATCGAATATTTTATAACAACTTGCTTACTTTACAAAATTTATAAATATTACCCACTACTATAACATTATATCAAATTCATACCTTAATATTTAAAAATGATATTTAGAAAAAAATTCATCTTTATTCATAAAAGTTGGGGTCTTACAACATCCCCTTCTTATGAAATTTTATCCTCGAAATTAGTGTACGTACCTGGTATGATGAAGATGTGAGGATACCTTGATTTCATTTCAGATTCTAACTCCCAGGTCATTTCCTTAACATCGTGGTTTCTCCACAAAACTTTGACTTGAGGTATAACCTTGGAACATAGAATATGTTCATTCTTATCCAACATTTTAACATGTACCTCTTCATACGTTAAATCTTCTGTTATTTCGTCTGGTTCTAGTTCAATAATATGGTTTGGGTCTTCCACATATTTATGTAACATGGATATATGAAAAATGTTATGAACACGAGACATACTTGGCGGTAAGGCGAGTCTATAGGCCACAGTTCCTACTCAATCGAGGATTTCAAATGGGCCAATGAATCGAGGATTGAGCTATCCTCTCTTTTCAAATCTTATAACTCCTTTTCATGGAGCAACACGTAACAACACATAATCTCCAACATTGAATTCCACGTCCTTTCGATGAAGATCAACATAACTTTTTTGTTGATCTTATGAGATTTTTATACGTTATCGGATCATTTAAATCTTTTTCGTAGTCATGCGTACCAATTCTGGTCCCAACAACGTTGTTTCACCCTCCTCGTCCCAGCAAACTGGAGAACAACACTTGCGTCCATACAATGCCTCTAATGGAGCGATGCCGATACTTACTTAATAACTATTGTTGTAGGAGAATTCCACTAATGGCAAGAACTTGTCCCAACTTTCTTTGAAGACAAGGACACAGAGTCTTAATAAATCCTCAAAAGTTTGAATAGTCCTCTCCGACTATCCATCCGTTTGAGGATGATATGCCGAACTAAAACGTAAATCTGTGACCATTGCTTTTTACAAACTAACCCAAAATCGTGAAGTGGATCTTGGGTCTCGATCAGAAACTATGGATACTGGCATACCATGCAGTCTTACAATCTCATTTATATATATACGAGTAAGACGTTCAAGTGAATAAGTTTCTCGTATAGGTAAAAAATGAGCATATTTGGTCAATCTATCGACAATGACCCAAATTGCATCTATGCCTTGAGAAATCCTGGGAAGACCAGTAACGAAATTCATGGTAATGTGCTCCCACTTCCATTCTGGAATTTTAAATGGTTGTAATGGACCTTTTGGCACTTGATGCTCCTCCTTGACACGTTGACAAGTTAGACACCTTGAGATAAACTCCGCGATCTCTCTTTTCATATTGTTTCACCAAAATGTATGTCGAAGATCATGATACATTTTGGTACTCCCAAAATGGATTGCAAACGATGTGTTGTGCGCCTCTATCATGATTTTATACTTCAAGTCAGAGTCGTTAAGAACACAAAGTCTAGAGTTGACTCGAAGTATTCCTTCTTCATCGATTCTTGCTTCTGGAATAACACCTTCTTGCACTTTCTTCTTCATACGTATCAGCTTCAGGTTCATAGTTTGAGCAGCTTTAACTTTATCAATTAAAGTCGGTTCTACTCGTATATTTGTCGTCATCACGTGGGTTCCTAGAGTCTTTAACTCTATCCCCATTCTTTGTATGTCATACAAAATGGGCATTTGCGTTGACAATATCGAACTCGTACCTGCATATGATCTTCAACTCAACGCGTCAGCTACTACGTTCGCTTTTCCAATATGGTATTGAATGGTATTGTCAGGAATAAGCATGTGAATGATATTTCTTTTTACATATGATTTGATTACGATATATATATGAATGAATATGCAAGTATGCTTACATTAAGAAAAGCTGTAAAGTCCTTTGATAAATAATAGAAACATGTGTTCAAGGACTTAGAATGAATTGATCAAATATGTTAGGTTGATCCTACATAAGCAAAACAACTTTGTAAAGTCCTTAAAAAGAAATGATGTACAAGGACTATAAATATAGAAAGATCAAGCATGTTAGGTTAATCTTATGATATAAGAGATAGGCTTGTCTGATCGTTGAGCACTACACCAAAAATCGTAGTTTGTCAGGAGAGTCAAGGAATGCTCGAGAGCTATCGAGGCAGAATCATAGTCTGCAAGATAGTAGATCTCGAAGTTCATAGACTACCAGGGGAGACGAAGAAGGATCGTAGTGTGTCGAGAAGAACTTTCTCGGAGTCGTAGTCTGCTGAGAAAGTCATGTTCAAAATCGTAGAGATAGCCTGCCTACGAGTCGACCGAGCATCTGCCAAAGCCAAGTCAAGAATCGTAGACTACACCCGGAGTCGTAGAGTTTACTGATGCCAAAGCCAAATCAGGATCGTAGACTACACTCGATGTCGTAGAGTCTACTGATCATATTTGAGGCAGAGATCATAGTCGAGCAAGATCAGATAAAGACAACGAGCACAAGAACAGAAATTGTAGCTTATTAAGATTTGATCTCGGAGTCGTAGTGTCTGCACAGCCGAAGCTGAATCGTAGAGTGCAGAACTAAGATGTGCTCACAACACCAAGGCTGAATTCTAGAGCATATACGATTCTTAACAAATGAGCACTCCCAGAATATCCAAAGAAATGAAGCCTCTGGTCTAAGCTGCAATGTTACATCCAACCTAAAGGAAACCAGAGAGCACTGAACGAATGACATGCAAGCTAACTGAAGATCTAAGCACCAACCCAATCAGCATTCAGATTGAGTTGGAAAGCCATTCGAGATGAAGTCTTCCACAAGTTGATCAGAAGAAGGCTTCAGTAACTGACTAAGGAAAAGTCAGCAAGTGCAGTAGTTGTCAAGTGAATAGAAGACAACGATCTTGGAAGCAACTAGGATCGTAGTGTTTGCCACACAAAGAATGAACTGATGGAGTATACCCAGAGATACCGGTCAGCCTCTGAAGAACAAGGCTAAAGTGATTAAGCATTGGGTCAGTCCATTGATGATAATAAACTAGAGATCACAAGGAGAAAGCGAGCTGGACACGCCACAAATCTGAAGTGTCTTGCTATTCAGAAGGAACCAGAGCAAGGAGTCAAGCCATCAGCATCTGAGATCAGTTGAGGTAAACAGAAGTGTTGAAGCACTACACAAAAGAAAGAAGAGGTGTTATACATTGAAGATTCAGTAAACACTCTTCGAGATCGTAGTGTTGACGCTACCAGTCAATATGCAACATTCAATAAGGCACTACGATCAGGTCCAAAATGATATGCATTAGAATCGTAGAGTTCGGTCATTCGAAGATTGAAGCATTGGTAACGAATTCAATCTGAATAGTGATATTAATACAAGAGCTTATTGAGAGTATCGTTGCAAAAGAACAACCTCTGATTGAGAAATTGAAAGGAGGAAATAAAGTCGTCGACCTGCCCAAGACATTAAAGTGACATCTCCGATAGGGTAGGTGAAACAGTAGACTGCAGTGTCAGAAAGACATGTCATGTCACATCTACAGTCTACCTCAGACAACTCGATATCTGTGAAGAGATTTGAATAACTCCCAACGGCTACATTCTAATGGGAAGATTGCAAAGGAGTATAAATCAACAAGAGCTTCAAAGATCAAGGGTTGCTGGAGTTGCTTTTTGGAGAGATGGTGGACTGATCTAAATAATGTAAAATAGTGAGTGACCAATAAAGGTCCGAAAGCTCACTCTATGATCCACCAAGAACACTTGGAGATAAACAGAGTATGAAGTAGAAGTGAGAGTTCTACTATGTAGAAGTGAGAGTTCTACTATAAGAAGAGTGTCCTGAACTGTCAAGAAAAAGAAGAGCATCAATGTCATCTTGATGTCTATCATGGGAAGACTCTAGGTACCAGAGAGAAGAGCTTACATTCATCTTAGCAAGTCCATCATGAGAAGGCATCAAGTATCAAGGAAGAAGATCACCAACGTCATCATGGTGTCAAGCATGAGAAAGTTTCTAAGTATCTAACAGAAGAGCTTACAGTCATCTTAGAAACTCATTATGTGCAGCCATCAAGTATCAAGAAGAATGATCTTCACTGCAGTTCAACAAGGAATCATCAGAAGTGGTTGAGTATCTGAGGAAGCTGAGCATCATGTAACACTAAACTGCACCTCAAGGATGATCACGTCAAGCTGCTAAGCATTCAGAGATGAAGAGCTTAAAGAACATCTTAGCAACACCTCCAACAACAACAACAAACAAACAACAAGAAGCCAGGGCCTTAGGGGTCCTTGTCCGGAGGGACTAAATGAAGTTTCAAGCCTACTGAGTTTGAAGAGTTTCTTCGGAACTAGAGAAGTTCCAAGGCTGCTGGCCTTGAAGAGTTCTTAGTGAATTGAAGTCCCAAGGCTGCTGGCCTTGATGGAATCTTAGCGATTCAGGGTGCTGCCCTTTGTTAATGGAAATCCTGCTAGTTAAAAGCAGAAGAGTGGATTAGGAGCTTGAGTCTCTGAACCACTTAAAACCCCACGTGTCTTTTACTTTATGTTATTTACAGTATGCACTTAACTGTTATAACTGCTATGTATGTATTAACTGCTTACAACTGAACTAACTCTAAGAACAATGTATGTTTAATTATGAATATATCAATGAAGGGGATCTTTTACTTATTCCGCTGTAAGACCCCAACTTTTCATAAATGAAATTGAATTTTCTCTATTTATTATTTTGAAATAGTAAGAGTTGATTTGATTAATGTGATTATTTATGGGTAAAATGCGCAAATATTTTAAATAAACAAGGGGTTATAAAATATTCATTTTTACCGGTGAATATTTATTTGGTCGTGGAATATTCTTGCTGTCGGAGAATATTCGTCTGACGTCGCAGCCTTGTATGGGTCCCATAACGGAAAGCGATTGGATGAAGAAAATGATAAGTATGAGTTTTTATAAATAACGACGTAGTTGTTACCGTTAACACTGTTGAAATACCCGGTGGTTAAAACACAGTAATACGCGGTGTTGCACAGTAGCACACGGTATTGCATCAATTATTGATTCTTACGTAAGAAGGCACTACTCAATAATTGTTACAGTAATTACTGTTCAATATTATATTTTATTGAATTCAATAATTGTTACGTTGATATTTTATATTATTGTTGTTTCAATAATTGTCACTACACAATATTTTTTATTATACGATCAATAATTCATATTATTTGAATAATATTATTAGATATCATTATTGGCAATGTCTAGAAAGTTCTGTCTAAGGAGAGGTTTGGTCATCTAATTGCACGCCAGTAAGGATAAATCCTTATTGAAAGGCCTCCTCTTCCCTGGGAACGACCTGGTTGTCAGTATTGTGATTCTGTAATATTATTTGTGAATAATTAATTATTGATTTATATGATAAGGAAAACATTCATTTTATGAGGATATAGATGGAGAAAATTTTCAATGTGACAATTGTTAAAAATTGATATTTTATCTTGTCTGATAAAATAATTTATTTAAATATATTATTATATTATAATAATATAATAATAATGATTTTTTACAATGAATGTGGGATATATGAATAAATGAGGAGGAAGAGTATTTTTGTTATTAAAAATATTTAAAACATATTTTTCATGTTTGTGGACCCCATTTCTTGACTGAAATGTGATTATAGCCTGTAAAATCGTCCGTATGTGGATTTCAGTCAATTTCTGTTTAGAATTTGGAAAAATTTAAACTTACAAAGTTATAAAAAATTAAATTTCCTATGGAATGGAAATAAGATTCGAATTTTTCTAATAAAAAGGCTATTTATTATGAATTATTGAAGTTCTGGAATAATTGATTTTTGAAGTTTTAATTATTTTTATTAAGAAAAATATTTTTATTATGTTGGTGGGCCACACTAGTATTGAAAGCATGCTAAATTCAGTTTCTTTGGTGTATGAAGGAAAATTTTTAATATGTATTAATATTTTATTAAATTTTCTGCTTTGGTGTTCTAAGCATTTTCCTATAAATAGGGTGCTTAGGTTAGAATTGAAAATCACACCAGAAACTAAAATTTTCTCTCTCTATATTATCGAGCATATTCTTGTGAGTATTTTGATACTTTGAGTGTTGCTATGCGGTGCAAGTTCCTTCAGCACTATATCCAGTATTCCAGTCACAAGTACTTTCTTTTTGGAGGTAAGGGATGTTATTTTTTTTAATGATATTATTTCTTTCATTATCATTATGCCGGAATATTGGTAATATTTTTCTTGTGAAATTCTTGTCTTTTTGTGTCGGAGTTACTATTCACGTATATGATACTATTCACGTATACGACACTATTCATAGAAAAATAAAATTTTCTCTTCTTTGTCCCGAATGTTTATTTTTGTTACTAGCTTTTATTGTATCCATGTTTTGATCGTTATTCTTGAATTTTACTCCACTATGATATATTATTGGGTATTTTTGAACATGGATAAACCGAAGTACGAATCCTTAATAATTGTTCTTTTGTTTCACTAGATTCGTTTTTTAAAAATATTTTTCATCATCCTCAGTCCTAAATGATGATATTATTGATGATGGACTTTTAAATCTTAGAAGATAGTAGAATTCATTCTCTATTTAACTCTTCTAATGGATTGCTGTTTCCGCTACAGTTGTTGATCTAAAATTTGTTGTCTATTATATTCTATCAGATTTTTTCATGTTGAGGACTAACGATAATTTGGTCTATATTATATTGGTCATAATATTCTTTACTAGGCTAGTTGAGTTCACCCTTTCCTTTTTGTTCCATTTTTCTTTTCAGGAGGCGTGAATGTAGCGAGTAGTAGTCGGGGTATGGAATGATGATTCTAGAAAGATGTTTTAGTAGTCCTCACTATTTTTGTAAAATAAAGTATCAATAATTGTAATGAGGACTTATTTTAGTGTGTATATTGTCTAGAAGATAATATTTGTATTTCGAACTCATAGTTTAAGTGTTGTCGTATTTTGCACGACAATTGTATTAATAAAGTTGTAGTTGTATCTGTACCATGTATTTGACGACTCAAAATGGGTGTTGCATACCTATTTTGGGGGCGTCACAGTTGGTATCAGAGCTTAGGGATATGGTCTCTGGCGAAGATCGGGAAATAGAACTAGGAGGGGAGATATGAGTAAATCCTTCGCTAGTATATCCTACCTAAGCTTATATGTTGGTCGGTCAAAGTATAGGGTTATTATGTTGCATGTCACTTTCTTTAATTAACCTTCGTTTTATGGCAGTATTTAAGAATGGCAGCTGAGAATGTTAACAGTGGAGTAAATGAGACCGTGGAGACACATTTAATCACCAACGAGGTGAACGTGCAACAGGACGACAATGTTCCTCCTATAAAAAACACTGAGCAGACAATGAACGATGAGATGTTTAGAAGCTTTTTACGGTTCATGCAAAACCAGACGAGGGAGACTTCTGTTCAAAATACAGGTAGAAATAATGGCAACACACAGCTGGTCACAGCCAAACAGTTCAAAGAGTTGGGACCACCAGAATTCTGGGAAAAGCCAGATCCGATTAAGGCAGAAACGTGGGTCAAGCAAATTATCAAGATATTCGATGTCTTGGGATGCACAGAGGAACTGAAGGTTCCATTCGCCACCTTTATGTCTTGGGAATCTGTGAAGCGTACTCATCCAGCCACACTCAGCATGTCTTGGGAGACATTTCAAAAACTGTTCAATGACAAGTACTTTCCTTAAAGTATTCGTCATATGAAGGAGGTGGAGTTTATTAGACTGGAACAGAACAACATGACTGTGTCCCAGTACAAGCCGAAGTTCGCGGAGTTATCCAGGTTTGCACCTCATTTGGTGGAGAATGAGGAACGTATGACACGGATGTTTCTGAGAGGTTTGAAACCCGACATACATCAATATCTCATTTCTCACAAATTTTCTCTATATTCAGATGTTGTCAACAGGGCTCAATTATTAGAGCGAGATAATGAGTACGTTCAACCGAGGGACCACAACCAGGGTCATACCGGTGACAGCAGTCAACGGAGCAATGATAACCAGCGGGGAGGGAAAAAGTTCAGACAAAAGCGGTAACCACTCTGGTGGTAATCGTGGCCGTGATAATAGGTGAGGCAAGTTAAGTGGAAATTTCAAAAAGAGGAGATTCAACAATGACAATGAGAAGACGTCAGCACCAATATCAACTGTTTCTAAGGGAGGAGAACGAACACCGGTCGTATGCTATAAATGTGAAAAAGAGGGACACATCAGCCCAAACTGTCCACAACAGTTCAATGTATGTTATAATTGTGGAAAGGAAGGACATATCGCTCGAGATTGTACTGTAGCGAAACCAAGTCCAGCGGGGATGATGACTCAAAAGGCTGTCCCAGAAAAGTTAAAGTCAGCGGTTCCTGGAAGAGTGTTTGTCGTGACTGGTCAAAATGCGAGGAACCCAAACGAGGTGATCACGGGTAAGCTAATCATAAACTCTTGTGAATTTTATATCTTACTAGATACCGGTTCTACCCATTCTTTTATCTCTTCTGCTTGTGCTCAACGTTTAAACTTAACTCCAGAGAAATTAGATTTTGACTTATCTATGGAGACTCCGTTAGGAGAAACTATCATTACATCTACTTTTTATAAATCTTGTTTGATCCAAGTTGACTTATCTCTTTAAAGATACTTGCTTTCGACGTGATTTTAGGGATTGATTGATTAACTACTCATCATGCCAAAATTGATTGTTTTCATAAGGTTGTTAGTTTTCATATTCCTAACCAACCTATTATGCGAATTCAAGCAACTAAACCACTAAAATCAATCACTATCATATCAAGCCATAAAGCCATTCGTTTATTAAAAACGGATGTCAAGCTTTCTTAGCCCATGTTATTGATTTGAATAAAGACACGTCATATTTGAATAATATTTCTGTTGTTAGTGAATTTCCTGATGTATTTCTTGAAGAACTTTCCAGTCTACCCCCAGAACGTGAAGTTGAATTCTTTATTGACCTTGAACCTAATACAGAGCCCATTTCTAAAATCCCATATCGAATGGCTCCCTATTGAACTTCAGGAGTTAAAGGTCCAACTGCAGGAGTTGTTGGACATCGGTTTCATTCGTCCTAGTACATCTCCTTGGGGTGCTCCTGTTTTATTTGTAAAGAAGAAAGACGGGATTATGCGACTTTGTATTGACTATCGAGAATTAAACCATGTCACCATCAAGAATAGGTATCCGCTACCTCGTATTGATGACCTGCTTGACCAGTTGCAAGGAAGCATAATTCTTTTCAAAGATCGATCTTCATTCTGGATATCATCAACTGAAGATTAGAACTGAGGATATTCCAAAGACTGCCTTCAGAACTCGGTACGGGCATTATGAATTCCTAGTTATGTCTTTTGGATTGACTAATGCTCCTGTGACTTTTATGGATATGATGAACCGAGTATTCAGGGAATATTTAGATCAGTTCGTTGTTGTATTTATTGATGACATCCTCATCTATTTCAAAAGCCGTGAAGATCATGAGCACCATTTGAAGCTGGTACTCCAAAGACTCCGTGAAAATAAGCTATATGCCAAGTTGAAGAAATGCGAGTTCTAGCTTGAGGAAGTAGCATTCCTTGGGCACGTGGTGTCAAAACATGGAGTATCTGTTGACCCAGCGAAGATTGAAGCCATACAAACTTGGGAGCAACCGAAGTCGGTGACCGAAGTACGTAGCTTTCTGGGCTTAGCTGGTTATTATCGAAGATTCGTGGAAGGATTTTCTCGAATCGCTACTCCGTTAACTCAGCTGACTTAAAAAGATACAAAATTCGTATGGAGTGAGGAATGCGAGAAAAGTTTTCAAGAGCTTAAGAGGAGACTCATTTTGACACTGTTCTGACAATACCATCTAGTTCGGATGGATTTGTTATCTACAGCGATGCTTCAGGCAAAGGGTTAGGATGTGTTCTCATGCAACATGGGAAGGTCATAACCTATGTCTCGTGGCAACTTAAAGAATATGAGAGAAATTATCCTACTCATGATCTAGAGTTGGCAGCAGTCGTTTTTGCGCTAAAGATCTGGAGGCACTATCTATATGGGGAGAAAGTGGAGATATATTCAGACCATAAAAGCCTCAAATATTTCTTCACCCAAAAGGAACTCAACATGCGGCAACGACGTTGGCTCGAGCTGTTGAAAGATTACGACCACACCATTCAATACCATCCTGGAAAAGCGAACGTGGTAGCTGACGCGTTGAGTAGAAGATCATATGCGGGAACGATTGCGATGTTGTCAACACAAAGACCCATTTTGTGTGATTTACAAAAAATGAAGATAGAATTCCAGACTCCGATGACCCATGCGATGATGTCAAGTATACACATTGAACCAACTTTAATCGATAAAGTTAAAGTTGCTCAAGCCACAGACTCGGAGCTGATGCGTATGAAGAAGAAAGTGCAAGAAGGTGCTATTCCAGAAGCAAAAGTCGATGAAGAAGGAATACTTCAAGTCAACTCTAGACTTTGCGTTCCTAACGATTCTGACTTGAAACATAGAATCATGATGGAGGCACACAACACACCATTTGCAATTCACCTTGGAAGTATCAAAATGTATCGTGATCTTCGACATACATTTTGGTGGAGCAATATGAAGAGAGAGATCGCGAAGTTTATCTCGAGGTGTTTAACTTGTCAATGTGTAAAGGCGGAGCATCAAGTGCCAAAAGGTCCATTACAACCACTTGAGATTTCAAAATGGAAGTGGGAACACGTTACCATGGATTTTGTTACGGGTCTTCCAAAGGTTTCTCAAGGCATAGATGCTATTTGGATTATTGTTGATAGATTAACCAAGTCTGCTCATTTCTTACCGATACGGAAGACTTATTCCCTTGAATGTCTTACTCTTATGTACGTGAATGAGATTGTGAGGTTGCATGGCATGCCAGTATCCATAGTTTCGGATCGTGACCCAAGATTCACTTCACGATTTTGGGTTAGCTTGCAGAAAGCTATGGGCACGGATTTACGATTCAGTTCGGCATACCATCCTCAAACGGTCGGACAATCAGAGAGGACTATTCAAACTCTTGAAGATCTATTAAGACTCTGTGTCCTAGACTTCAAAGGGAGTTGGGATAAATATTTACCATTGGTGGAATTCTCCTACAACAACAGTTATCAGGCAAGTATAGGTGTGGCTCCATTCGAAGTATTGTTGGAAAAAAGTATCGCTCTCCAGTATGTTGGGATGAGGTGGGTGAAGCAACATTGTTGGGACCAGAGTTGGTACGTATGACTACAGAAAATAACCAAATAATTCGACAACGTATACAAATGGCACAAGATCGACAAAAGAGTTATGCGGATCTTCATCGAAAGGACGTGTAATTTAGTATTAGGGATCATGTATTGCTGTGTGTTGCTCCATAGAAGGGAGTTACAAGATTTGGGAAGAGAGAAAAACTCAATCCACGATTTATTGGTCCATTTCAGATTCTTGATCGAGTAGGAAAATGTGGCATATAGACTCGCGTTACCTCTAAGCATGTCTCGTGTTCATAATGTTTTCCATATATCTGTGCTTCCTAAATATGTGAAAGATCCAAACTACATTACTGAGTTAGAACCAGACGAGATAGCTGAAGACTTAATATACGAGGAGGTACCTGTTAAGATCTTGGATAGGAAAGAGCATGTCCTACGCACAAAGGTCATACCACAAGTCAAAATTTTGTGGAGGAACCATGCTATTGAGAAATTGACCTGGGAATTGGAAACGAAAATGAAAGCGAGGTATCCTTAGCTTTTCGAAACACCAGGTACGTACGTCAATTTTGAGGACGAAATTTCATAAGGAGGGAGGTTGTAAGACCCCAACTTTTCATAAATAAAATTAAATTTTCTCTATTTATTATTTTGAAATAGTAAGAGTTGATTTGATTAATGTGGTTAGTTATGGGTAAAATGCGCAAATATTTTAAATAAGCAAGTGATTATAAAATATTCATTTTTGCAGGTGAATATTCGTTTGGTCGTGGAATATTCTTGCTGTCGGAGAATATTTGTACGACGGCGCAGCCTTGTTTGGGCCCCATAAGGGAAAGCGATTGGATGAAGAAAATGACAAGTATACGTTTTTATAAATGACGGTGTAGTTGTTACCGTTAACACTGTTGGAATACCCGGTGGTTAAAACACAGTAATACGCGGTGTTGCACAGTAGCACACGGTATTGCACCAATTATTGATTATTACGTAAGAAGACACTACTCAATAATTGTTACAGTAATTACTGTTCAATATTATATTTTATTGAATTCAATAATTGTTACGTTGATATTTTATATTATTGTTGTTTCAATAATTATCACTACACAGTATTTTCCATTATCAGATCAATAATTCATATTATTTGAATAATATTATTAGATAGCATTATAAACAATGTCTAGAAAGTTTTGTCTAAGGAGAGGTTTGGTCATCTAATTGCGCGCTAGTAAGGAGAAATTCTTATTTGAAAGTCCCCTCTTTCTTGGGAACGGCCTGGTTGTCAGTATTGTGATTCTGTAATATTATTTGTGAATAATTAATTATTAATTTATATGATAAGGAAAATATTTATTTTATGAGGATATAGATGAAGAAAATTTTTAATGTGACAATTGTTGAAAATTGATATTTTATCTTGTCTGATAAAATAATTCATTTAAATATATTATTATATTATAATAATATAATAATGATGATATTTTTATAATGAATGTGGGATATATGAATAAATGAGGAGGAAGATTATTTTTGTTATTAAAAATATTTAAAACATGTTTTTCATGTTTGTGGACCCCATTTCTTGACTGAAATGTGATTATAGTCTGTAAAATTGTCCGTTTGTGAATTTCGGTCAATTTCTGTTTAAAATTTGGAAAAACTTAAACTTAAAAAGTTGTAGAAAATTGAATTTCCTATGGAATGGACATAAGATTCAATTTTTTTTGATAAAGGGCCATTTATTATAAATTATTAAAGTTCCGAAATAATTGATTTTTGAAGTTTTAATTATTTTTTTTAAGAAAAACGTTTTTATTATGTTGGTGGGCCCCACTAGTATTGAAAGCATGCTGAATTCAGTTTCTTTGATGTTCGAAGGAAATTTTTTAATATATATTAATATTTTATTAAATTTTCTAATTTGGTGTTCTAAGCATTTTTCTATAAATAGGGTGCTTAGGTTAGAATTGAAAATCACACCAGAAACTGAAATTTTCTCTCTCTATATTATCGAGCGTATTCTTGTGAGTATTTTGATACTTTGAGTGTTGCTATACGGTACAAGTTCCTTCAGCACTATATCCAGTATTCCAGTTAGAAGTACTGTCTTTTTGGAGGTAAGGGATATTATTTTTTTAATGATATTATTTCTTTCAATATCATTATGCCGGAATATTGGTAAGATTTTTCTTGTGAAATTTTTGTCTTTTTGTGTCGGGGTTACTATTCACGTATACAATACTATTCATATATACGGCACTATTCACAAATACGGTACTATTCATAGAAAAATAAAATTTTCTCTTTTTTGTTCTGGATGTCTATTTTTGTTATTAGCTTTTATTGTATCCATATTTTGATCTTTATTTCTTAAATTTTACTCCACTATGATATTTTATGGGGTTTTTTTGAACATGGATAAACCGAAGTACGAATCCCTAATATTTGTTATTTTGTTTCACTGGATTCGTTTTCTTTAAAATATTTTTCATCATCCTCCGTCCTAAATAATGATATTATTGAATATCTTTGGTCTGTAGTACAAAGATAAATGATTAACTGATGAATATCTTTTGCCTGTAGTGCAAAGATGAACAAGTGTTTAGATGAACATGACCAACTGGTGATACAAACGAATATCTTTGGCCTGTAGTTCAAAGATGAATATTTGATTCAAGATGCATATTAATTGATGTTACAGGGATAAAATATTGATGATGAACTTTTGAATCTTAGAAGATAGTAGAATTTATTCTCTATTTAACTCTTCTAATGGATTGCTGTTTCCGCTGCAGTTGTTGATCTAAAATTTGTTGTCTATTATATTCTATCAGATTTTTTCCTATTGAGGACTAACGATAATTTGTTCTATATTATCTTAGTCATAATATTCTTTACTAGGCTAGTTGAGCTCACCCTTTCTTTTTTGTTCCATTTTTCTTCTCAGAAAGAGATAATGTAGTGAGTACTAGTCGGGGTATGAAATGATAGTTCTAGAAAGATATTTTAGTAGTCCTTACTATTTTTGTAAAATAAAGTATCAATAATTGTAATGAGAACTTATTTGAGTGTGGATATTGTCTAGAAGATAATATTTATATTTTAAACTCACAGTTTAAGTGTTGTCGTATTTTGCACTACAATTGTATTAATAAAGTTGTAGTTGTATCTGTACCATGTATTTGGCGACTCAGAATGGGTGTTGTATACCTATTTTGAGGGTGTCACACCGCTGTGCTTGAAAAGATTCTTATGTTTGTCATATACTAAATCATTAGCAATACAAAATAAACGAGAAAAGTATTTGAAATTTAAAAGGATCTATTCAACCCCCCCTTCTAGATTTATATTGTGCCTACTGAGAACTAACAATTGGTATCAGAGCAGGTCCTCATGCTATATTGAAAAGCTAATCGCTTTGAGTCTGATCCCAGGCACAAACATTGTTCTAAACTTAGTTTAGTAGTAAGTCACTTGTTATATGCAGATGAGCTCACACGTTGGAAATATTGTGTACAGGTAAATGTGTATATACACCTGAAGCTGCTCAGATTGGTCCATGTTCTTGATTGCCATACCAACAAGACCAATCCTTGCCCACGGTCAATCTTGTAGTCTGAAGACCAGGCCAGGAAGCTCAAGAGACATCAACAAAAAGGAGTCAAACATCCACCAAGCCTGAAAAGATGAAAAGACCATACATGCTAAGAAATGCTTATTCAGAGAAGAAAGGAGAACTTCTCAAACATGTATCTGGCCAACTAGAAGCTGGATGTAAACCTTGTGAACTCAAGGATGCCAAAGAACCAAGGATGCTAAGAGTCCCTTAGCTTACATCTTCAAGACCTCGACTGATTGATTGAAGGGCAACTGGAGCAACAAGATGTCAGGAGCAAATGTGAAGCTATGCACATCAATGCTTATACTCATTATATCCAAGTTAAATGACTGTTAAGAAACTGATAGTAAAAAGGTACGGTTCCTCACTAATATAAATACGTACATCATGTTGCACCTCCTTATGCACTATAACAGTACCCTGTCAAGAAATCATAATCTACTTAAAAAGGTGAAGAGAGAGAGAGTACACTGAGGTTGGAAACTCAAATGCTTACAAACTTTCTCTCCATCCAAGTTTTAGGTTGAAGATGGCATCTTGAAAGATGGCATCTTGAAAGAAATCTGAAATAGGTCATAAGCATATCAAAGGTTAAATTAATTCTATGTGGGGAAATCTTTGTTGATGGGTTAGTATGTATGTACAAACCTATGTTCTAAGTGTTTGATAACATTCAGAGTATGGTCAGTTCTACATGAACATCTTGAAGATTCGTAGAAACTAATCACCTCTATGAATCAACCAGATATGCATAAGTAATAGTGTTGATTCCACTCTGTGAACATTTAAACTCTGTGAACATAACCAAGCAAATGATGAAACCATCAAAGGAAAAGAGTGTTTTATTAAAATGGCAAATCTTACATACACTCACCATCATGCATCTCAAATTGTATTATCTAAATTAGTTACATGCATGAATATGATTACTGGTGATCAATATGATGATTCAAATATATGAGGAACAGGGATTTAGAAAACTAACCCAGCAGGACCCATTTAATTATAGGTACCAAAAGTAGAAAAGTATCTAACCTGCAAGTACTTGGTCTATCTGACCACACTAAGGAATGCTCAAGCAGAAGACTTCAGTCAAGAAAACTTAACCAGCAGAAGGCTTAGGACTGTTCAGAAATGATTCTGATAAAATTCCTATATGTCAAAGCCTGTCCTTGAAGACCTGCTGAGCTAATCTGAATAAAGCTCACATGGCTGCTGATCTTTATATGGAAGCAGGCCATTCAACCAAAGATGAAAAAGGTCTTATATGCTTAATCAGGCAAAGCATGATATATGAGAAGAATCCTCAAGGAAGCTCACATAAGAGGATCATCGAGCATCAGTCATGAGGAACTCATTATAGAAGCAGAACTACACAAACACAAGACTGTCAAAGAAGACTATATTCGTAGTGCTGTCAAATGATCGTAGAGTGATTTATCTAGAAGATATCCATGCCTACGATATAAGAAGATTTAATAGAGAATGATGATTCCAGTCAAAAGGAGATATAAAAGGCCGCCTTCTAATACACCTAAAGAAAAGGAAATCACATCCATCTGAGAAGACAATATCAACCATGGGGGACCAGTGATCTGTTAAGAAATAACAACACTGAGATATTTTATGAAGAAATGTACCAGCTACAGAATCCCAAAACTTTGTGGCTGATGAACCAAATGAAGATCCATAGTCAGTAGGAACGTCTCAAAATGTACTACTGATAACCTATCAGCACCCAACTCAAAATCGTGGAGTACCTACGATCAAACATCCGATCGTAGTGTAAGAGTAAGAGGACACCACGATTATAGCAAATGCAATTGTCTAAAGTTGGTAGAGGACCTCCCTAGCAGAAAAGGTCAAATGAGAGATCAGTACAAATCACTTCTAAAGTTTTTCATCTAGAAAGCGCCTCAGGGACAAACCTGACCCTTAGCTCATTCTAAGAGGTTGGCCCTTCCTGAGCTACCTTAAACCAGAAGGATTGCTTAGTCAAGTTCATCTCAAGGACTAAGACAGTCAACGATCGTAGAATAGAGTTTGAAGAGAACTCAACGATCGTAGTGCAACCTCAACGATCGTAGAAGCAGACTCGACGATCGCAGTCCTAACAGAATACACTAGCTCATAATGAGCTCGGAAGATCTAAACAATTGCCCAACCATTCAAAGTATGAGGAGATAAGGTCTAATACTGGTTGGAAAGATGTCCTAAAAATTTATCTCAGAAGTAGAGTCCCCAACCCTTCATAAAGTACATCAATGGTGAAGCCACACAGTTTCAAAATGAGAAGTAATGTTAAAACCATCCACTGCAGCATCTCTGAGAAGAAGATAGTTGAGTCAACAAAAGAAAACGTAGAGTCCATAGCTGCTTTACTATGCTACTCTACGAACCAAAATGGTCAACGGTCAATCCACGTCAGATGCCTATTTGTTTTAAAAAGGGACATTAAACTGAAGAGTTCTGGGGGAGTTACAGCTCATTACTGGGCATCGTGCAACCAATGGTTGGTTGACACATCACTGCTTATATAGAGTCAGAAGGAACTGCCATAAAGACAAATTCAAAATATGCAAACAGTTACCAAAACTGTCGAACCTCTCTCCTTCCCATTCTCAAACCTTAGAATCCTCTTCGAAGCCAAAATCAATTAAACCTCCAAAGCCTTGATCACAATCAGCTATCTCTCATAAGTCTCTCTGAATCAAATACCCACATTCCTCGAACTATTCAAATGGCAGATTGGCGAGTAATCACTGGCATTCAGCTCAGAACTAAGTCGTTTGAGAAATCCAAAAAAAAGTTCAAAGACATTCTTGAACTTTTGAAGAAAGCTGGATTCTCAGAATGTCTTGAGGCAAGCACTCGAGTATATACTGAACTGGTTAAGGAGTTCTACTCAAATGCATCCATAAATGTCAGAACCTTTTCTACCAAGGTCAAAGGTCAGTCTCTAAAATTGAAATCATCATATATCAATCAATGCTTAGGCTTTCCTGACCTAGGACTGAAAAGCCTTGATGAGATCAACACTGAACAAGCAAAAACCTTAGTCTGAAGGACATGAAGAAGGAGTTTCCTGAGGAATTCGAGTTCCTTGCTGAGATAGTGGGCAAATGCATACTATACAAGAATACTGCACATGACACTGTGCTTGATCAGTAGTTGAAAATTATGTCTGCAATAGTTCTGAAGAAGTGGATCAACTTTGGAGCTATGTTGTTTGATCAGATTTCCAAATGGGTGGAAAGGGCTGAGATAACGAAGTTTACAGATAGACCCCTGACTAAGGTCTTTCATGGAAGACTGCTGAGTATTGTGATGAAGAAGAAGCTGGGAAGCAAGATCAAGGATGATGAGGGAGAGCCTCTAAATGTTCACAAAGTAATGTCTCCTCAACTTTTCATAAACTGGAAGAAGAACCCAAAAGAAAACAGGAGGCTAACAACAACTGGGAGCAGAAGCAAGGTCTCTATGAAGAAGAGGAAGGCGAAAGAGATGGAGAGTTCTGAATCTGGTGACTATGTACCAGCAGCAACCACACCAGCAAGGAAGAAATCCAAAGATGTGAAGAAAACTGAGGCCCTACCAAGAAATCTCTCCACCGGAGACAAGGATGAAGGAGAAAAAGTCCTGACTGCAGAAACCACTAAGAGAAGAAGTAACAGACTGCTTCAAAGGCCATTAAGAAAGAAAGCTAAGGTGGTAAGCATGCCAGCACTAGTTCCCCATGAAAGTCCATCTGACAAAGAAGAGGACGAAGAGTCAGAAGAATAGAAGAAAACTGAAAGTGTCAAGTCTGAGTCCCCAAAGAACAAATCCAGCAATGCAGGTGAAGCTGGATTCATGGAAGAAAATGCAAACTCTGCTGATGAAAAAGAATATGCAAGCCCTATGGCTAACTCTCAGAGTATTCACTTTGATGATGAAGAAAAGCTACAAGATAACCCAACTGCATCTCCAAATGCAAATGCTCCAACTAGCCCAGACGATGGGACAAATGATGTTGATTCAAAAGAAGAAGGACCCGCCCCTGCCAATTCTAAACATTAAGAAAGTTTGTCTGATGATTCAAAGGCCTCAGAGTCTGAAGAGGAAGAAGAGTCTGATTCTCCCATAGCTGAACCCTCAAGGAGAAGAAAGAGATACAGACTACTTGCTAAGTTTGCCTCCAAGAAGAAAAGTGATCACTCTACTGCAGTCATTAAAGTAAGTGATAATGAATTTGAGTCAAAGGAAGAAAGTGCTGAAGATGAGACTAGCAATGAAGAAGATGAATCTAAGGAGGATACTACTAAAGAAGGTTCTAGAAATGAAAATCAACAAGAAGGATTCAGTGATGAATCTGATCAAAATGATTCAGGCTCAAAAAGAGAAGAAATGGAGAAAGATTTTAATTCTGCACATCAGGAATTAGAGGAACCAGAATTCTATCCTGTCCTCTCTCCAGCAAAAATCACCAGGAGAATAGTGGTGGAAGTCTCTGATGAACCATCAGAAGTACCTCCAGAAAGATGGGTAAACTATGGAAATGAACAACTTAAGGTTGTAAGGATGACTGCATTTGAAGTGTTTAAAAATTGGAACAACATGGAGATGGACTGCACTACTATCCTTTACAATCCTGATGATCTGTTGATAAGATGGTTTTTCCAATGGATGCCTTGGTTAAAGGCGCATACTGAAAGAGATGGAAGTTACTTCAGCTGGTGCTACTCTAAGTTTCCAAGCCTAGAGCTGGTGGCTCAGAACTTCCCAAGGGTGAAGAAGTTTGCAACCAAAATGATCAAAGATCAGCCCCACTTCAAAGTCTATCGACATGCTGTAAATCACTACATTCCTTATGATCGTAGAGTGGACTCTGATGGCAGAAGGATTATGGCCAAGGAGATGATCGTAGAGTCTGTTCACTCTACCACTGATATTGATCAAGTCCAAAATGAGAAGCCTCCATTTGCCCAAGCACAACTATCTGACATTCCTTCATCCTCTAATAGCGATTGGTACTCAACAATTTTTCAAATTCTCAATGCTTTCGAAAATCTTTCCAAGGATGAAAATCATAGAGTCCAATCTGGTGTTCAACAAGAGGCTGCCCAACCAGATGACCAAATTCCTATCGAGTAGGAGCTGTTGAAGAATCCTGCTGAGCTGGCTAAGAAGATATCTCTAATCAATAAGGAGTCAAAGATGTTGACAGCAACAGAAGATAACTCAGTTCCAGACAGACTCCAAGCCACTAAGGCTGATGTATCTCTCAGAATCAAAGAGAGAGATCAAATTTATCTGAAGGCCATACATGATCAGAAGGCAAAAGCTCTACGAGTACAGAAGGCAAATGAAGAGGAGATCCAAGTCCTCTCTGACAAGATTGACAACATGAATCAGTCTTTCTCTCTCCAACTTGAGCTATGTCAATAAGAGCTAAAGATTGAGGTTGGTAACTCCTCCTACCTGATGGAGCAACTTATGTCCAGCATGGATCAGCTCTCTCAAGTGATTAATGACCAAAAAGGGGAGAAAAAGAGGCATAAAAAGAGGAAGAGCAAAAGGCATTCAAGGAAGAGTAAGGAGAGTAGAAGGAGTGAAGACAAGAAGGCCAAGGAAAAGTCAAAGAAGAAAAGAATAGAAGAAGATGAAGTGTCATCATCTGAGGGGGAGCCAAAAGATGATGATCATATGATCGCAGAGTTTGAGGGGGAGCAAACTAAGCAAAAAGATTATAAGTCTGAAGGGGAGCAGAGCAAAGACAGAAAGTCATCCTCCCAGGGGGAGCAGGAGCAAGAAGGTCAAACAGATGAATAGCTGATCAACAGACATCCTGGAAATATACATGGAGCCAAAGAGGTACATCTCTAACTAGTTAGGTATGTTCTGGATTCAGGATGTAAAATATCATAGTGTATTAAAATGTCATAAGCATGTGAATGATATTCCTATTTACATATGATTTGATTATGATATATATATATATATATATATATATATATATGAATGAATATGCAAGTATGCTTGCATTAAGAAAAGCTGTAAAGTCCTTTGATAAATAATAGAAACAAGTGTACAAGAACTTAGAATGAATTGATCAAATATGTTAGGTTGATCCTACATAAGCAAAACAGCTTTGTTAAGTCCTTAAAAAATGATGTACAAGGACTATAAATATAGAAAAATCAAGCATGTTAGGTTAATCTTATAATGTAAGAGATAGGCTTGTCTGATCATCGAGCACTACACCAAAAATTGTAGTCTGCCGGGAGAGTCAAGGAAAGCTCGAGAGCTATCGAGGCAGAATCGTAGTCTGCAAGATATTAGATCTCAGAGTTCGTAGACTGCCAGGGAAGACGAAGAAGGATCATAGTGTGTCGAGAAGATATTTCTCAGAGTCGTAGTCTGTTGAGAAAGTCATGTTCAGAATTGTAGAGACAGCCTGCCAACGAGTCGACCTAGTATCTGCCAAAGCCAAGTCAAGAATCATATACTACACCCAGAGTCGTAGAGTCTACTGATGCCGAAGCCAAATCAGGATCGTAGACTACACTCGAAGTCATAGAGTCTACTGATCATATCTGAGGCAGAGATCGTAGTCGAGCAAGATCAGATGAAGACAACGAGCACAAGAACAAAAATCATAGCGTGTTAAGATCTGATCTCGGAGTCGTAGTGTCTGCACAGCCGAAGTTGAATCGTAGAGTGCAGAACTAAGATGTGCTCACAACGCCAAGGCAGAATCGTAGAGCATATACGATTCTTAACAAATGAGCACTCCTAGAATATCCAAAGAAATGAAGCCTCTGGTCCAAGCTGCAATGTTACATCCAACCTGAAGGAAACCAGAGAGCACTCAACGAATGACATGCAAGCTAACTGAAGATCTAAGCACCAACCCAATCAGCATTCAGATTGAGTTGGAAAGTCATTCGAGATGAAGTCTTCCATAAGTTGATCAGAAGAAGACTTCAGTAACTGACTAAGGAAAATTCAATAAGTGCAGTAGTTATCAAGTGAATAGAAGACAACGATCTTGGAAGTAACTAGGATCGTAGTGTTTGCCACACAAAGAAGGAACTGATGGTGTATACCCAGAGATACTAATCAGCCTCTGAAGAACAAGGCTAAAGTGATTAAGTATTGGGTCAGTCCATTAATGATAAGTGAACGGGAGATCACAAGGAGAAAGTGAGCTGGACACTCCACAAATTTGAAGTGTCTTGCTATTCAGAAGGAACCAGAGCAAGGAGTCAAGCCATCAGTATCTGAGATCAGTTGAGACAAACAGAAGTGTTGAAGCACTGCATAAAAGAAGGAAGAGGTGTTCTGCATTGAAGATTCAATAAATACTCTTCGAGATCATAGTGTTAACGCTACCAGTTAATAAGCAACATTCAACAAGACATTACGATCATGTCCAAGATGGCATGCATCAGAATCGTAGAGTTCGGTCATTCGAAGATTGAAGCATTGGCAACGATTCAATCTGAAGAGTGATATTCGGACAAGAGCTTATTGAGAGTATCGATGCAAAAGGATAACCTCTAATCGAGAAATCGAAAGGAGGAAATAAAGTCGTCGACCTGCCCAAGACATTAAAGTGACATCTCTGATGGGTAGGTGAAACAGTAGACTGCAATGTCAGAAAGACATGTCATGTCACATCTGCAGTCTACCTCAGACAACTCGAGATCTGTGAAGAGATTTGAATAGCTCCCAAAGACTACATTCCAACGGGAAAATTACAAAGGAGTATAAATCAGCAAGAGCTTCAAAGATCAAGGGTTGATGGAGTTGCTTTTTGGAGAGATGGTGGGCTGATCAAAATAACGTAAAATAGTGAGTGACCAATGAAGGTCCGAAAGCTCACTCTACGATCCACCAAGAACACTTGAAGATAAACAGAGTAAGAAGTAGAAGTGAGAGTTCTACTATGTAGAAGTGAGAGTTCTACTATAAGAAGAGTGTCCTGAACTGCCAAGAAAAAGAAGAGCATCAATATCATCTTGATGTCTATCATGGGAAGACTCTAAGTACCAGAGAGAAGAGCTTACAGTCATCTTAGAAAGTCCATCATGAGAAGGCATCAAGTGTCAAGGAAGAAGATCATCAACGTCATTATGGTGTCAAGCATGAGAAAGTTTCTAAGTATCTAACAAAAGAGCTTACAGTCATCCTAGAAACTTATCATGTGCAACCATCAAGTGTCAAGAAGAATGATCTTTGTAAGACCTCAACTTTTATAAATAAAGATGAATTTTCTATAAATATCATTTTTGAATATTATGGAGTGAAATTGATATAATGTTATAGTTGTGGGTAATATTTATAAATTTTATAAAGTACGCAAGTTGCTATATAATATTCGATTGGTTGGGGAATATTCGTTTTAACAGGGAATATTCGTACGACGACACAATCATTGGTGGACTCCACAATAGAATTATTGTCGGATTAAGAAAACGACAAAAATACTTTATGAAAATAACGGCAGAAGTTTTACCATAAATACTGTTGAACTACTCGGTAGTAAAAGTACAGTAATTCGTATGGTTGCATAGTAGCACACGGTATTGATTATTGATGCTTACGTGATAAGTCACTCAGTTTTGTTTTATTGGTATTATTAATGTAATAAAACAGAAAAGCTTTTTATATAAAACAGAATACTTTTATAAAGTTATTCATTTTATTAGGCTAATAGTAAAATCTTTTTATATAAAACATAATACTTTTATAAAGTTATCTGTTTTATTAGACAATAATTAGAATATATTATATTTTATTATGCATAGTATTTGCATAGTGCTTGCATAGTATTTGCATAGTAAAATCTTTTATAAAGTTATTCGTTTTATTAGATTATAAATAGAATATATTATATTTTATTTAAAAGATTTTGCTTTAAATATGGACCGTCAGATTAAAGTAAATCAATCTAGACCGTTCATTAGTTACTATGCAGTCCATTTTTCTATAAATAGAAGCGCTCATTCCTTCATTTTTTTCTTACGAATTCACTGAAACTCTAGAGAGAGAAACTATAGAGAGAAAGAAGAAAAATATTCTGCTACTTCACTACACCGATATCAAGTTTCTTTTACAATAAGGGATATTATTTGTTGAACTCGTAAAGGGTATTCTTTCTTTCTTATTCATGAAGATAACTTCTGTTATTCCATTCTTTATTATTCTGTTGGAATAACTTGTATACGCGGGCTACCCTATACTTGGTGAAATTCTTCAGTTATTCCATTATTTATTATTCTGTTGGAATATCTTGTCTGTGTGTTTTACGCTGGACCTAGTTCCGTCTTTACTATTATTCTGTTGGAATATCCTGTCTGTGCATTTTATGTCGGACCTGGTTTCATTATTCATTATTCTGTCGGAATATCCTGTCTGTGCGTTTATGCCGAACCTGGTTCCATTATTTATTATTCTGTCAGAATATCCTGTCGGTGCGTTTACGCATGACCTGGTTCCATTATTTATTTTTCTGTTGGAATAACCTGTCTGTGCGGTCTATCGCATGTATGGTGATTTCTTTTGTTATTCCATTCTTTATTATATTCAGTTGGTTAAAGTTTTAACTTTATACTCCATGAAATTAGTGGAATATCCTTGATATTTGCGCTTCATCCAGCATCTTTTCATGAAAATATTCTTTCAAGCATTCTTGAATTTTACTCCACAAAGCCGTATCATGTTGACAATTTGGACGTTATTGGTTCCTAGATAAATTAATTCTTGAACTTGTTTTATTGAATTCTTATATCATTGTCATCATCCTCATGTTTATATTCTGTTGAAAGTTATCTGTGGCCTGTAGTGCATAGATGGACTTGGTGTGATTATGACCAGGGATTATTCGGTATAATCATGACCGTAATGTTACAAATGATGTGGTAAAAGTCCTTATTGGCCCGTAGTGCATTGATGGACAGTGGTTGGCATGATCATGACCATTAATGAATACACAAATATTCTTGGCCCGTAGTGCATGGATAATTGTGGTCGTGATACTAAAGAATATCCTTGGTTGTAGTGCAGGTGTGATTCGATGATGTGGATTATTTTTTAAGCTGAGTCCCAGCGATAAAAGTCATGAAAAACCTTTTAAATCATAGAAGATAGTAGATTTTATTCTCTACTTGACTCTTCTAATGGGTTGCTTGTTCCACTGCAGTTAAACTTGATGTTTGTTATATTGTATCAGTTTAACACTGTTTAAGGCTAATGATAATTTATTCTGCATTATCTTAGTCATAATATTTCTTACTGGGCTAGTTGAGCTCACCCTTTCTTTCATTGTTCTCTTCAGGAAATGAGAATATAGCTGGGACGAGTCGGGGAACGGAGTGATGGACCAGATGGTAGTATTAGTAGTCCTCGCTATTCTGTTAAATAGTGTGATAATAAATGTAACGAGGACTTATTCTGAGAGTGGATATTGTCTAGAAGACAGTATTTGTATTAAAACTCACAGCTCTCTTGTCGTATATTAACGATTGTATTTGTATTATGTACCATGTATTTGGCGACTCAGAATAGGTGATGTATACCTATTTTGGGGGCATCACAGTTGGTATCAAAGCTTAGGGATATGATCCTTGGCTAAGATGTGAGACTAGACCTAGGAGGGGAGAGACGGGGAATTCCTTCGCCAGTATGACCTACCTAAGTTTATTTGGTATTTAATTGGTCGGTCAAAGTATAGAGATAATATGTGATATGTTATTTAACCCTTGTTTTGTGGCAGTATTTGAAAATGACATCCGAGAATGTTGAGAATAGCAATGGAGCACAGGCGACCGTTGATTCACCACATATCAATAATCAGGATAATGTGCATCAGGAAGGCGATAATCCTCATGCAAACAACAATACTGACCAAATGATGAATGATGAAATGTTCAGAGGCTTTATGCAATTCATGCAACAGCAGGCGAGAACGGCTCCTGTACAAAATATAGGTGGAAACATTGAAAACTATCGGACGGTCACCGCTAAACAGTTCAAGGAGCTGGGACCACCGGAGTTTATTAGAGAACCAAAACCACTTAAGGCGGAAACGTGGATAAAGCATATCACCAAGATATTTGATGTCTTGGGATTCGCTGAGGAGCAAAAGGTTCCCTTTACCACCTTTATGTTGCGAGGAGAGGCAGATTACTGGTGGAAATTGGTAAAGCGTAATCAACCTGCTGCACTAAAGATGTCTTGGGAAAAGTTCCAAGAACTGTTCAATGACAAGTACTTTCCCAAAAGTATTCGTCACATGAAGGAGGTAGAGTTCATCAAGTTGGAGCAGAATAATATGATCATGTCGCAGTACGAAGCTAAGTTTGTCGAGCTGTCCCGGTTTGCGTCCCACTTGATGGATAATGAAGAGAGAATGACGCGGATGTTTTTAAGAGATTTGAAGCCGGAGATACGTCAACATCTTATTTCTCATAAACTGTGTTTGTATTCAGATGTTGTAAATAGGGCTCAGTTAGTGGAGCGCGATAACAAGTTAACGCAACCAAAATAGAGCAACAGGCAAAATAATAATACCAGTGAAAGCAGTCATCGAAGCGGTGACAACAAGCGTGGAGGGAATCAGTAGGCCAAAAATGATAACCACTTCGGTGGTAATCATGGCCAAAACAATAAGAATGGATATTTCAAGAAGAGGAGATTCAACAATGATGGAAAGACGTCAGCACCAGCACCCGTGTTTAAGAAAGGAGAATGACCACCGATCATATGCTTCAAATGCGGAGGGGAGGGACACATCAGTCCAAACTGCACGATGCCGTCCAAAGCATGTTATAATTGTGGAAGAGAAGGTCACCTAGCCTGATTTTGTCGTTCACCGAAGACAAGTTCAGCTAGGATGGAGGCACCAAAGGACGTCCCAGAAAAAACAAAATCGGTAGTGCAAGGGAGAGCATTTGTTATGACCTCCCAGAAAGTAAGGAACCCGAACGAGATCATCACGGGTAAGCTTATTATGAACTCTAGTGAAGTCTATACCTTATTTGATACCGGTTCTACCCATTCTTTTATTTTTCCTATTTGCGCTCAACGATTAAATTTGACTCTGGAGAAATTAGACTTTGACTTATCTGTGGAAACTCCGTTGGGAGAAACCTTCATTACATCCACTGTTTATAAGTCTTGTTTGGTTCAAATCGGTACCCTCACATTACCTGTCGATCTTATTTCATTGAAAATACTTGCATTTGATGTAATTCTAGGGATTGATTGGTTAACTACTCATCATGCAAAAATTGATTATTTTCGTAAGGTTGTTAGCTTTCATATTCCTAATCAACCTATTATGCGAATTCAAACAACCAAACCATTAAAATCAATCACTGTCGTCTCAAGCCATAAAGCTATTCGTTTATTAAAAAACGGATGTCAAGCTTTCTTAGCTCATGTCACGGATCTAAACAAAAATACTTCAGTTTTGAACGATATTTCTATTGTTAATGAATTTCCTGATGTATTCCCTGAAGAACTTTCTAGCCTACCCCCAGATCGTGAAATTAAATTTTGTATCGACCTTGAACCCGGTACAAAACCCATTTCCAAAGCCTCATATCGAATGGCTCCTATTGAACTTCTGGAGTTAAAGACCCAACTACAGGAATTGTTAGACATTGGCTTTATTCGTCCTAGTACTTCTCCTTGGGGTACTCCTATTCTATTCGTGAAGAAGAAAGATGGGAGTATACGATTTTGTATTGATTATCGGGAGTTGAATCATGTCACCATTAAAAATAGGTGCCCATTGCCACGTATTGTTGACCTGTTTGACCAGTTGCAAGGAGCACAATTCTTTTCAAAAATCGATCTTCGTTCAAGATATCATCAGCTGAAGGTTACAACTGAGGATATTCTAAAGACTGCCTTCAGAACTCGGTACGGGCATTATGAATTCTTAGTCATGTCTTTTGGATTGACTAATGCTCTTGTTGCCTTCATAGATATGATGAACCGAGTATTCAAGAAATATTTAGATCACTTTGTGGACGTCTTTATTGATGAGATCCTTATTTATTCCAAAAGCCGTGAAGATCATGAGCAACACTTGAGGTTGACACTCCAAAAACTTCGTGAATACAAGCTTTATGCCAAGTTGAAGAAATGTGAGTTCTGGCTTGAGGAAGTAGCATTCCATGGGCACGTAGTATCAAGTCATGGAATATCTGTTGACCCGACAAAGATTGAAGCAATTCAAAGTTGAGAGCAACCTAAATCAGTGACCGAAGTTCGTAGCTTTCTCGGTTTAGCTGGTTATTATCGAAGATTCGTGGAAGGATTTTCTCGAATCGCTACTCCATTAACTCAGCTGACTCGGAAAGATACAAAGTTCGGTTGAAGCGAAGAATGTGAGAAGAGTTTTCAAGAACTCAAGAGGAGACTCATTTCAGCACCTGTTCTGACAATACCATCTGGCTCGGAGGGATTTGTCATCTACAGTGATGCTTCGGGCAAAGGGTTGGGATGTGTTCTCATGCAACATGGAAAGTTATAGCCTATGCCTCAAGATAACTCAAAGAATATGAGAGAAATTATCTTACTCATGATCTATAGTTGGCAGCTGTTGTCTTCGCACTTAAAATTTGGAGGCATTACTTGTATGGGGAGAAAGTGGAGATATTTACGGATCATAAAATCCTCAAATATTTCGTCACTCAAAAGAAACTCAACATGCGACAATGACGTTGGCTGGAACTGTTGAAAGATTATGATCATACCATCCAATACCATCCTGGAAAAGCGAACGTGGTAGCTGATGCATTGAGTAGAAGATCATATGCAAGTACGAGTGCGTTATTGTCAACGCAAAGGCCCATTTTGTGTGACTTGCGAAGGATGGAGATAGAGTTAAAGACTCCAGGAACCCATCTGATGATGGCGAATATACGAGTAGAACCGACTTTAATTGATAAAGTTAAAGCTGCTCAAGCTACAGACCTGGAGCTGATGCGTATGAGGAAGAAAGTGCAAGAAGGTGCTATGCCGGAAGCAAGAATCGATGAAGAAGGAATACTTTGAGTCAACTCCAGACTTTGTGTTCCTAACGACCCTGATTTAAAGTATAAAATCATGGAGGCGCACAACACACTGTTTGCAATCCATCCTGGGAGTACTAAAATGTATCGTGATCTTCGTAGTATATTTTGGTAGAGCAATATGAAGAGTGAGATAGCGCTGTTTATCTCAAGGTGTCGAACTTGTCAACGAGTCAAAGCGGAGTATCAAGTACCAAAAGGTCCATTGCAATCACTTGAAATTCCAGAATGGAAGTGGGAGCACATTACCATGGATTTCGTTACTGGTCTTCCCAAGGTTTCTCAAGGCATTGATGCAATTTGGGTCATTATTGATAGATTGACCAAGTCTGCTCATTTCTTACCAATACGAGAAACTTATACACTTGAACGTCTTGCTCGTATGTACATAAATGAGATTATAAGACTGTATGGTATGCCAGTATCCATAGTTTCTGATCGAGACACAAGATTTACTTCACGATTTTGGGTTAGTTTGTAAAAAGCTATGGGCACGGTTTTACGATTTAGTTTGGCATATCATCCCCAGACGGACGGACAATCAGAGAGGACTATTCAAACTCTTGAAGATTTATTAAGACTCTATGTTCTTAACTTCAAGGGAAGTTGGGATAAGTTCTTACCATTGGTGGAGTTTTCTTACAACAACAGTTATCAAGCAAGTATTGGCATGGCTCCATTCGAGGCGTTGTATGGAAGAAAGTGTCATTCTCCAGTATGCTGGGATGAGGTGGGTGAAGCAACGTTGTTGGGACCGGAGTTGGTACGTATGACTACGGAAAAGATTCAAACGATCCGGCAACGTATAAAAACCTCACAAGATCGACAAAAGAGTTATGCTGATCTTCATCGAAAGTGGTGAAATTTGATATAGGAGATCATGTGTTGTTACGAGTTTTCCGTGGAAAGGAGTTACGAGATTTGAAAAGAGAGGAAAGCTCAATTCTCGATTCATTAGCCCATTTTTAATCCTTGATCGAGTAGAAACTGTGACCTATAGATTCGCTTTACTGCCAAGTATGTCTCGTGTTCATAATGTTTTTCACATTTCTATGTTACGTAAATATATGGAAGACCCGAACCACATTATTGAGTTAGAACCGGACGAAATAGCAGAAGATTTAACGTATGAAGAGGTTCCTGTTCAAATCTTGGATAAGAAGGAACATATTCTACGCTCCAAGGTTATACCTCAAGTCAAAGTTTTGTGGAGAAACCATGATGTTGAGGAAATGACCTGGGAGTTAGAATCTGAAATGAAGTTAAGGTATCCTTACCTATTCGATATACCAGGTACGTACCCTAATTTCGAGAGCAAAATTTCATAAGAAAGGGAGGTTGTAAGACCCTAACTTTTATAAATAAAGATGAATTTTTTATAAATATCATTTTTGAATATTATGGAGTGAAATTGATATAATGTTATAGTTGTGGATAATATTTATAAATTTTGCAAAGTACGCAAGTTGCTATATAATATTCGATTGGTCGGGGAATATTCGTTTTAACAGGGAATATTCGAACGATGACACAATCAGTGGTGGACCCCACAACAGAATTATTATCGAATTGAGAAAACGACAAAAATACTTTATAAAAATAACGGCGTAAGTTTTACCATTAATACTTTTGAACTATTCAGTAGTAAAAGTACAGTAATTCACATGGTTGCATAGTTACACACGGTATTAATTATTGATGCTTACGTGATAAGTCACTCAGTTTTGTTTTATTGATATTATTAATGTAATAAAACAGAAAAGCTTTTTATATAAAACAAAATACTTTTATAAAGTTATTCGTTTTATTAGGCTAATAGTAAAATCTTTTTATATAAAATAGAATATTTTTATAAAGTTATCTGTTTTATTAGACAATAATTAGAATATGTTATATTTTATTATGCATAGTGCCTACATAGTATTTGTATAGTAAAATCTTTTATAAAGTTATACGTTTTATTAGATTATAAATAGAATATATTATATTTTATTTAAAAGATTTTGCTTTAAATATGGACCATCAGATTAAAGTAAATCAATCTAGACCGTTCATGAGTTAGTTACTATGCAGTCCATTTTTCTATAAATAGAAGCTCATTCCTTCATTATTTTCTTACGAATTCACTGAAACTCTAGAGAGAGAAACTATAAAGAGAAAGAAGAAAAATATTCTACTACTTCACTACACCGATATCAAGTTTCTTTTACGATAAGGGATATTATTTGTTGTACTCGTAAATGGTATTCTGTAAGACCTCGAATTTTATGAAATAAAAGTATTCAATTTTTCTTATAATTACTATTCAGTAAATGGTTAAATTGATAAAAGTTTAAAGTTATGGGTGAAATATGAATTTTTTTTCAAAATAAGCAAGTGGTTATAAAATAATCATTGTTGTCGGGGAATATTCGTTTGGTCGTGGAATATTCTTTCTGTCGGGGAATATTCGTACGACGGCGGAGGTATTTGTGGGCCCCATAACGAATAACTGTCGGGTAAAGAAAACGACAAATTTGAGTTTTTACAAATAACAGCGTAGTTGTTACCGTTAACACTGTTGGAATACCCGGTGGTTAAAATACAGTAATATGCATTATTGCACAGTAGCACACGGTATTGCATAGTATTTTTGAAATTATTGATTCTTACGTAAGAAGGCACTACTCAATAATTGTTACAGTAATTACTGTTCAATATTTTATTTTATTGATTCAATAATTGCTACGTTAAAATTTTATATTATTGTTGTTCAATAATTGTCACTGCACAGTATTTCTCATTATCAGATCAATAATTCATAATATTTGAATAATATTATTAGATAACATTATTGGCAATGTCTAGAAAGTTCTGTCTAAGGAGAGGTTTGGTCACCTAATTACGCGCCAGTAAGGAAAAATTCTTATTGAAAAGCCCCCTCTTTCCTGGGAACAGCCTGGTTGTCATAAATGCGATTCTGTAATATTATTTGTGAATAATTAATTATTGATTCATATGATAAGAAAATATTTATTTTATGTGGATATAAACGAGGGATATATTTTTGTGGTTAAAAATGAAGGAGTTAATGTTGAGGTTTTTATCCGTATTTTTGTCGGAATGGAGGTATTAAAAAATCAGGATTTTTGAGATATTTTGCGGGGGTTATAATTTTTAATCCGACCGTTGGATCGTGGTAATTTTTGGATATGTTATACATATATAAGTTTAGTATATGCCCACAAATTTTGAACCGTTAAAAATGAATGTAATGATTTATTATGAATTTTACAAGATGACTGGTTCAGAAATTGTTGAATTTTCAGAGTTTATCATTTTGATGGAAAATTCTAGAATTGGTGGGCCCCACTTGTGGTTGGTGAAGAAATATGCTGAATTATATTTCAAATGTGGTGGGTGGGAATAGTAGCAGGTAAAGCCATCAGGTTGTAGGTCAAGCCTACTAAAATTTTCCTATAAATAGAGGGCTAAGTTAGAATTGAAAACCACACCAGAAACAAGTTTTCTCTCTTTCTCTCTCTATATTATGAAGCATATTTCGTGAGCATTTAGATACTTTGAGAGTTGCTATTCAGTACAAGTTTCCTTCGGCTTTGCATACCGATCAGAAGTACTGCTCTTTTGAGGTAAGGGATAGTAAGGAATTTTGGGGTTGTTACATATTCTTTCTTTCTTATTCATGAAGATAACTTCTGTTATTCCATTCTTTATTATTCTGTTGGAATAACCTGTATACGCGGGCTACCCTATACTTGGTAAAATTCTTCTATTATTCCATTATTTATTATTCTGTTGGAATATCCTGTCTGTGCGTTTTACGCTGGACCTGGTTCCGTCTTTACTATTATTCTGTTGGAATATCCTGTCTATGCATTTTACGCCGGACCTGGTTCCATTATTCATTATTCTGTTGGAATATCATGTCTGTACGTTTACGCCAGACCTGGTTCTATTATTTATTATTCTGTCGGAATATCCTGTCGGTGCGTTTACGCATGACCTGGTTCCATTATTTATTTTCTTATTAGAATAACCTGTCTATGCGGTCTATCGCATGCATGGTGATTTCTTTTGTTATTCCATTCTTTATTATATTCAGTTGGTTAAAATTTTGACTTTTATACTCCATGAAATTAGTGAAATATCCTTGATATTTGCGATTCATCCAGTATCTTTTCATGAAATATTCTTCCGAGCATTCTTGAATTTTACTCCACAAAGACGTATCATGTTGACAATTTGGACGTTATTGGTTCCTGGATAAATTAATTCTTGAACTTGTTTTATTAAATTCTTATATCATTGTCATCATCCTCATGTTTATATTCTGTTGAAAGTCATCTGTGGCCTGTAGTGCATAGATGGACTTGGTATGATTATGACTAGGGATTATTCGGTATAATCATGACCGTAATGTTACAAATGATGTGATAAAAGTCCTCATTGGCCCGTAGTGCATTGATGCACAGTGGTTGGCATGATCATGACCATTAATGAATACACAAATATTCTTGGCCCGTAGTGCATTGATGGACAGTGGTTGGCATGATCATGACCATTAATGAATACACAAATATTCTTGACCCGTAGTGCATGAATAATTATGGTCGTGATACTAAAGAATATCCTTGGCCATAGTGCAGGGGTGATTCGATGATGTGAATTATTTTTTAAGCTGAGTCCCAGCGATAAAAGTCATGAAAAACCTTTTAAATCATAGAAGATAGTAGATTTTATTCTCTACTTGACTCTTCTAATGGGTTGCTTGTTCCGCTGCAGTTAAACTTGATGTTTGTTATATTGTATCAGTTTAACACTATTTAAGGCTAATGATAATTTATTTTGCATTATCTTAATCATAATATTTTTTACTGGGCTAGTTGAGATCACCCTTTCTTTCATTGTTCTCTTCAGGAAATGAGAATATAGCTGGGACGAGTCGGGAAACGGAGTGATGGACCAGATGATAGTATTAGTAGTCCTCACTATTCTGTTAAATAGTGTGACAATAAATGTAACGAGGACTTATTCTGAGAGTGGATATTGTCTAGAAGACAGTATTTGTATTAAAACTCACAGCTCTCTTGTCGTATATTAATGATTGTATTTGTATTCTGTACCATGTATTTGGCGACTCAGAATAGGTGATGTATACCTATTTTGGGGGCGTCACAATCTTCACTGCAGTTCAACAAGGAATCATCAAAAGTGGTTGAGTATCTAAAGAAGCTAAGCATCATGCAACACTCAACCGCACCTTAAGGATGATCACGTCAAGCTGCTAAGCATTCAGAGATGAAGAGCTTAAAGAACATCTTAGCAACACCTCCAACAACAACAACAAACAAACAACAAGAAGCCAGGGCCTTAGGGGTCCTTGTCCGGAGGGACTAAATGAAGTTCCAAGCCTGCTGGGTTTGAAGAGTTCCTAGGGAACTAGAGAAGTTCCAAGGCTACTGGCCTTGAAGAGTTCTTAGTGAATTGAAGTCCCAAGGCTGCTGGCCTTGAAGGAATCTTAGTGATTCAGGGTGCTGCCCTTCCTTAGTGGAAATCCTGCTAGTTGAAAGCAGAAGAGTGGATTAGGAGCTTGAGTCTCTGAACCACTTAAAACCCCACATGTCTTTTAATTTATGTCATTTACATTATGCACTTAACTGTTATAACTGTAATGTATGTATTAACTTCTTACAACCGAACTAACTCTAAGAACAATGTATGTTTGATTATGAATATATCAATGAAGGGGATCTTTTACTTATTCCGATGTGCTTAAAAAGATTCTTATGTTTATCATATGCTAAATCATTAGCAATACAAAATAAACGAGAAAAGTATTTGAAATTTAAAAGGATCTATTCAACCTCCCCCCTTCTAGATCTATATTGTGCCTACTAGAAACTAACAGGTATGATCGTAATCTTTCAACAGCTCGAGTCAGCGTCGTTGTCGCATGTTGAGTTCCTTTTGAGTGTAGAAATATTTGAGGTTTTTATGATCGGTATAGATCTCCACATTCTCTCCATACAGGTAATGTCTCTAGATTTTAAGTGCAAAAACGACAGCTGCCAACTCTAGATCATGAGTAGGATAATTCCTCTTATATTCTTTGAGTTATCGTGGGGCATAGGCTATAACTTTCCCATGTTGCATTAGAAAACATCCTAACCCTCTGTCTGAAGCATCGCTGTAGATGACAAATCCCTCTGAACCAGATGATATTGTCAGAACAGGTGCTGAAATGAGTCTCCTCTTGAGTTCTTGAAAACCCTTCTTACATTTCTCGCTCCAACCGAATTTTATATCTTTTGAATTCAACTGAGTTAATTGAGTAGCAATTCGAGAAAATTCTTCCACGAATCTCCGATAATACCAGCTAAGCCCAGAAAGCTATGTACCTCAGTCACTGTCTTAGGTTGCTCCTAGCTTTGTATTGCTTCAATCTTTGCTGGGTCAACAGATATTCCGTGATTTGATATCACGTACCCAAGGAATGCTACTTTCTCAAGCTAAAACTAGCATTTCTTTAACTTGGCATATAACTTATTTTCACGAAGCTTTTAGAGTATTAGCCTCAAGTGTTGCTCATGATCTTCACGTCTTTTGGAGTATATGAGGATGTCATCAATAAAGAAGGCCACAAAATGATCCAAATACTCCTTGAATACTCGGTTCATCATATCCTTAAAGGCAGCAGGAGCATTAGTCAATCCAAAAGACATGACTACGAATTCGTAATGCCCGTATCGAGTTCTGAAAATAGTCTTTGGAATGTCATCAGTTTTAATCTTTAACTGATGATATCCGGAACGAAGATCGATCTTTGAAAAGAATTTGGCACCTTAAAACTGGTCAAATAGGCCATCAATGCGAGGCAACGGGTACCTATTTTTGATGGTGACATGATACAAAATTTGATTTCACGCTTTGGGGATAGGCCAGGAAGTTCTTCAAAAATGATATTTAGAGAAAAATTTATCTTTATTCATAAAAGTTGGGGTCTTACAACAGTCGATCGATAGGACTCTTAAGGTTCAGGGAAGCTTCTGTCTCAAGCTATCTTCAATCCAAGGGAGAATGCAAGTGCCATAACTTGTCAAAAATATCACATGTCGTTGTGACATGGCACGACGATACTCCCGTGGCACGCCAGACACGCACGACGCCGCTCAACGTCGCCCAACACACCCTGATGTGCACCACGTCGCTTGGCATCCCACAACACGACCTGATGTGCATCACATCACTTGGCGTTGCACGACGTCCAAAAATAGCCCACGACACGTTCGTGCCAAACCACACACCCAAACAGCCCAATAGCGAGGCCTCAATGCCAGCAAAAAGGCCCTAGCTCCCCACTGCGCAACTAGCATGGACCGAGTGCCCCCAACGTGCTCCAAGCGTGCACTCGGCACGCCTGGCGTGCACTGCCTGACTTTATTTGACTGTTCTGACCCCCTCCTTCCGAACCTTATAACTTGGTCGTTATAAGTCAGAATTAGTCCGTTCTCACGTCATTTTCTTTCTTGTAACATCTACTACAAATTCGCTCAGGTGGAATTTTTTACCAGAACCATTTTCAGGCCAAAAAAATCGCCTGAAAAACCTTTGACGCCTAACTTTCTGATTTTGGTAGATTTGACTAGCCTTCTTCTGAAGGGCATAACTCTCACCTCCAAACTCGGAATGAGGTCATTTTTACGTCTACAGACTCCTTATTCTACATACTACATAACCCTTAAAAGAAAAAAAAATTCTAGTATCCCAAATAGAATAGAAATCTGCTAAAAAATCAGGGTTAGGAATTTTAGCTTTTAACTAGTTTTATGGAAAAAATCGCCATGACTTCGTTACACAAGATTTTTCTTCCGTTCCAATTGGGTGGTGTTCGTAACTCCTTGAATTATTAGAATACTTCTGAATTTCACTTCTCCAAAAACCTAACACCTATATTTATAGGCCATAAGAAAATTTCATAACCAAATAGGATAAGAAATACTAAATTGACTATAACTAGGAAATATAACTTTCTTAAACCAAAACGGATTCTTGGTAATACCTAAATCTAAATCTAATAATGATTCATTTCATACCCAACAAATCTCAACCTTGACTTGAATCTTCCAAATATAGCACAAATAGTGAACAAATCTTCTCAAATGCATAACTCAAGTGCATCAAATACTAACTAGGTCCAAACAATGTTCGAACTTGGTATGCGGTAATGACTTTGTTAACATATCAACTGGATTGTTTGTAATACCAATCTTCAAGATCTTAATCTCATCATCTTCAACAATGTCTCCAATAAAATGATACCTGACATAAATATGCTTCGTCCTCTTATGATACATTTGATCCTTAGTCAAGTGTATAACATTCTGACTATCACAACAGACAATAGTAACTCCATGATCCATGTTGATCTTTCCAAACAAGTCTCACAACCAAATAGTTTTCATAACAGCCTCTGTAATAGTCATATACTATGCCTCTGTAATAGAGAGAACAACCGCATGCTGTAAAGTAACTTTCCAACTAATTTCACAACCTCCAAAGGTAAATATATAACCAGTCAACGACCTTCTCCTATCAAGATCACTAGTATAGTCTGAATCAACATACCCTATAAGGGTATCACCATTCCTTCCAAACTCTAAACCAACATCGGAGGTACGTTGTGACGCCCCCAAAATAGGTATACATCACCCATCTTGAGTCGCCAAATACATGGTACAAAATTCAAATACAACTTAATAATACAGCTGTCGCGTAAAATACGACAAAACATAAACTGAGAGTTTTAAAATGAATATTGTCTTCTAGACAGTATTCAACTCAAATGGTGTCCTCAATACAATTATTATCACACTATTTCATAGAATAGTGAGGACTACTAATGCTATCATATGGACCGTTAATCTGTTCCCCGACTAGTCCCGGCTACGTTCTCATTTCCTGAAGAGGACAATGAAAACAAAAGGGTGAGCTCAACTAGCCCAGTAAGAAATATTACGACTAAGATAATGCAGAATAATTTATCGTTAGCCTTCAATAGTGTTAAACTGATAAAATATAACAAACATCAAGTTTAACTGCAGCGGAACAAGCAATCCATTAGAAGAGTCAAGTAGAGAATAAAATCTACTATCTTCTATGATTTAAAAGGTTTTTCATCACTTTTATCGCTGAGAATCAGCTTAATAAATAATCCATATCATCCCTGCACTACGGCCAAGGATATTCATTAGTATCACGACCACAAATTATCCATGCATTACGGGCTAAGGATATTCGTGTATTCATCAATGGTCATGATCATGCCAACAACTATCCATCAATGCACTACGGGCCAATGGGGACTTTTACCACATCATTTGTAACATAACGGTCATGATTATACCGAATAATCCCAGGTCATAATCATACCAAGTCCATCTATGCACTACAGGCCACAGATGACTTTTAACATAATATAAACATGAGGATGGTGACAATGATATAAGAATTTAATAAAGCAAGTTCAAGGATACATTTTTAAAGATTTATAATTTAATTTATTCAGAAATCAATAACGTCCAAATTGTCAACATGATCCTATTTTGTGGAGTAAAATTCAAGAATAATATTGTACCAAAAATAATTTGGACCGAAAACGAATCAATTTTTATCATGAATAGTACTCCAGGTGAATAGTACTCGAGTGAATAGTACCCCGTGAATAGTACTTCAAGAATAGTAATTCCATGAATAGTACTCCAGCATGAAAAAGTTAAAACTTATCAAGAATGCTCAGAATAATATTTCCATGAAAAGATACTGGATGAAGCGCAAATATCAAGGATATTCAACTAATTTCATAGAGTATAGAAGCCAAAATTTTAACAAAATGAGCATAGAATTCAAAATCTGAAACGAAATAATATTACTTACATACTACAGAGTATGGAAGAAAATATTATTTCAAACGAATATTGAATAAAAATAACATCCCTTACCTTGAAAAGAAGAGTATTCCAACTGGTATATCGGGGATATTCTTGAAGAAAACTTTCACTGTTTTCTATGCTCAAAGCTTTCTAAAACTCTAAAAAAATATGTTCAAGATTATAGAAGAAGAATTCTCTGATTCTGGTGTGATTTTCAATTCTAACTTAAGCGCCTATATATAAAAAAATGCTAGAACGTCATAGGAGACTAAATAAATAAATAAAAAATTTCTTTCTTCCTGTGCCTCCTCCTTTTCAAGCCAACTATCTTGGAACAAAAATAGCAGCCCACATGTTAAAAACAAAAGTGGGTCCCACCCAATTTTAATAAAAATATTTTATTTTCCAAAATTTTAGTAATTCATAATAAATAGCCCTTTTATCAGAAAAATACAAATTTTATGTCCATTCCACACGAAATCGAATTCTCTACAACTTGTTAGCTTTAAATTTTTTCAAATTCCAAACAGAAAATATCCGAAATCCACAAACGGATGATTTTCAATACCTCATAAAATTCATAACAAATCATACGTTAATTTTTAACGGTTCAAAATTTGTGGACATATACTCAACTTATATATGCATAACATATCCAAAAATCACAACGATCCAACGGTCGGATTAAAATTATAACTCACGCAATAGAGCTTTAAGAACACTGATTTGATTTTTTAATACCTTCATTCCGACAAAAATATTGATAAAACACCTCAACATTAATTTCTTCATTTATAACCACATAAAATAAATATTTTCCTATCCATCATTTATGTCCACATAAAATAAATATTTCCTTATCATGTAAATCAATAATTAATTATTCACAAATAATATTATAGAATCACAATAATGACAACCAGGCCGTTCCCAGGAAAGAGGGGGCTTTCCAATAAGGATTTCTCCTTACTGGCGCGAAATTAGGTAACCAAACCTCTCCTTAACAGAACTTTCTAGACATTGCCAATAATGCTATCTAATAATATTATTCAAATAATATGAATTATTTATCTGATAATGGAAAATACTGTGCAGTGACAATTATTGAAACAACAATAATATAAAATATCAACGCAGCAATTATTGAATCAATAAAATAAAATATTGAACAGTAATTACTGTAACAATTATTGAGTAGTTCCTTCTTACGTAAGAATCAATAATTCAGCAATACTGTGCAATACCGTGTGCTACTGTGCAACAACGCGTATTATTGTATTTTAACCACCAGGTATTCCAACAGTGCTAACGGTAACGATTACGCTGTTATTTATAAAAACTCAAATTTGTCGTTTTCTTCATCCGACAGTTATTCTGTTATGGGGCCCACAAATGGCTGCGCCGTCATACGAATATTTTTGGACATAAAGAATATTCCACGACCAAACGAATATTCCCCGATAACATGAATATTTTATAACCACTTGCTTATTTTATAAAATTTATAAATATTACCCATAATTATAACATTATATCAAATTTAGGTTGTGTTTGATAAATCTGGGAATTAAGATCTGAATGATTATGATGTCTTAATAAATTAGATCATCTGAATGATTATGAGGTCTGAATCTAAAAAATTGTTTGATAACAAAAAAATAAGTTGTCTCTTAATGACACTATTTTACCATTTTAAAGGGTAAAATTTTATTTAATAATTTTAAATATTCAATTTAATAAAAATGAGTGCATAATATTGTTGAATATATTTATATAAAAAAAATTATCAAAAAAATTCCATTAAGAGGTACCTCTTAATTATTAAGATTTCATTTTCTGTCTTACCGATTAAGAGGCATTCAGAGGTAACAAAAAATAAAACAAACAGCATCATGCCTTTTAGCGAATAAGAGGCAATTCATTAAGAGGCAATCAGATGTAAACAAATAGCACCTTACTCCTTAATATTCAAAAATAATATTTATAGAAAATTCATCTTTATTCATAAAAGTTGGGGTCTTACAACCTCCCATTCTTATGAAATTTTGCCCTCAAAATTAGGGTACGTACTTGGTATGTCGAAGAGGTAAGGATACCTTAATTTTATTTCAGATTCTAATTTCCAGGTCATTTTCTCAACATCGTGGTTTCTCCACAAAACTTTGACTTGAGGTATAACCTTGGAGCGTAAAATATGTTCCTTCTTATCCAAGATTTAAACAGAAACCTCTTCATACGTTAAATTTTCCGCTATTTCGTTCAGTTCTAAGTCAATAATGTGGTTCGGGTCTTCCACATATTTACGTAACATGGATATATGAAAAACGTTATGAACACGAGATATACTTGGCGGTAAGGCGAGTCTATAGGCCACAGTTTCTACTAGTTCGAGGATTAAAAATGGGCCAATGAATCGAGGATTGAGCTTTTCTTTCTTTCCAAATCTCTTAACTCCTTTCCATGGAGCAACACGTAACAACACATGTTCTCCAATATCGAATTTCACGTCCTTTCGATGAAGATCAACATAGCTCTTTTATCGATCTTGTGAGGTTTGTATACTTTATCGGATTATTTGAATCTTTTCCGTAGTCATACATACCAATTACGGTCCCAACAACGTTGCTTCACCTACCTCATCCCAGCATACTGGAGAATGACACTTTTTTCCATACAACGCCTCAAATGGAGCCATGTCAATACTTGCTTGATAACTGTTGTTGTAGGAAAACTCCACCAATGGTAAGAACTTATCCCAACTTCCCTTGAAGTCAAGGACACAGAGTCTTAATAGATCTTCAAGAGTTTGAATAGTTCTCTCTGACTGCCCGTCCATCTGAGGATGATATGTCGAGCTAAATCGTAAATCCGTGCACATAGCTTTCTGTAAACTAACCCAAAATCGTGAAGTGAATCTTGTGTCTCGATAAAAAACTATGGATACTGGCATACCATGCAATCTTACAATCTCGTTTATGTACATACGAGCAAGACGTTCAAGTGTATAAGTTTCTCGTATAGGTAAGAAATGAGCCGACTTGGTCAATCTATCAATAATGACCCAAATCGCATCTATGTCTTGAGAAACCTTGGAAAGACCGGTAACGAAAACCATGATAATGTGCTCCCACTTCTATTCTGAAATTTTAAGTGGTTGTTGTGACGCCCCCAAAATAGGTCCAATCCATCCAACCCATTCTGAGTCGCCAAATACATGGTACAGAAAATAACTACAACTTTATTATTACAATTGTCGTGCAAAATACGACAACACATATACTGTGAGTTTAAATATAAATATTGTCGTCTAGACAGTATTCATACTCAATTAAGTCCTCATTATACTTATTGATACACTATTTTACAAAATAGTGAGGACTACTAAAACAACTGTCTTAAACCATCATTCCACACCCCGACTAGTACTCGCTACATTTTCGCCTCCTGAGAAGAAAGATGGAACAACAAGGAAAATGGTGAGCTCAACTAGCCCAGTAAAGAACATTATGACTAAGATAATATAAAACAAATTATCATTAGTCTTCAACAGGAAAAAATCTAATAGAATACAATAGACAACAAGTTTTAAATCCATATTCGCAGCGGAAAATAATAATTCATAGAAGAGCTACGTAGAGAATGAAATCTACTATTATCTATGACTTTAAAAGTCCATCATCAGCATTTTAACCCTGTAACATTAATCAATATTCATTTTCGCACTACAGGCCAAAGATATTCACCAGTTGGTCATGTTCATCTAAACACCTGTTCATCTTTGCACTACGGGCCAAATATATTCATCAGAAATCATTAATCTTTGCACTACAGGCCAAAGATATTCAATTATATCATCATTTAGGACTGAAGATGATGAAAAATATTTTAAAGAAAACGAATCCAGTGAAACAAAATAATAAATATTAAGGATTCGTATTTCAGCTATTCCATGCCCAAAAATACCTCATAAATAATCATAGTGGAGTAAAATTCAAGAATGATCAAAACATGGATACAATCAAATCTAGTATCCAGAATAGATATTTTGTACAAAAAGAAGAAAAAATTTCATTTTTCGGTGAATAGTAACTCGTGAATAGTAACTCATGAATAGTAACCCCGACATAAAAAGTTCCAAATTTGATAAAAAGTTCAGATCAATACTTCGGGATAATGATATTGAAGAAAATAATATCATTTAAGAAGAAATAGCATCCCTTACCTCGGAAAGACGGTACTTCTGACTGGAATACTAGATATAGTGCTTAAAGAAACTTGCACCGTATAGCAACACTCAAAGTATCAAATACTCACAAGAATACGCTCGATATAGAGAGAGAAATAGAGAGAAACTTGTGTTTCGGGTGTGATTTTCAATTCTAACCTAAGCACCCTATTTATAGGAAAATGCTTAGAACACCAAAGCAAAAAATTGAATATAATAATATTATATTTACAAAATTATCAAGCCCACCTTAGAAGATCTGAATTCAGCCCATTCTTATCACATGTTGAGCCCACTAATTTGCAAAAAACGTTTTTCTTTAAAATAATAATTAAAACTTCCAAAAATCAATTATTTCAGAACTTCAGAACTTCAATAATTTATAATAAATAGCCCTTTTGTCAGAAAATTCGAATCTCACTACTTTTTATAGGAAATTCAATTCTCTACAACTTTGCAGAAGAAAGTTTTTCCAAATTCTAAACAGAAATTGACCGAAATCCACAAACGGATGATTTTACAAGCTATAATCAAATTTCAGTCAAGAATTGTGTCCACCAACACACAAAACATGTGTTAAACATTTAATCCAACAAAAATACTCTTCCTCCTCATTTATTCATATATCCCACATTCATTATAAAATATCACCATTAATATATTATTAAAATAATATATTTAATTGAATTATTTTATTAGGAAAAGATAAAATATTAATTTACAACAATTGTCACATTAAAAATTTTTCTCCATCTATATCCACATAAAATCAATATTTTTCTTCATCATATAAATTAATAATTAATTATTCACAAATAATATTACAGAATCACAGTACTGGCAACCAGGCCGTTCCCAGGAAAGAGGGGGCTTTCCAATAAGAATTTCTCCTTACTGGCGCGCAATTAGATGACCAAACCTCTCCTTAGACCGAACTTTCTAGACATTGCCAATAATGTTATCTAATAATATTATTCAAATAATATAAATTATTGCTTCGATAATAGAAAATACTGCGTAGTGACAATTATAAAATATCAACGTAGCAATTATTTAATCAATAAAATAAAATATTGAACAGTAATTACTGTAACCATTATTAAGTAGTGCCTTCTTACGTAAGAATCAATAATTGGTGCAATACCGTGTGCTACTGTACAACAACGCGTATTACCGTGTTTTAACCACCGGGTATTCCAACAGTATTAACGGTAACAACTACGTCGTTATTTATAAACAACTTATTTTTGTCGTTTTCCAATCGCTTTCCGTTATGGGGCCCACAAAAGACTGCGCCGTCGTACGAATATTCCCCGACAGGAAGAATATTCCACGACCAAACGAATATTCCCCAACAACAATGAATATTTTATAACCACCTGCTTATTTTTAAAATATTCACGCATTTTACCCATAACTAACCACATTAATCAAATCAACCCTTACTATTTCAAAATAATAAATAGAGGAAATTAAATTTCATTTATTAATAATTTGGGGTCTTACAACCTCCCCTCCTTATGAAATTTCGTCCTCGAAATTGACGTACGTACCTGGTCTTTCGAAAGGATGAGGATACCTCGCTTTCATTTTCGTTTCCAACTCCCAGTTCATTTCCTCAATAGCATGGTTTCTCCACAAAACTTTAACTTGTGGTAAGACCTTCGTGCGTAGGACATGCTTCTTCCTATCTAAGATCTTGACAGGTACCTCTTCGTACGTTAAGTCTTCAGCTATCTCGTCCAGTTCTAACTCAATAATGTGGTTTGGGTCTTTCACATATTTTCGTAACTTCGATACGTGAAAAACGTTATGAACACGCGTCATACTTGACTATAAAATGAGTCTATAGGCCACAATTCATATTCAATCGAGGATTTCAAATGGACTAATAAATCAAAGGTTTGAGCTTCCCTCACATCGCCAATTCTCGCTTTTGGAATAATAACTTCTTGCATCTTCTTCTTCATATTCATCAACTCCGGTGTGTAGCTTGAGCGATTTTAACTTTATCGATAAAAGTCGATTCTACTCATATATCATCACATGGGTACCTAGAGTCTTCAACTCTATCTCTATCATTTGTAAGTTATACAAAAATGGGTCTTTGACAATATCGCACTTGTACTCGTATACGATGTTTTACTCAACACGTCAGCTACCACGTTCGCTTTTCTAGGATGGTATTGGATGGTATGATCGAAATCTTTCAACAGCTCGAGCCAACGTCGGTGTCGCATGTTGAATTCTTGGAAGCTCTTCTCGCATTCCTCGGTCCATTCGAAGTTTGTATCTTTTCGAGTCAGCTGAGTTAATGGAGTAGCGATTCGAGAAAATCTTTCCACGAATCTCCGATAGTAACCAGTTAAGCCCAGAAAGCTACGTATTTCGATTACTGACTTAGGTTGCTCTCAACTGTGACTCATATCCCAATCTTGGATAGCACGTCACAATGACACCTATCAGTTTACTACCATACGAATATGGCATCCCCTACGGAGAGTCTGGCTTCAGTGCATTCCACAAAGGAAGTCACCAGATAGAGGCTCGGGTACAAACTTCTACAGTTAGGTTTTTAACTCCTGAAGTTCAATAGGAGTCATTCGATATGAGATTTTAGAAGTGAGTTTTTTACCAGATTCAAAGATGATACAAAATTCAATATCACGCGTAGGCCAAGAAATTCTTCAGGAAATACGTCAGGGATTTACTAACAATAGAAATATCATTCAAATCTGACGTATTTTTGTTCAAGTCTATAACATAGCTAAGAAAGCTTGATATCCGTTTTTCAATAAACGAATGACTTTATAGATTGATATGAAAGAGTTTGACTTCAATGGTTTGATTTCTTGAATTTGAATAACAGGTTGCTTAGGAATATGAAAACTAACAACTTTAAAAAAGCAATCAATTTGGCATGATGAGTAGTTAACTAATCGATCCCTAAAATCACATCAAAAGCAAGTATCTTTAAAGAGATAAGGTCAACAGGTAATGTGATGGTTCCAACTTGGATCAAACAAGATTTATAAACAGTGGATGTAACGAAAGTTTCTCCTAACAGAGTTTTAACAGATAAGTCAAAGTCTAATTTTCTCCGGAGTCAAGTTTAAACGTTGAGTATAAGTAGAAGAGATAAATGAATGGGTAGAACCGGTATCTAATAAGGTATAGACTTCGCAAAAATTTTATAATTAACTAACCCGTGCTAACTTCGTTCGGGTTCCTTGCATTCTGACCAGTCACGAAAAACGCTCTTCCAGGAACCGTTGACTTTGTCTTTTCTAGGATAGCTTTTTGAGTCACCATCCCCGCTGGACTTGGTTTCGCTACAGTGCAATCTCGAGCGATATGTCCTTCCTTTCCATAATTATAACATACCTTAAACTGTTGTGGGAAGTTTATGCTGATATGTCCTTCTTTTTCGCACTTGTAGCAAATGACCGGTGGTCGTTCTCCTCCCTTGGAACCAGTTGCTGCTAGTGCTGACGTCTTCGTATTGTCATTGTTGAATCTCCTCTTTTTAAAATCTCCTCCCGACTCTCTTCTTCTATTCTCATGGCCATGATTACCACCAGAGTGGTTGCCGTTCTTGTCCGTATTCTTTTTTCTCCGCTGGTTATCATTGTTCTGATGACTGCTGTCACCGGTATGATCCTGGTTGTGGTCCCTCGATTGACCGTACTCGTTATCTCGCTCTAATGATTGAGCCCTGTTGACAACATCTGAATATAGAGAAAATTTATGAGAAATGAGATATTGACGTATGTCGGGTTTCAAACCTCTCAGAAACATCCGCGTCATACGTTCCTCATTCTCCACCAAATGAGGTACAAACCTGGACAACTCTGTGAATTTCACCTCGTACTGGGACACCGTCATGTTATTCTGCTCCAGTCTAATAAACTCTACCTCCTTCATATGGCGAATACTTTCAGGAAAGTATTTTTCGTTGAAAAGTTTCTGAAACGTTTCTCAAGACATGCTGAGTGCGGCAGGCTGGGTCCATTTCACAGACTCCCACCAATAGTCTGCCTCGCCACGGAACATAAAGGTGGCGAATGGAACCTTCTGTTCCTCCGTGCATCCCAAGACATCGAATATCTTGGTAATTTGCTTGACCCACGTTTCCGCCATGATCGGATCCGGCTTTCTCTTAAATTCTGGTGGTCCCAACTCTTTGAACTGCATAGCTGTGACCAGCTGTGCGTTGCCATTGTTTCTTCCTATATTTTGAACAGGAATCTCCTTCGTCTGGTTTTGCATGAACCGCAAAAAACTTCTAAACATCTCATCGTTCATCATCTATTCAGTGGTGTTGTTCACAGGAGGAACATTGCCAGCCTGTTGCACGTTCTCCTCGTTGGTGAGTACAGGTGTCTCCACGGTTTCATTTACTCCACTGTTAACATTCTCAGTTGACATTCTCAAATACTGCCATAAAATAAGGGTTAATTTAACAAATTAACAAATCACATAATATCCCTATATTATGACCGACCAACAAATAAGCTTAGGTAGGACACACTAGCGAAGGATTTACTCGTCTCTCCCCTCCTAGTTCTATTCCCCGATCTCCGCCAGAGATCATATCCCTAAGCTCTGATACCAACTGTGACATTGGACACCATCATGTGTCAGCACCTCACAAAGGTACCTATCAGCTTGCCACCGCAGAACGGCGTCCCCTACGGAGAGTCTGGCTTCGGTGCATTCCCCATCAACAGGAAGTCACCAGCGAGAGGCTCGGGGCTCTTTACTTATAGCTCTGATACCAACTGTGACGCCCCCAAAATAGGTCCAATCCATCCAACCCATTCTGAGTCGCCAAATACATGGTACAGAAAATAACTACAACTTTATTATTACAATTGTCGTGCAAAATACGACAATACATATACTGTGAGTTTAAATACAAATATTGTCATCTAGACAGTATTCATACTCAATTAAGTCCTCATTATACTTATTGATACACTATTTTACAAAATAGTGAGGACTACTAAAACAACTGTCTTGAACCATCATTCCACACCCCGACTAGTACTCGCTACATTCTCGCCTCCTGAGAAGAAAGATGGAACAACAAGGAAAATGGTGAGCTCAACTAGCCCAGTAAAGAACATTATGACTAAGATAATATAAAACAAATTATCATTAGTCTTCAACAGGAAAAAATCTAATAGAATACAATAGACAACAAGTTTTAAATCCATATTCGCAGCGGAAAATAATAATTCATAGAAGAGCTACGTAGAGAATGAAATCTACTATTATCTATGACTTTAAAAGTCCATCATCAGCATTTTATCCCTGTAACATCAATCAATATTCATTTTCGCACTACAGGCCAAAGATATTCACCAGTTGGTCATGTTCATCTAAACACCTGTTCATCTTTGCACTACGGGCCAAATATATTCATCAGAAATCATTAATCTTTGCACTACAGGCCAAAGATATTCAATTATATCATCATTTAGGACTGAAGATGATGAAAAATATTTTAAAGAAAACGAATCCAGTGAAACAAAATAATAAATATTAAGGATTCGTATTTCAGCTATTCCATGCCCAAAAATACCTCATAAATAATCATAGTGGAGTAAAATTCAAGAATGATCAAAACATGGATACAATCAAATCTAGTATCCAGAATAGATATTTTGTACAAAAAGAAGAAAAAATTTCATTTTTCGGTGAATAGTAACTCGTGAATAGTAACTCATGAATAGTAACCCCGACATAAAAAGTTCCAAATTTGATAAAAAGTTCAGATCAATACTTCGGGATAATGATATTGAAGAAAATAATATCATTTAAGAAGAAATAGCATCCCTTACCTCGGAAAGACGGTACTTCTGACTGGAATACTAGATATAGTGCTTAAAGAAACTTGCACCGTATAGCAACACTCAAAGTATCAAATACTCACAAGAATACGCTCGATATAGAGAGAGAAATAGAGAGAAACTTGTGTTTCGGGTGTGATTTTCAATTCTAACCTAAGCACCCTATTTATAGGAAAATGCTTAGAACACCAAAGCAAAAAATTGAATATAATAATATTATATTTACAAAATTATCAAGCCCACCTTAGAAGATCTGAATTCAGCCCATTCTTATCACATGTTGAGCCCACTAATTTGCAAAAAACGTTTTTCTTTAAAATAATAATTAAAACTTCCAAAAATCAATTATTTCAGAACTTCAGAACTTCAATAATTTATAATAAATAGCCCTTTTGTCAGAAAATTCGAATCTCACTACTTTTTATAGGAAATTCAATTCTCTACAACTTTGCAGAAGAAAGTTTTTCCAAATTCCAAACAAAAATTGACCGAAATCCACAAACGGATGATTTTACATGCTATAATCAAATTTCAGTCAAGAATTGTGTCCACCAACACACAAAACATGTGTTAAACATTTAATCCAACAAAAATACTCTTCCTTCTCATTTATTCATATATCCCACATTCATTATAAAATATCACCATTAATATATTATTAAAATAATATATTTAATTGAATTATTTTATTAAGAAAAGATAAAATATTAATTTACAACAATTGTCACATTAAAAATTTTTCTCCATCTATATCCACATAAAATCAATATTTTTCTTCATCATATAAATTAATAATTAATTATTCACAAATAATATTACAGAATCACAGTACTGGCAACCAGGCCGTTCCCAGGAAAGAGGGGGCTTTCCAATAAGAATTTCTCCTTACTGGCGCGCAATTAGATGACCAAACCTCTCCTTAGACCGAACTTTCTAGACATTGCCAATAATGTTATCTAATAATATTATTCAAATAATATAAATTATTGCTTCGATAATAGAAAATACTGCGTAGTGACAATTATAAAATATCAACGTAGCAATTATTTAATCAATAAAATAAAATATTGAACAGTAATTACTGTAACCATTATTAAGTAGTGCCTTCTTACGTAAGAATCAATAATTGGTGCAATACCGTGTGCTACTGTACAACAACGCGTATTACCGTGTTTTAACCACCGGGTATTCCAACAGTATTAACGGTAACAACTACGTCGTTATTTATAAACAACTTATTTTTGTCGTTTTCCAATCGCTTTCCGTTATGGGGCCCACAAAAGACTGCGCCGTCGTACGAATATTCCCCGACAGGAAGAATATTCCACGACCAAACGAATATTCCCCAACAACAATGAATATTTTATAACCACCTGCTTATTTTTAAAATATTCACGCATTTTACCCATAACTAACCACATTAATCAAATCAACCCTTACTATTTCAAAATAATAAATAGAGGAAATTAAATTTTATTTATTAATAATTTGGGGTCTTACAGTTGTAATGGACCTTTTGGTACTTGATGCTTCGCCTTGACTCGTTGACAAGTTAAACACCTTGAGATAAACTCTGCTATCTCCCTATTCATATTGCTCCACTAAAATGTATGTCGAAGATAATGATACATTTTGGTACTCCCAGGATGAATTACAAACGGTGTGTTGTGCGCCTCCATCATGATTTTATACTTCAAGTCAGAATCGTTAGGAACACAAAATCTGGAGTTAACTCAAAGTATTCCTTCTTCATCGATTCTTACTTCTAGGATAGCACCTTCATTTACTTTCTTCCTCATACGCATCAGCTCCAAGTCTGTAGCTTGAGCAGCTTTAACTTTATCGATTAAAGTCGGTTCTACTCGTATATTCGTCATCATCACATGGGTTCCTGGAGTCTTAACTCTATTTTCATCCTTTGTAAGTCATACAAAATGGGCCTTTGCGTTGACAATATCGCACTTGTACTCGCATTTGATCTTCTACTTAATGCGTCAGCTATTATGTTCGCTTTTTTAGGATGGTATTGAATAGTATGATCATAATCTTTCAACAGTTCGAGCCAACGTCGTTACCGCATGTTGAGTTCCTTTTGAGTGAAGAAATATTTGAGGCTTTTATGATCCATAAAGATCTCCACTTTCTCCCCATACAAGTAATGCCTCCAAATTTTAAGTGTGAAGACAACAGCTTCCAACTCTAGATCATGAATAGGATAATTCCTCTCATATTCTTTGAGTTATCGAGAGGCATAGGCTATGACTTTCCTATATTGCATGAGAACACATCCTAACCCTTTGCCCAAAGCATCACTGTAGATGACAAATCCCTCCGAGCCAGATGGTATTGTCAGAACAGGTGCTGAAATGAGTCTCCTCTTGAGTTCTTGAAAACTCTTTTCACATTCCACACTCCAACTGAATTTTGTATCTTTCCTAGTCAGCTGAATTAATGGAGTAGCAATTCGAGAAAACCCTTCTACGAATCTCTGATAATAACCAGCTAAGCCGAGAAAGCTACGTACTTCGGTCACTAATTTAGGTTTCTCCCAGCTTTGAATAGCTTCAATCTTTGTCGGGTCAACAGATATTCCATGACTTGATACTATGTGTCCAAGGAATGCTACTTCCTCAAGTCAGAACTCACATTTCTTCAACTTATCATAAAGCTTGTTTTCACAAAGCTTTTGGAGTATCAGCCTCAAGTATTGCTCATGATCTTCACGGCTTTTGGAATATATGAGAATGTCAACAATAAAGACGACCACAAAGTGATCTAAATATTCCATGAATACTCAGTTCATCATATCAATAAAGGCAGCAGGAGCATTAATCAATCCAAAAGATATGACTAGGAATTCATAATGCTCGTATCGAGTTCTGAAAGTCGTCTTTGGAATGTCATCAGTTCTAACCTCTAACTGATGATATCTGGAACGAAGATCGATCTTTGAAAAGAATTTGGCGCCTTGCAACTAGTCAAATAGGTTATCAATACGTGGCAATGGGTACCTATTCTTGATGGTGACATGATTCAACTCCCAAAAATCAATACAAAGTCGCATACTCCCATCTTTCTTCTTTACGAATAGAACAGGAGCACCCCAAGGAGACGTACTAGGACGAAAGAAACCGATGTCTAACAATTCCTACAATTAGGTCTTTAACTCCTGAAGCTCAATAGGACTCATTCGATATGGGGCTTTGAAAATGGGTTTTGTACCAGGTTCATGGTCGATACAAAATTCAATTTCTCGCTCTGAGGGTAGGCCAGGAAGTTCTTCAGGGAATACGTCAGAAAATTTATTAACAATAGAAATATCATTCAAAACTGACGTGTTTTTGTTTAAATCCGTGACATGAGCTAAGAAAGCTTAACATCCGTTTTTTAATAAACGAATAGTCTTATGGCTTGAGATGACAGTGATTGATTTTAATGGTTTGGTTGCTTGAATTCGCATAATAGGTTGGTTAGGAATATGAAAGCTAACAACTTTACGAAAATAATCAATTTTTGCATGATGAGTAGTTAACCAATCAATCCCTAGAATTACGTCAAATATAAGTATTTTCAATGAAATAAGATCGACAGGTAATGTGAGGGTACCGATTTGAACCAAACAAGACTTATAAATAGTGAATGTAATGAAGGTTTCTCCCAACGGAGTTTCAACAGATAAGTCAAAGTCTAATTTCTCTGGAGTCAAATTTAAACGTTGAGCGCAAGTAGGAGAAATAAAAGAATGGGTAGAACCGATATCAAATAAGGTATAGACTTCGCTAGAGTTTATGATAAGCTTACCCATGATGACCTCGTTCGGGTTCCTTGCTTTCTGGGAGGTCACGGCAAACGCTCTCCCTTGAACTACTGGCTTTGACTTTTCTGGGACGGCCTTTGTTGCCTCCATCCCAGCTGGACTTGTCTTCGGTGCACGATAAAATCGGGCTAGGTTACCTTCTCTTCCATAATTATAACACACTTTGGACTGCATCGCGCAGTTTGGACTGATGTGTCCCTCCCCTCTGCATTTGAAGCATATGATAGGTGGTCGTTCTCCTTCCTTAACAACGGGTGCTGATGTTGTCGTCATTCCATCATTGTTGAATCCCCTCTTCTTGAAATGTCCACTCTTATTGTCTTGACCATGATTACCACCAAAGTGGTTACCATTTCTGACATATTGATTTCCTCCACGTTTGTTGTCACCGCTTTGATGACTGCTACCACTGGTATTATCATTTTGCCGGCTACTCTCTCTTGGTTGGGTTGACTCATTATCACGTTCCAATAATCGAGCCCTATTCACAACATCTGAATACAAGCAAAGTTTGTGAGAGATAAGGTATTGACAAATCTTGGGTTTCAAACCTCTTAGAAATATCCGCGTCATTCTCTCCTCATTATCAACTAAGTGGGATGCAAACCGGGATAACTCAGCAAACTTGGCTTCGTAATGTGATACGATCATGTTATTTTGCTCCAGTTTAATGAACTCTACCTTTTTCATGTGACGAATACTTTCGGGAAAGTACTTGTCGTTGAACAGTTCTTGGAACTTCTCCCAAGACATCTTCAGTGCGGCAGGTTGAGTACGCTTTACGGATTTCCATCAGTAATCTGCTTCTGCCCGCAACATGAAGGTGGCAAAGAGAACCTTTTCCTCCTCGGAGAATCCCAAGATATCAAATATCTTGTTGATCTACTTTATCCACGTCTCCACCTTAAGTGGTTTTGGCTCTCCAAAAAACTCCGGTGGTCCCAGCTCCTTGAACTGTTTAGCAGTGACCGTCCGAGTGGTGCCAGTGTTTCCACCTGTATTTCGGACATGAGTCTCTCTTGCCTGATGTTGCATGAATTACAGAAAGCCTCTAAACATTCCATTGTTCATCATTTGGTTAGTGTTGTTGTTTGCATGAGGATTGTTGCCTTCCTGATGCACATTATCTTGATTGTTGATCTGTGGAGACTCAACGGTCTCCTGTGCTCTATTGCTATTCTCAACATTCTCAGATGTCATTTTCAAATACTGCCACAAAACAAGGGTTAATTGACATGTCACATATTATTCCTATACTCTGACCGACCAATTAAATACTAAGTAAACTTAGGTAGGTCATACTAGCGAAGGAATTCTCCGTCTTTCCCCTCCTAGTTCTTGTCTCTCATCTCAGCCAGGGATCATATCCCTAAGCTTTGATACCAACTGTGACGCCCCCAAAATAGGTATACATCACCAATCCTGAGTCGCCAAATACATGGTACAAAATTCAAATACAACTTAGTAATACAACTGTTGTGTAACATACGACAAAACATAAACTGAGAGTTTTAATACGAATATTGTCTTTTAGACAATATTCAACTCAAATGGTGTCCTCAATATAATTATTATCACACTATTTCATCCTGAGTCTCCAAATACATGGTACAAAATTCAAATACAACTTAGTAATACAACTGTCGTGTAACATACGACAAAACATAAACTGAGAGTTTTAATATGAATATTGTCTTTTAGACAGTATTCAACTCAAATGGTGTCCTCAATACAATTATTATCACACTATTTTATAGAATAGTGAGGACTACTAATGCTATCATCTGGACCGCCACTCCGTTCCCCGACTAGTCCCGGCTACGTTCTCATTTTCTAAAGAGGACAATGAAAACAAAAGGGTGAGCTCAACTAGCCTAGTAAAAAATACTATGACTAAGATAATGTAGAATAATTTATCGTTAGTCTTCAACAGTGTTAAACTGATAAAATATAATAAACATCAAGTTTAACTGCAGCGGAACAAGCAATCCATTAGAAGAGTCAAGTAGAGAATAAAATCTACTATCTTCTATGATTTAAAAGGTTTTCATCACTTTTATCGCTGAGAATCAACTTAATAAATAATCCACATCATCCATGCACTACGGCTAAGGATATTCATTAGTATCACGACCACAAATAATCCATGCATTACGGGCCAAGGATATTCGTGTATTCATCAATAGTCATGATCATGCCAACAACTGTCTATCAATGCACTACGGGCCAATGAGGACTTTTACCACATCATTTGTAACATTACGGTTATGATTATATCGAATAATCCCAGGTCATTATCATACCAAGTCCATCTATGCACTACAGGCCACAAATGACTTTCAACATAATATAAACATGAGGATGATGACAATGATATAAGAATTCAATAAAATAAGTTCAAGGATAAATTTTTAAAGATTTATAATTTAATTTATCCAGAAATCAATAACGTCCAAATTGTCAACATGATACTGTTTTGTGGAGTAAAATTCAAGAATAATATTGTACCAAAAATAATTTAGACCTAAAACAAATCAATTTTTATCATGAATAGTACTCCGGGTGAATAGTACTCGAGTGAATAGTACCCCATGAATAGTACTTCGGGAATAGTAACCCCATGAATAGTACTCCGGCATGAAAAAGTTAAAACTTATCAAGAATGCTCAGAATAATATTTCCATGAAAAGATACTGGATGAAGCGCAAATATCAAGGATATTCAACTAATTTCATGGACTATAGAAGCCAAAATTTTAACAAAACGAGTATAGAATTCGAAATCTGAAACGAAATAAAATTACTTGCATACTACAGAGTATGGAAGAAAATATTATTTCAAGCGAATATTGAACAAAAATAACATCCCTTACCTTGAAAAGAAGATTATTCCAACTGGTATAGCGGGGATATTCTTGAAAAAAACTTTCACTGTTTCTATGCTCAAAACTTTCTAAAACTCTAAAGAAATATGCTCAAGATTATAGAAGAAGAATTCTCTGATTCTAATGTGATTTTCAATTCTAACTTAAGTGCCTATTTATAAGAAAATGCTAGAACGTCATTGAAGACTAAATAAATAAAATATTTTTTTTCTTTCTTCCTACGCCTCCTCCTTTTCAAGCCAGCCATCTTGGATTAAAAATAGTAGCCCACATGTTAAAAACAAAAGTGGGTCCCACCCAATTTTAATAAAAATATTTTATTTTCCAAAATTTTAGTAATTCATAATAAATAACCCTTTTATCAGAAAAATACGAATTTTATGTCCATTCTACACGAAATTGAATTCTCTACAACTTCGTAGCTTTAAGTTTTTCCAAATTCCAAATAAAAAATATCCGCAATCCACAAACGGATGATTTTCAATACCTCATAAAATTCATAACAAATCATGCGTTAATTTTTAACGGTTCAAAATTTGTGGACATATACTCAACTTATATATCCATAACATATCCAAAAATCACAACGATCCAACGGTCGGATTAAAATTATAACTCACGCAATAGAGCTTTAAGAACACTGATTTGATTTTTAATACCTCCATTCCGATAAAAATACAGATAAAACACCTCAACATTAATTTCTTCATTTATAACCACATAAAATAAATATTTTCCTATCCATAATTTATGTCCACATAAAATAAATATTTTCTTATCATATAAATCAATAATTAATTATTCACAAATAATATTACAGAATCACAATAATGACAATTAGGCCGTTCTCAAGAAAGATGGGGCTTTCCAATAAGGATTTCTCCTTACTGGCGCGCAATTAGGTGACCAAACCTCTCATTGACAGAACTTTTTAGACATTGCCAATAATGCTATATAATAATATTATTCAAATAATATGAATTATTTATCTGATAATGGAAAATACTGTGCAGTGACAATTATTGAAACAACAATAATATAAAATATCAACGCAGCAATTATTGAACCAATAAAATAAAATATTGAACAGTAATTACTGTAACAATTATTGAGTAGTGCCTTCTTACGTAAGAATCAATAATTTAACAATACTGTGCAATACCGTGTGTTATTATGCAACAACGTGTATTACTGTATTTTAACCACCAGGTATTCCAACAGTGCTAACGGTAACGGTTACGCCGTTATTTATAAAAACTAAAATTTGTCATTTTCTTCATCCGACAGTTATTCTGTTATGGGGCCCACAAATGGCTGCGCCGTCGTACGAATATTTCCCGACAGAAAGAATATTCCACGACCAAACGAATATTCCCCGACAACATGAATATTTTATAACAATTGCTTATTTTGCAAAATTTATAAATATTACCCATAACTATAGCATTATATCAAATTAACTCCTTAATATTCAAAAATGATATTTATAGAAAATTCATCTTTATTCATAAAAGTTGGGGTCTTACGTACGTACCTCACAAGTATCTTAAAATCTATTTCGCGGCTTCCCAATGAATTTTACTTGGACGTGATAAGTATCTACTTACCACGTACTAATGACATATGAAATATCTAGATTAGTACAAATCATAGCGTACATGAGGCTACCAACTTCACTAGAGTAAGGAACACTTGACATATACCTAAGCTCCTCATCTGTCCGAGGAGATAATCCAGCTGATAATCTGAAGTGAGCAGCAAGAAGAGTACTTACTGGTTTGGCATCCTTCATACCAAAACGATCTAGCACCTTTGCGATGTAGTCTTTCTGGGATAAGTACAATTTCTTAATTTTGCGATCTCGCTGAATCTCCATGCTAAGAATCTTCTTAGCATCCCTTAAATCTTTCATCTCAAACTCGGTGCTCAACTGTGATTTAAGTTTACCAATCTCTGAACTACCTTTTGATTCTGATATATGCAATGTGTAAAGACGCTATTTAAGTATCAATCTATTGGCGAGAGACTTCGTCAAATAGAGAGACTCTAATTTATTTCACAAATCAGCAGCTGTAATTTTCACTAACACCTCTTATTCGAAAGGCACAACTGAATTGCTGAAAGTGCTTTATCATCCATAGTTTTCCTTTCCGATACAGACATCTCGCTAGCTTTCTTCATCTCCCAATTCGTATCAGACATATCTATAGGCTTCACTGGCTTCTTTACAATGGCTTTCTTCAAGCCTTATTGAGTAAGAACAACTTTCATCTGAACCTGACAAAGATTGAAACTAATATTCCCATTGAATTTGTCAATATCAAATTTCGTTGATGAAGTCGAACTCAACGCCATAGTATGGATCGATAATAACCAGACTTTTGATACCAATTTATTATGACAAACTATGGCAAACACAATAAATCAACACAGAAAGATAAAGAAAATAACATAAGGTTTTACGTGAAAACCCAAATCGGAAAAAAACCACGGAGAAATGTAGAAAAAATTCACTTACTAAAATCTAAATAATACAAGATAAAAAGAGAATTATGAGTATTATTAGAATACTTCTGAATGTCTTTTCTCCAAAAACCTAGTACCTATATTTATAGGTCATAGAAAAATTTCATAACCAAATAGGATAAAAAATACTAAATTGAGTATAACTAGAAAAGATAAATTCCGTAAACCAAAACGAATTCTAAATAATACCTAAATCTAAATCTAATAAAGATTCATGTCCCAACATAACTAGTCATAATTACCGGTATACTCTAAAAATATTCTAGGAGTCATATAAATAATTTTATATTTAAGTTATTTTATGCAAGTGAGAGAAGCAAAATATAAGTGAAGTGCAAGTGGAAGATAAATAAGATACAACTGAAATCAAGTTATAGGAGAAAGAATTCTTCCTATATCTTCACTTCTATTTTAAATTATAACCTCTTCTATATTTTACAACAAAGTTGACCCTCAAGACTAGGCACGATAAATGGTGGTCGATTAAATCCATCTTTGCCCATGATACATTAGTACTATCAAAATCAGAATATTCCAAGTAGTTTTGTATAATATGAAGGCAAATAAACAGGGTGGAGGATCTGAAATAGTTTAGTTAATTAAAAGATAAAATCTAAGACTTTGTCAAACTGAATGGGCTGCCTAAATGTCATACCAAATAACAATATTAATTCCAAGGGAGCATAAAAGTCAAGAAACCATTGACTTTGTAAACTGATGCAAGCCTTCGGTACCACCCAACAAAAAGGCTTATCAGGACTGATGCTATCTGTGGAGAATTAATAGTAAATAAAGTCTGACTTGTTAATTTTTCATGTTCTAAAAAAGTTTATAATTTTATTATAAGATTGTATAGTATAACGAAACAAAATATCCTAAAGTTACACGTCTATTGTTAATTATGTCATTATTACTCGATGATGTTCTATCCTTTGGGTGGTACCTAACTTGCAAGGTATGTTCCCATGATGGTTAATAGTACCTTGACTCAATATTTTATCTCCTCGCGTTGGACTTTGATTGCTCAACATGATTTGTGTTGAGTCGCTCTGGAAAACACTAGTGAATAGTATTGAACGATAAAATATCAATCACAGCTTATCTTTTTAGTACTCATTCCGTCCCAAGATAAAAGTTTTGGATGATTTTTTGCGCATATTAAGAAATATGATAAAATGACAAAATTATCCATATTTAAATTCTCATTTAATTGCATAGTTTTCTGCACATTACTAATGATACTCCATAAATATGCATAGAGAATAGAAAAATAACAATTAATAATAGGGGTATTATAGGTAAATTATTATAAAAAATAGATCATTTAAGGTAAATGATGTAAGACCCCAACTTTTATAAAGATGGATTTTCTATAAATATTATTTTTGAATATTATGGAGTTAATTTGATATAATGTTATAGTTGTGGGTAATATTTATAAATTTTACAAAGTACGCAAGTTGCTATATAATATTCGATTGGTCGGAGAATATTCGTTTTAACAGGGAATATTCGTACAACGGCACAATCATTGATGGACCCCACAACGGAATTATTGTCGGATTGAGAAAACGACAAAAATATTTTATTAAAAATAACGACGGAAGTTTTACCATTGATAATGTTGAACTACTCGATAGTAAAAGTACAGTAATACGTGTAGTTGCATAGTAGCACACGATATTGATTATTAATATTTATGTGAGAAGTCACTCAGTTTGATTCAATTATTGTCAGTTAATAATATGAATTATTTAGCGATAATGAAGTTTTGTTTTATTCGTATTATTAACGTAATAAAACAGAAACATCTTTTTATATAAAACAGAATACTTTATTAAAGTTATTCTATAAATAGAATATATTATATTTTATTTAAAAGATTTTTCTTTAAATATGGACCGTCAGATTAAAGTAATCAATCTGGACCGTTCATTGATTAGTTACTATGCATTCTATTTTTCTATAAATAGCAGTTCATTCCTTCATTATTTCTTATGAATTCACTGAACTCTAGAGAGAGAAACTATAGAAAGAGAGAAGAAAAGTATTATGCTACTTAACTACTTCCTTATTTCAGTTCTTCTTTAAAACGGTAAGGGGTGTTATTCTTTCTTATTCATGAAGAGAACTTTTGTAATTCCATTTCTTATTATTCTGTTGGAATAACCTGTATACACGGTCTACCCTATACTTGGTGATATTCTTCTATTATTCTGTTGGAACATCCTGTCTGTGTGTTTTATACCGGACCTAGTTCCGTTTTTATTATTATTCTGTTGGAACATCCTGTCTGTGTGTTTTACACCGGACTTGGTTTCGTCTTGTTATTATTCTGTTGGAACATCTTGTCTATGTGTTTTACACCGGACCTGGTTCTATTATTTATTATTCTGTTGGAATATCCTGTCTGTGCGTTTACGCCGGACCTGGTTCTATTATTTTTTATTCTGTCGGAATTTCCTATCTGTGCGTTTACGCCGGACCTGGTTCCATTATTTATTATTCTGTTAGAATAACCTGTCTGTGCGGTCTATTGCATGCCGGGTGATTTCTTTTGTTATTCCATTCTTTATTATACTCAGTTGGTTAAGTTTTAACTTCTATACTGCATGAAATTAGTGGAATATCCTTGATAATTACGTTTCATCCAGTATCTTTTCATGAAAATATTATTCTAAGCATTCTTGAATTTTACTCCATAAAGCAGTATCATGTTGACAATTTGGACGTTGTTAATTCTTGGATAAATTAATTCTTGAACTTGTTTTATTGAATTCTTATATCATTGTCATCATCCTCATGTTTATAAAATGTTGAAAGTCATCTGTGGCCTGTAGTGCATAGATGGACTTGGTATGATTATGACCAGGGATTATTCGGTATAATCATGACCGTAATGTCACAAATGATGTGGTAAAAGTCATCATTGGCCCATAGTGCATTGATGGACAGTTGTTGGTATGATCATGACCATTAATGAATACACAAATATTCTTGACCCGTAGTGCATAGATAATTATGGTCGTGATACTAAAGAATATCCTTGGCCGTAGTGCAGTGGTGATTCGATGATGTGGATTATTTTGTTAAGTTGAGTCCCAGCGATAACAGTGTTGAAAAACCTTTTAAATCATAGAAGATAGTAGATTTTATTCTCTACTTGACTCTTTTAATGGATTGCTTGTTCCGCTGCAGTTAAACTTGATGTTCGTTATATTTTATCAATTTAACACTGTTGAAGGCTAATGATAATTTATTCTGCATTATATTAGTCATAATATTTCTTACTGGGCTAGTTGAGTTCACCCTTTCTTTCACTGTTCTCTTCAGGAAATGAGAATATAGCTGGGACGAGTCGGGGAACGGAGTGATGGACCAGATGATAGTATTAGTAGTCCTCACTATTCTGTTAAATTGTGTGACAATAATTGTAATGAGAATTCCTTTTGAGTTTGTATAGTCTCTAGTAGACAATAATTATATTCAAACTCACAGTTATGTTTTGTCGTATTGTACACGACAGTTGTATTAGTAAGTTATATTTATATTCTGTACCATGTATCTGACGACCCAAGATGGGTGATGTATACCTAATTTTGGGGGCTTCACAGTTGGTATCAGAGCTTAGGGATATGATCCATGGCTAAGATGTGAGAATAGAACTAGGAGGGGAGAGACGGGAAATTCCTTCACTAGTATGACATACCTAAGTTTATTTACATGGTATTTAATTGGTCGGTCAGAATATAAGGATAATATATGACATATCAATTAACTTTTGTTTCGTGGCAGTATCTGAAAATGGCATCCGAGAATGTTGAGAATAACAATGGAGCACAGGCGACTGTTGATTCACCACATATCAATAATCGGGATAATGTGCATCAAGAAGGCGACAATCCTCATGCAAATAACAATACTGACCAAATGATGAATGATGAAATGTTAAGAAGCTTTATGCAGTTCATGCAATAGCAGGCGAGAGCGGCTCCTATTCAAAATGTAGGTGGAAACACTAAAAACTCTCGGACGGTCACCGCTAAACAGTTCAAGGAGTTGGGACCACCGGAGTTTAAGGGAGAGCCAAAACCACTTATAGCAGAAACGTGGATAAAGCAGATCACCAAGACATTTGATGTCTTGGGATGCTCTGAGGAGCAAAAGGTTCCCTTTGCCGCCTTTATGTTTCGAGGAGAGGCAGATTACTGGTGGGAATCGATTAAGCGTACTCAACCTGCCGCACTGAAAATGTCTTGAGAGAAGTTACAAGAGCTGTTCAATGACAAATACTTTCCCAAAAGTGTTCGTCACATGAAGGAGATGGAGTTCATCAAATTAGAGCAGAATAATATGGCCATGTCGCAGTATGAGGCTAAATTTGCTGAGTTGTCCCGATTTGCGTCCCACTTGGTGGATAATGAAGAGCGAATGACGCGAATATTTTTGCGAGGTTTGAAACCTGAGATACGTCAACATCTTATTTCTCATAAACTGTGTTTGTATTCAGATGTTGTGAATAGGGCTCAGTTAGTGGAGCGCGATCATGAGTCAACGCAACCAAAAGAAAGCAGTCGGCAAAATGATAATACCAGTAAGAGCAGTCATCGAAGCGGTGACAACAAGGGTGGAGGGAATCAACAGGCCAGAAATGGTAACCACTTCGGTGGTAATCAGGGCCAAAACAATAAGAATGATCATTTCAAGAAGAGGAGATTCAACAATGATGGAAAGACGTCAGCACCAGCACCTATTGTTAAGGAAGGAGAACGACCACCTATCATATGTTTCAAATGCGGAGGGGAGGGGCACATCAGTCCAAACTACGCGATGCCGTCTAAAGCATGTTATAATTATGGAAGAGAAGGTCATTTAGCTCAATTTTGTCGTTTACCAAAAATAAGTTCAGCCAGGATGGAGACACCAAAGGCCGTCCCAGAAAAGTCAAAACCGATAGTGCAAGGGAGAGCGTTTGTTGTGACCTCCCAGAAAGTAAGGAACCCAAATGAGGTCATCACGGATAAGCTTATCATAAACTCTAACGAAGTCTATACTTTATTTGATACCGGTTCTACCCATTCTTTTATTTCTCCTACTTGCGCTCATCGATTAAATTTGACTCCGGAGAAATTAGACTTTGACTTATCTGTTGAAACTCCATTGAGAGAAACCTTCATTACATCCACGATTTATAAGTCTTGTTTGGTTCAAGTTGGTACCTACACATTACCTGTCGATCTTATTTCATTAAAAATACTTGCATTTGACGTGATTCTAGGGATTGATTGGTTAACTACTCATCATGCAAAAATTGATTGTTTTCGTAAGGTTGTTAGCTTTCATATTCCTAATCGACCTATTATGCAAATTCAAGCAACCAAACCATTAAAATCAATCGCTGTCATCTCAAACCATAAAGATATTCGTTTGTTGAAAAACGAATGTCAAGCTTTCTTAGCTCATGTCACGGATCTAAACAAAAATACGTCAGTTTTGAATGATATTTCTATTGTTAATAAATTTCCTGACGTATTTCCTGAAGAACTTCCTGGCCTACCCCTAGAGCGTGAAATTGAATTTTTTATCGACCTTGAACCCGGTACAAAACCCATTTCCAAAGCCCCATATCGAATGGCTTCTATTGAACTTCAGGAGTTAAAGATCCAACTGCAGGAATTGTTAGACATTGGCTTTATTCGTCCTAGTACTTCTCCTTGGGGTGCTCCTGTTCTATTCGTGAAGAAGAAAGATGGAAGTATGCGACTTTGTATTGATTATCGGGAGTTGAATCATGTCACCATCAAAAACAGGTACCCATTGCCACGTATTGATGACATGTTTAACCAATTACAAGGAGCACAATTCTTTTCAAAGATCGATCTTCGTTCTGGATATCATTAGCTGAAGGTTAGAACTGAGGATATTCCAAAGACGGCTTTCAGAACTCGGTACGGGCATTATGAATTCCTAGTCATATCCTTTGGATTGACTAATGCTCCTGCTGCCTTCATGGATATGATGAACCGGGTATTCAAGGAATATTTGGATCACTTTGTGGTCGTCTTTATTGATGACATCCTTATTTATTCCAAAAGCCGTGAAGATCATGAGCAACACTTGAGGCTGGTACTCCAAAAGCTTCGTGAATACAAGCTTTATGCCAAGTTGAAGAAATACGAGTTCTGGCTGGAGGAGGTAACATTCCTTGGGCACGTAGTATCAAGTCGTGGAATATCTATTGACCCGGCAAAGATTGAAGCTATTCAAAGCTTGGAGCAACCTAAATCAGTGACTGAAGTACGTAGCTTTCTTGGTTTAGTTGGTTATTATCGGAGATTCGTGAAAGGATTTTCTCGAATCGCTACTCCATTAACTCAGTTGACTCGGAAAGATACAAAGTTCGGTTGGAGCGAAGAATGTGAGAAGAGTTTTCAAGAACTCAAGTGGAGACTCATTTCAGCACCTGTTCTAACAATACCATCTGGCTCAGAGGGATTTGTCATCTACAGTGATGCTTTGAGCAAAGGGTTGGGATGCATTCTCATGCAACATGGAAAAGTCATAGCCTATGCATCAAGACAACTCAAGAAATATGAGAGGAATTATCCTACTCATGATCTAGAGTTGGCAGCTGTTGTCTTTGCACTTAAAATTTGGAGGCATTACTTGTATGGGGAGAAGGTGGAGATCTTTACGGATCATAAAAGTCTCAAATATTTCTTCACTCAAAAGGAACTCAACATGCGACAACGACGTTGGCTTGAACTGTTGAAAGATTATGATCATACCATTCAATACCATCCTGGAAAAGTGAACGTGATAGCTGACGCATTGAGTAGAAGATCATATGCAAGTACGAGTGCGATATTGTCAACACAAAGGCCCATTTTGTATGACTTGCAAAGGATGGAGATAGAGTTAAAGACTCCAGGGACCCATGTGATGATGGTGAATATACGAGTAAACCCAACCTTAATCGATAAAGTTAAAGCTGCTCAAGCTACAGACCTGGAGCTGATGCGTATGAGGAAGAAAGTGCAAGAAGGTGCTATGCCGGAAGCAAGAATCGATGAAGAATGAATATTTCGAGTCAACTCCAGACTTTGTGTTCCTAACAACCCTGATTTAAAGAATGAAATCATGATGGAGGCGCACAACACACCGTTTGCAATCCATCCTGGGAGTACCAAAATGTATCATGATCTTCGTCATACATTTTGGTGGAGCAATATGAAGCGAGAGATAGCGCTGTTTATCTCAAGGTGTCTAACTTGTCAACGAATCAAAGCGGAGCATCAAGTACCAAAAGGTCCATTGCAACCACTTGAAATTCCAGAATGGAAGTGGGAGCACATTACTATGGATTTCGTTACCGGTCTTCCTAAGGTTTCTCAAGGTATAAATGCGATTTGGGTCATTGTTGATAGATTGACCAAGTCTGCTCATTTCTTACCGATACGAGAAACTGATACACTTGAACGTCTTGCTCGTATGTACATAAACGAGATTGTAAGACTTCATGGTATACCAGTATCCATAGTTTCTGATTGAGACCCAAGATTCACTTCACGATTTTGGGTTAGTTTACAAAAAACTATGGGCACGAATTTACGATTTAGTTCGGCATATCATCCTCAGACGGACGGACAATCAGAGAGGACTATTCAAACTCTAGAAGATTTATTAAGACTCTGTGTCCTTGACTTCAAGGGAAGTTGGGACAATTTCTTACCATTGGTGGAGTTTTCCTACAACAACAGTTATCAAGCAAGTATTGGCATGGCTCCATTCGAAGCATTGTATGGAAAAAAATGTCGTTCTCCAGTATGCTGGGATGAGGTGGGTGAAGCAACGTTGTTGGGACCGGAGTTGGTACGTATGACTACAGAAAAGATTCAAACGATCCAACAACGTATAAAAACCTCTCAAGATCGACAAAAGAGTTATGTTGATCTTCATCGAAAGGACATGGAATTTGATATAGGAGATCATGTGTTCTTACGTGTTGCTCCATGGAAAGGAGTTACGAGATTTGGAAAAAGAGGAAAGCTCAATCCTCGATTTGTCGATCCATTTTTAATCCTCGATCGAGTAGGAACTGTAGCTTATAGACTCGCTTTACCGCCAAGTATGTCTCGTGTTCATAACGTTTTTCACATATCCATGATACGCAAATATGTGGAAGACCCGAACCACATTATTGAGTTAGAACCGGAAGAAATAGCGGAGGATTTGACGTATGAAGAAGTTCGTGTTCAAATCTTGGATAAGAAGGAACATATTCTACGCTCCAAGGTTATACCTCAAGTCAAAGTTTTGTGAAGAAATCACGATGTTGAGGAAATGACTTGGGAGTTAGAATCTGAAATGAAGTCAAGGTATCCTTACCTCTTCGACATACCAGGTACGTACCCTAATTTCGAGGTCGAAATTTCATAAGGGGAGATTGTAAGACCCCAACTTTTATAAAGATGAATTTTCTATAAATATCATTTTTGAATATTATGGAGTTAATTTGATATAATGTTATAGACGCAAGTTGTTATATAATATTCGATTGGTCGGGAAATATTCGTTTTAACAGGGAATATTCGTACAACGGCACAATCATTGGTGGACCCCACAACGGAATTATTGTCGAATTGAGAAAACGACAAAAATATTTTATTAAAAATAACGGCGAAAGTTTTACCATTGATACTGTTGAACTACTCGGTAGTAAAAGTACAGTAATACGTGTGGTTGCATAGTAGCACACGGTATTGATTATTAATGCTTATGTGAGAAGTCACTCAGTTTGATTCAATTATTGTCAGTTAATAATATGAATTATTTAGCGATAATGAAGTTTTGTTTTGTTCGTATTATTAACGTAATAAAATAGAAACATCTTTTTATATAAAATCAAATACTTTATTAAAGTTATTCTATAAATAGAATATATTATATTTTATTTAAAAGATTTTTCTTTAAATATGGACCGTCAGATTAAAGTAATCAATCTGGACCGTTCATGGATTAGTTACTATGCATTCTATTTTTCTATAAATAGCAGCTCATTCCTTCATTATTTCTTACGAATTCACTGAACTCTAGAGAGAGAAACTATAGAGAGAGAGAGAAGAAAAGTATTATGTTACTTAACTACTTCCTTATTTCAGTTCTTCTTTAAAACGGTAAGGGGTGTTATTCTTTCTTATTCATGAAGAGAACTTTTGTTATTCCATTTCTTATTATTCCGTTGGAATAACCTGTATACGCGGTCTACCCTATACTTGGTGACATTCTTCTATTATTCTGTTAGAACATCATGTCTATGTGTTTTACACCGGACCTGGTTCCGTTTTTATTATTATTCTGTTGGAACATCCTGTCTGTGTGTTTTACACCGGACCTGATTCCGTCTTGTTATTATTCTGTTGGAACATCATGTCTGTGTGTTTTACACCGGACCTGGTTCCATTATTTATTATTCTGTCGGAATATCATGTCTGTGCGTTTACGCCGGACCTGGTTCCATTATTTATTATTCTGTCAGAATATCATGTCTGTGCGTTTATGCCGGACCTGGTTCTATTATTTATTATTCTGTTAGAATAACCTGTCTGTGCGGTCTATCGCATGCTGGGTGATTTCTTTTGTTATTCTATTCTTTATTATACTCAGGTGGTTAAGTTTTAACTTCTATACTCCATGAAATTAGTGGAATATCCTTGATAATTGCGTTTCATCCAGTATCTTTTCATGAAAATATTATTCTAAGCATTCTTGAATTTTACTCCACAAAGCAGTATCATGTTGACAATTTGGACGTTGTTAATTCTTGGATAAATTAATTCTTGAACTTGTTTTATTGAATTCTTATATCATTGTCATCATCCTCATATTTATAAAATGTTGAAAGTCATCTGTGGCCTGTAGTGCATAGATGGACTTGGTATGATTATGACCAGGGATTATTCGGTATAATCATGACCGTAATGTCACAAATGATGTGGTAAAAGTCCTCATTGGCCCGTAGTGCATTGATGGACAGTTGTTGGCATGATCATGATCATTAATGAATACACAAATATTCTTGACCCGTAGTGTATGGATAATTATGGTCGTGATACTAAAGAATATCCTTGACCGTAGTGCAGGGATGATTCGATGATGTGGATTATTTTGTTAAGCTGAGTCCCAGCGATAACAGTGTTGGAAAAACCTTTTAAATCATAGAAGATAGTAGATTTTATTCTCTACTTGACTCTTTTAATGGATTGCTTGTTCCGCTGCAGTTAAACTTGATGTTCGTTATATTTTATCAATTTAACACTGTTGAAGGCTAATGATAATTTATTCTGCATTATATTAGTCATAATATTTCTTATTGAGCTAGTTGAGCTCATCCTTTCTTTCACTGTTCTCTTCAGGAAATGAGAATATAGCTGGGACGAGACGGGGAACGGAGTGATGGACCAGATGATAGTATTAGTAGTCCTCACTATTCTGTTAAATAGTGTGATAATAATTGTAATGAGGACTCCTTTTGAGTTTGTATAGTCTCTAGTAGACAATAATTGTATTTAAACTCACAGTTATGTTTTGTCGTATTGTACACGACAGTTGTATTAGTAAGTTGTATTTGTATTCTGTACCATGTATCTGACGACCCAAGATGGGTAATGTATACCTAATTTTGGGGGCGTCATAAATGACATTTAAATTAGGACTACGTGAAATAGTAATAAAGACTTTAATCCTGAAACGAAAGGAGGATTAATTATGCGTGTATATGTAAATTTATTACCATTAGTATTTTGATAGTGGAATACATTCCTTTGGTACATCCGTCCATTGGTGGTAGTAAGGGGGACCAGCCTACATCGGTTAGACGACCACAATCCATCAAGCTGTAGAAACTACATATTGCGTGTGGGCCCGAGACTGTGATTTCGGCGCTTAATTTTCTGGCTCCCAGGCTATGGGCATCGAATTGTTGTGACCCGGGTCTGAGTTTTGAGCCTCACCCATGGGTTGAGGGGGTGTCCGGTACATGTTCTACCGGACTAACGACCGGTACAATATTTTTTTTTTTCAATTTTATTTTTAATTATAATTATAAGAATAATAAATATAAAATAATAGAGCAAGTTTGGACAAAAAATTGTAAAAAAAAAGAGTATATTTTTTATTGAAAAAATAAAGTAAACAGTTTACAATATTTTTTCAATAAAAAATATTTTTTTTTATAATTTTTTGTTCAAACTTGTTCTATTATTTTTTATTTATTATTTTGATAATTGTGGTAAAAAAATAAATTAACACTATATCGGTCGTTAGTCTGCTACTCCCCCAATTACAAGCCCATACCCTAACACTAGTAAATGTAATTCAGTAAATTTAATGACAAGCATGCAACATTTTTATATTATTAAAATTCATAAATTTTGTAAATGAGATTTTTTGCGTATGGAGCAAATAAATATATACGAGTATAAATAGATATACAACTGCTACATTTTATCAAATCAGTTGAAAGGGAGAGAAATGGAGCATAAGCATTTCAGCCACCCTCACGCCCTTACTTTCAATCAAAAGCCACTAAAATCCGAAACCAACTGCTCCGGCTGCAAGCTCCCCTGCTCCGACACGACGTCGTACGCATGCTGGGAATGCAAATTTTTCCTTCATCCACCATGCTTCCACGCAACTCGCTCCATAGACCACCCTTCTCATCCATCCCATACCCTAACCCTAATCCCATACCCTACCTATCCCTCCGGTTCATTTCTCTGCAATTCCTGCAATCAACCCGGTTTCGGCTTTTCTTTTAGTTGCTCCAAATGTGACTTTGATCTCCACCTCCATTGCACAAATTCAAACTTCAAATCAAATCCAAGCCCTAGCAGCTCCTCGGACCAATCAAAAGAGAAACAGATTCAACACAAATCGCACCCCAAACACGCCCTTAACCTCCTCTCTCCTCCACCTTATCATGGTGGTGAGATCATTTGCAACGCGTGTGGTGAAAATGGAAAAGATTCCACATTTCACTGCAAGATATGCGAGTTTGATCTCCATGAAAAATGCGCGGATTTGCCTGAATCCAAGAGTCGTGAGGATCATGAACACGCGCTTACTCTAATGTACTCGGTTCAATTGACAGAGGGATCAGGCAATATATATTTTATATGTGATGTTTGTTTCCGAAATGTTAATAAAGATTGTTGGATGTATTATTGTGCAAAATGCGACTTTGGGACTCATGTAAATTGTGTGATGGCTAAGGCACGTTCGAAAGAAGAAGTAGCCCTTGAACAACATCTTGCGGCTCAAGTTGAATTAATGAATATTCAGAATAGAGTTCGTTTGAATGCTGCCAGGGCGGATATTATAGGATCTGCATTTTATGGTCCAAGGCGTTACTATTATTAAGGCTCTCTCCCCCGACCATAATTTGGTCTAATGCATGGAGATGTTATGTTATTTCCTTCATTGGTATTGCAATATTGTTTTCGTCTGCTCCTTACTTCAAATTAATAAATTTTCTCAGTTCTTCTCAATTGTAAATTAATCTCGTAATTGAGTTTGATTTAATTTATTACTCCATAAAACAAAATACGCATGTTTGACACATCATAAGAATATTTTTATTGTTCTAACTTAATTTGAGTACATGAGCATTACAAGTTGTATAGTTGCTAGGAGATTAAAGATTACTACAAAGTGATAATTTTTATTTACGTAATACATGGATATTTATACCTATTTGATGATCTCAGTCCCTTCGCGTGGCGTCTTCGGTGGTTGACTCTGGCTTCCACCACCTGCACAATACGTAATGGTGGTGAGCTAGTTGTCATGAGATGCTTGAGTGTTAGTAACTGAGTGTATAGAAAATAGAATTAATCTATAAACTTGAAGTGTAAAGAATGTGTCCTCTTACTAACATAACACGAGAGTCTTGCTTTTAGGTATTTATGATTTTTCATGTGCCTTCAGTACGTCTCTATCAACTTGTAAGTTGCAAGAATTTATGGGACAAGCCCTTGTGGAGGGGGCAAAGACGTCCCATCTGGGAGTTGGTTACGTTATCCCATATGCTTTGGGTAGACCACATGTTACTTAGTAGGTCCAGGGGCGAAGATGTGACGACCCAAGAATTTAAAAAATTATTTAACTCTTAAAATATTGAATAAAAGTTCAATAATAAATTTAGACAGAAAATAAGTGTATGGATTTGACATTTTTGAAAAGAAATTTTTGGATTTAAAAATCTTTGTGGTGAATTATTTAGGATTAAGGGTATAAGTGAATATGTTCTGTGTATATGGTATTATATGTGTATAGTATGTGGTTCAGGGTCATGGGTTGACCAGATAACTATATCAGTGTCCAACCCCTATGTATATATTTAGAACATTAGCGTTCAGTCAGAAAACCCTAGCGATTTATAAGAAACCGTTGAAACCGGTTCTGGAAACCCTAATTTTAATTCTGGAAATTTGAAACCCTAATTCGGATATTGAAATCTTAATTTGAGAATTTAAATGCTATGTATAAGGTTTATGTATTTTAATTACAAACCTAATTAGGGATAACCCTAATGAGTAATTAGATTTTTAATAATTTAGAAATCCTAATTCTTGGGTTATAAACTCTAATACATGATCATAAAACCTAATTGTTAAATTAGTAATTTTAATTAGAAAATATTAAATCCTAATTAGCAAGCTTGATTTATGATTAGAAAATTTTAATATAATTAGAGAATCCTAATTATAATTTTGAAATATTAATTTTCTATTTCGAAAACCGAAATTTGGAAATCCTAGAAATTAAATTTCAAATATTTTAGGGTTTAACCCTAAACCCTAAGGGTCAAACCCTAAACCCTAAGAGTTTAAACCATTTACATAAATGCCATTAAATTTAATAGTCTAATGACCATTTTGCCCTTTTTGTATTTTTGTAAGTTAGCTTACAAAATCTTGCCATATCTTTAGGTTGATGACTAACCCTAGCCTAGCCTAGCATGTGCCTTAAAAATCCAAATATCAGCCCTCATTACCAGCCATTTTCATTTACATCCAATTTTTATAAATAATTGAAGAGAGAGAAAGTCATTATTTAGCTTCAATTGGCCACAAACACTCAACCATGCCATCCTCTCTCTAGACCCACGAAATTCTTTTCTGATTCAGTTCTTAGATTGATCTATAGCAAGTCAAGAACAGGATCATGGATCAGAAATCAAGATCAAGGCTCCAAAAGGTATAAAACCCTAAATCTAGAAATTTTATGATTTGATGTTAGAGGTTGTTGTTTGTTGGTCAAAGTAGTGTATTAAGGTGTCTTTGAATGATCTGGGTTGTTGGATCATGGATCCAAAATACTTAGATGCACGAAATTAGCATTTTAAAAAATCTGGAAAAATAATGGAAAGTGGCCTGACAGTCTAATGTCAGGTCCTCTAGATCTTTATGTGTTTGATGTTTTGTGTGTTTTAAGTTTTGGATCGGTAGCTTGTCATGTTGTCTTTAATCTAGAAGTGAAATCACAGTTGTTTAATGTCTAGATCGTAAGTTATAAACAGTCAAAACCCGTTGACCAACGTTGACCGGGTGGAATCTGTGTAACCCAGAAAGTAGTTTGCAGAGTCTGACAAGATTTTCTAAGCTATATATATGTCAGGTGTTATGATTTCTGTTGATGTTGTTGTACCTATCTTGTAGTATGTTATATGTATTCTTGATCCATGCATGTAGATTCCATAAACAACAAATAGATTGGTTGTAAGGGTTGGTCAAAGTAGGCCATCTGACCACGAGAACACTTTTCTGGAATTTCCAGGAAGTGCATGAACATAGTTTCTGACCATGTTTGACCGGATTGATTATGGTTCTGTTATTGTGTTTGGGCTGATCGGTTGTTAGATAAATGTTCTATGATATGTGGACTATAGATGTGAACCATAATAACATTTAATACCTGAACAGAACACCTGATATGGTGAGCTTGAAGGTGGCACTAAGACACTGCCTGGGTTTCTAGGTTACCTAGAAAACCCAGGAACTACCTGTCAGAAATTTTGAGAGCCCAGATCTCTTTGATGTTTTGTTATTTAACCGAGTTGATGACTTATACTGGTAGTACTACATACCTACTACATGATCGATGCTCAAGGAAGCCCAGAAACGTTATAACCAAGAAATTAGAGCCAGTCAAACCAAAACCCTCGATTTCTGACATGGTTTTCTGGGCAAGCTCAAGAACACCTTTCAGCGACGGTTGTGTCACTAAAGCCACCTTTAGCGACACTTAAATTCGGAAATTTATTTATTTTAATTTAAAAATAGATAAAAATGGTTTTTAATTATTAAAAATACTAAATAAATTCTAAAAAATTATTTTAAAGTCTGAAAAATAGTTTTTTATTATTTTGAGTATATTTCATAAATATTTAATATTTTTGGAATATAAAAAGGTATTTATTTATTTAATTATAATATTAAATGAATTATTTAAAAATGATTTTTATACTTTAAAAATCATGAAAAATTATATTATGGTATAAGAAAATATTTTAAGTTATTTTTAATAACTTTTGATATTTTGTGATGCAATTCATTAATAAATTAATATTAATGGTAATTAGTTTATTTAATAAATATATTAAATAAATTATGAAAAAATGGAATTAATGATTTAAAAATCATATAAAAATAATTTAAGTGTTTTAAAAATATTTTAAGTTATAAAATATAACTTTTGATATTTTGTCATGAAAATATTAATATTTTAATATTAAAAGCAATTATCAAATAATGGATTTAAGTGTTTAAAAATTATATAAATATGATTTTAAGGTATGAAAAATACTTTAATATATTATAATTATATTATAATATTGTGTTATGATTTCCATTAATATTTAGTATTAAATAAATATTAATGATAAATGAATATTGTGGTATTTGTATTAGATAAATACGATATAAGTGATTGAAAATTTTGATAAATGATATTAATTATCTGAAAATTATTTCGAGCTTATGAAAATTATTTAGACTGATAATATGATTTTCTAAGATAATCGTTAACTGTTAAGGCAGATTTTAATTGAGCTTAAACTCGAGTAAAGGTCTAACTAGACCATCGGAATGTCAGAATTGTGTCGGGTTCAAGTCAGACTGAAATAGTTTGACCTGATACCGAGTTTTATGTGTGTTATAGGCTGATAGGGTTATGTGCTATATGTTTAGGTTATTCTAAGTATATATATAATAGTATTATATTGTGATGATATTATTCTAATTTATATTTTGATATTATTTATATATTAGGTCTTCAGATAAAGCGTTATAAATTGCGTAGCAGTAATCAACCAAGCAGGCAAGTTTTACTTAACTCTACTAAGAATTGTTTCATTCAGATATGCTTATGGATAATCATTGCTGATTGCCATTGTAAAATTGTACTCTGTACATATTGCATGTATAAATCAGGTATGAAAGGCTGATCACCTTCATTACCAGTTGGTCATGATATATTTGTTCATATTTAATACGTGTTCAGTCAAACGGTTGTTCCTTCTAGTTCACAATTATATTGTTGAATTATAGCCAGCTTATTATTCTGATTCTTTCAATCATGATATGTCGTTAAATTATTGAACTTAAACTTGCTGGGCAACTTTCATGCCCACCCTTGCTATATCATGATTAACATTGCAGATTAAGAAGCATACGTCGGATACAGGAAAGGATAAAACCAAGTTTAGCTTGGGAAAAGTTTTATTTGATGTACCACTTAATTGTAATAGTATAGTATGATAATAACATTATATGTTAGATAGATTATGAATTGTGTATGTGAAGGTTACTCGACCTTGGGATTAGTGTGTAAATATGATGTATAAATAATTTATGTTTATATCTTCTGCAATAGTGATAGATTGATTGTACCTGATCCGCGGTGATTTGGGACCCGGGTTTGGGGCTTTCACAAGTCACATAAGAGTATGTGGAGTTGATTGGCCCCACTAAAAAATATATATTTTATAATATATGATAAATTTAGAAAAAAATTAAGTATAATGAATAAATTGGCCCTAATAAAAATTTATAATTTTTTTAATATACAAGATTAAATTGAATATTTTATAACTTTATCTGTAACGCCCCCAAAATAGGTATACATCACCCATTCTGAGTCGCCAAATATATGGTACAGAAAATAACTACAACTTCATTATTACAATTGTCGTGCAAAATACAACAACACATATACTATGAATTTGAATACAAATATATACCAACTATGATTCATGTCCCAACCTTGGATAGTACGTCACAATGACATCTTACATAAAGGTACAGTCAATAACTATTTTAGAAATTAAAATCTTTGGAAAGTGTTCAAGGAAACCTTCGTACATGGGAGGCCATGCGTCTAGGTTTTGATAGATATCATATGTCCACAGAATTATCCTTGGTTGACTCAATAGACCTCAAAGAAAAACGAGAAGATTACTATCATATTCTTTCCAATGGTGAGTCTTTTCTTGACATATCATTATCTCCACTGTCTCTAATTGAGAATTATACTTCAACCAAACACCAAGATTATATAGGTAGTGCTCGTAAATATACTCTGTAAGTGAATGTGCACAACCTTGTCTTATGATGACACGAGGTTGTATGTCATTAGACATCTCGTATGATAGTGACAAATCACCCTTCCAAAGTTGGGTTCACCTCACCCTATATGATTCACCAAATATAACTACTAAATGATGTATAAAATACAACACACTATTCTAAAGTTCTCCATAAAATTATTTCCATACTGTTTTAGGGAGAACCTTCACAGCTAGAGACCACCGTTCTATTCTCCTGTTACCTCCGCTTGACCCAGCTACACTCTTATTACCTGAAAGGAATTGTGAAGTACAAGGGTGAGCATAAATAGCCCAATAAAGAATATCATGACTAAAGATAATTAAATTATCAATAGCCTTCATCATTAATAAATCAAAGATTTAGAACATATGATAGATGATAAAACTTTTCAACCATAGTTGCAGCGGAACGAGCAATCCATTAGAAGAGTTAAATAGACCATAAAGTCTATTATCTTCTCCATATTAAAAGTCCACCAATAATGTTTTATTCCTGTAACATCAATCAACAGTTTTGGCCCACAATCATATGAATAACTTATAATCATAATTGTGATTCTAAATTTCTATTCGCACCTAGGACGAAGATAATTTTTATCGCATGTCTTTACCTGAAACATCACAGATCATGGTTATACCAAATCACAGTTCCTGTTTATAATCATACTAATAAATTCATCTTTGTACTACGGCCAAATATATTCATTATCATTTTATCTTTGCACTACAGGCCAAAGATATTCAACAACAGGTCATCTTTGCACTACAGGCCAAAGATATTCAACAATAATTCAATTGTAAATTCAATGGTAATGATTATACTAGTCAACAATTCAACTTTACACTATTGGCCAAAGAGAACCCATAGTCACGATCATACCAATAATCTACTCATCTTTACACTCAAGTCAAAGAGAAATTTCTTCACCAGGATTATAAAAATATTATATATGAAAATTAAACATGGATTTAATTTCAAGAGTAAGATTCATAAATCAATGATAATTTGGTCAGAAAAAAAAAAACCAATTTGTCGTGAATAGTAACCCATAAATAGTAACTCGTGAATAGTAACTCATGAATAGTAACTCGTGAATAGTAACCTCGACATAAAAGGATAAAGTTTCATAATAAAATCTATATCAATATTTATAACACCTTAATCCAAATGTTATAACTCAATTAATAATATCAAAATCTAATATTATTAATATTACAACAATATTTTAATTATTTCTTAAATTTATAAATAATTTATTTCAATTGTTTACACTTTACTAATTAATACATTTAATCATTCTAAAATGCCAAACTCATAATATTTCATCACCAATAACCAAAACCCTCATCAAAAAATTGCATATAACTTATATAGGATTCTCAAGCCATAAAATTCTAATTTTTAATTTTCTTACTTCACATAACATATTTAATTCATTTATTCATAACTAGTCTATTTTCATAAAAAATACTAAATCAGTACAAACAAATTTTCTTTTCTGGGATTTTGTAGAATATAGTCCCATATTGAACATATATTTTTCTCAGAATTTTTAAAATTCATTTACTATTTTTCATATGACCAAAACTGTCGAATATTTAGACATTTATCATAAACTGTACTTTTGTCCAAAAATTCCAAAATTTACAGAGTATACTTCTGTTATATACATGTACTCCCAATAAAAATTTCACCAATTTTGGAGTTAACCACAAGGAGTTATAATGGTTTACTTTTAAAATAGTCTTTTTCCATAAAATTCATAACTCCTAATCTATACATCCAAAAATCGGTATTTTTGGACACAATCTAGAAAACTCATCAAATTATCATTTCAAATTTTTCTAGAATTTTTGAATGTCCGAAAAATTACAAAATTAAAAAATATAATAACCCTTTCAATCCTTTACCTCAAAAGAGCAGTACTTTTGACTAGAATATCGGATGAAAAGCCGTGCACTGAATAACAACTCTCAAAGTATCTAAATACTCACAAAAATATGCTCGATAATATAGAGAGAGAAAACTTATGTTTTTGATGTGATTTTCAATTCTAACCTAAGCGCCTATTTATAGGAAAATGCTTAGAACGCCATAGGAGACTAAATAATAAAATATTATTATTAATTTCCTTTCTTCTTATGCACCAACCAAGTTGCCAACCAAGACCAGCCAATTCTAAAAAATTAGCAGCCCACATGTTTTAAAACAAAAGTGGGTCCCACCCATTTTAAATAAAAAATTATTTTTATTTTCAGAAACACCAGTAATTCATAATAAATAGCCATTTTATCAGAAAAATATGAATTTTATGTCCATTCCACATGAAATCAAATTCTCTACAACTTTGTAGCTTTAAGTTTTTCCAAATTCCTAACAGAAAATATCTGAAATTCACAAACGGATGATTTTCAATACCTCATAAAATTCATAACAAATCATACGTTAATTTTTAACGGTTCAAAATTTGTGGACATATACTCAACTTATATATGTATAACATATCCAAAAATCACAACGATCCAACGGTCGGATTATAACTCACACAATAGAGCTTTAAGAACACCGATGTGATCGTTTAATACTTCCAATCCGACTAAATACTGATAAAACACCTCGACGTTAATTCCTTCATTTATAACCATATAAATAAATCCATCATTTATATCCACATTAAATAAATATTTTATTATCATATAAATTAATAATTAATTATTCCCAAATAATATTACAGAATCACAATAATGACAACCAGGCAATTTTCAGGAAAGAGGGAGCTTTCCGATAAGGATTTCTCTTTACTGGCGCGCAATTAGATGACCAAACCTCTCTTTAGACAGAACTTTCTAGACATTGCCAATAATGCTATCTAATAATATTATTTAAATAATATGAATTATTGATCTGATAATGAAAAATAATGTGCAGTGACAATTATTGAAATAACAATAATATAAAATATCAACGTAGCAATTATTGAATCAATAAAATAAAATATTGAACAATAATTACTGTAACAATTATTGAGTAGTGCCTTCTTACGTAAGGATCAATAATTCATCAGTACTGTACAATACCGTGTGCTACTGTGTAACCACGCGTATTACTGTATTTTAACCACCTGGTATTCTAACAGTGTTAACGGTAACCATTACGCCGTTATTTATAAAAACTCAAACTTGTCTTTTTTTTCACCCGACAGTTATTCGTTATGGGCCCACAAATGGCTGTGCCGTTGTACGAATATTCCCCGACAGCAAGAATATTCCATGACCAAACGAATATTCCCCGAAAATAATGAATATTTTATAACCACTTGCTTATTTTGAAAAATTTACACATGTCACCCATAACCAAAGTATTATATCAATTTAACACCTTATTATTCACAATAATAAATAGAGGAAATTTGATTTTATTCATTAAAAAGATGGGGTCTTACAACCTCCCCTCCTTATGAAATTTCGCCCTCGAAATTTACGTACCTGGTATTTCGAAAAGTTGAGAATACCTTACTTTCATTTCAGATTCTATCACCTGGGCCATCATGATTTCTCCATTGTTCATCTCCCGTGATAACTTCATTTGGGTTCCTCATTTGTTGGGAAGTCATGACAACCGCTCTCCCTTGAAATACCCGGCTTTGACTTGTCTGGGGCAGCATTTGGTGTCATCACTACCGTTGGAATTGACTTTTCTAAAGGGCATATTCCACCCTCAACTGCTTCGTCGTACTCCTGTTTCATGATCTAAATAATTAATCTTCGATCCATATCGAATTGGAGTTGACCGCAATGTACAGGGTAATTCAAAACTCGATGTTGGGCTCTCTCAATTGTTGTCCAAAAAGAGAAATACATATCATCTATTTTAGCCTTCTTAGATCGAACATCTCTCTCCACAATATCAACGCATCATGCTGCTTTTACCCATGCATCACTCATTCTCACTCGTTCAGTTGTTTCTTCTTTCAGCTCAGATTCCAGCTTTATCATCTTATAATCTGCCAAAGAGTGCTTCTGTTCAAGCATCACATATCGGGTAACACAAGCTTGAATCGTTGCATCCTTTTGCTCCACGACCGCCTGCTGCTCTTCAGCCTGCTCTTCTAACTCATGTATACGATTTTGCAATTCCGCATTTCGAATCATAAAATTCTTCTAATAAATTTTCCTCAGGTTCCTCTTCTTCCTCACTCTCAGTTGCTACCTCTACAACTAGCTCGGGTGTAACTATTAATTCTTCCCTTACCACAAGAATATCTCTAATTCCTTCTTCGCCTGACATCACATTATCATGGTTGGTGATTAAAGGTGTCTCCACGGTCTCATTAACTCTATTGTTAACATTCTCAGCTGTCATTCTCAAATACAGCCATAAAACAAGGGTTAATTAAACAAATTAACGTATCACATAATATCCGTATATTATGACCGACCAATAAATAAGCTTAGATAGGACACACTAGTAAATGATTTACTCATCTCTCCCCTCCTAGATCTATTCCCCGATCTCCGCCAGAGACCATATCCCTAAGCTCTGATACCAAATGTAACGCCCCCAAAATAGGTATACATCACCCATTCTGAGTCGCCAAATACATGGTACAGAAAATAACTACAACTTCATTATCACAATTGTCGTGCAAAATACAACAACATATATACTGTGAGTTTGAATACAAATATATACCAACTGTGACTCATGTCCCAACCTTGGATAGTACGTCACAATGGCATCTTACATAAAGGTACAGTCAATAACTGTTTTAAAAATTAAAATCTTTGGCAAGTGATCAAGGAAACCTTCGTACGTGGGAGGCCATGCGTCTAGGTTATGATAGATATCATATGTCCACATAATTATCCTTGATTGACCCAATAGACCTCAAAAAAAATGAGAAGATTACTATCATATTTTTCAATGGTGAGTCTTCTCTTGACATATCATTATCTCCACTGTCTCTAATTGAGAATTATACTTCAACCAAACACCAAGATTATATAGGTAATGCTCGTAAATATACTCTGCAAGTGGATGTGCACAACCCTGTCTTATGATGACACGAGTTTGTATGTCATTAGATATCTCGTATGATAGTGACAAATCACCCTTCCAAAGTTGGGTTCGCCCCACCCTATATGATTCACCAAATATAATTATTAAATGATGTATAAAATACAACACATTATTCTAAAGTTCTCAATAAAATTATTTCCATACTGTTTTAGGGAGAACCTTCACAACTAGAGACAACCGTTCTATTCCCCTGTTACCCCCGCTCGTTCCAGCTACACTCTTATTCCCTGAAAGGAATTGTGAAGCACAAGGGTGAGCACAAATAGCCCAGTAAAGAATATCATGACTAAAGATAATTAAATTATCAATAGCCTTCATCATTAATAAATCAGAGATTTAGAACATATGATAGATGATAAAACTTTTCAACCATAGTTGCAGCGGAACGAGCAATCCATTAGAAGAGTCAAATAGACCATAAAGTCTATTATCTTCTCCACATTAAAAGTCTACCAATAATATTTTATCCCTGTAACATCAATCAATAGTTCTGGTTCACAATCATATGAATAACTTATAATCATAATTGTGATTCTAAATTCCTCTTCGCACCCAAGACGAAGATAATTTTCATCACCTGTCTTTACCTGAAACATCAAATCACAGTTCCTGTTTATAATCATACTAATAAATTTATCTTTGCACTATAACCAAAGATATTCATTATCATTTCATCTTTGCACTACAGGCAAAAGATATTCAACAACAGGTCATCTTTGCACTACATGCCAAAGATATTCAATAATAATTCAATTGTAAATTCAATGGTCATGATCATACCAGTCAACAATTCAACTTTGCACTACTGGCCAAAGAGAACCCATAGTCACGATCATACCAATAATCTACCCATCTTTACACTCAAGTCAAAGAGAAATTTTTTCACCAGGATTATAAAAATGTTATATATGAAAATCAAACATGGATTTAATTTTAAGAGTAAGATTCATAAATCAATGATAAATTGTCAGAAAAAAAAAGAAACCAATTTATCGTGAATAGTACCCCCATGAATAGTATTAGTAACTTATTAATAGTAACTCATGAATTGTAACTCGTGAATAGTAATCTCGACATAAAAAGATAAAGTTTCATAATAAAATCCATATCAATATTTATAACACCTTAATCCAAATATTATAAATCAATTAAAAATATCAAAATCTAATATTATTAATATTACAACAATATTTTAATTATTTCTTAAACTTATAAACAATTTATTCCAATTGTTTACACTTTACTAATTAATGTATTTAATCATTCTAAAATGTCAAACTCATAAGATTTCATCACCAATAACCAAAACCCTCATCAAAAATCTGCATATACCTTATATAGGATTCTCAAGCCATAAAATCATATTTTCCAATTTTCTTACTTCACATAACATATTTAATTCATTTATTCATAACTAGTCCATTTTCATGAAAAATACCAAATCAGTACAAACAAATTTTCTTTTCTGGGATTTAGCAGAATATAGTCCCATATTGAACATATATTTTTCTCAGAATTTTTAAAATTAATTTACTATTTTTCATATGTCCAAAACTGTCGAATATTTAGACATTTATCATAAATTGTACTTTTGTTCAAAAATTTTGAAATTTACATAGTATACTTCTGTTATATACATGTACTCCAAATAAAAATTTTACTAATTTTGGAGTTAACCACAAAGAGTTATAAGGGTTTACTTTTAAAATAGTATTTTTCCATAAAATTCATAACTCATAATCTATACATCCAAAAATCGGCATTTTTGGACACAATCTAGAAAACTCATCAAATTATCATTTCAAATTTTTTTAGAATTTTTGAAGGTCCGAAAAATTACGAAACTGAAAAACATAATAACCTTTACAATCTCTTACCTCAAAAGAGCAGTACTTTTGACTAGAATATCGGATGAAAAGTCGAAAGAACTTTGCACTGAATAACAACTCTCAAAGTATCTAAATACTCACAAAAATACGCTCGATAATATACAGAGAGAAAACTTATGTTTCTGGTGTGATTTTCAATTCTAACATAAGCGCCTATTTATAGGAAAATGCTTAGAACGCCATAGGAGACTAAATAATAAAATATTATTATTAATTTCCTTTCTTCTTATGCACCAACCAAGACCAGCCAATTCTAAAAAATTAGCAGCCCACATGTTTTAAAACAAAAGTGGATCCCACCCATTTTAAATAAAAAAATATTTTTATTATCCGAAACTTCAGTAATTCATAATAAATAACCCTTTTATCAGAAAAATACGATTTTTATGTCTATTCCACATGAAATCAAATTCTTTACAACTTTGTAGCTTTAAGTTTTTCTAAATTCCTGACAGAAAATATTCAAAATCTAAAAACGGATGATTTTCAATACCTCATAAAATTCATAACAAATCACACGTTAATTTTTAACAGTTCAAAATTTGTGGACATATACTCAACTTATATATGTATAACATATCCAAAAATCACAACGATCCAACGGTCGAATTATAACTCACACAATAGAGCTTTAAGAACACCGATTTGATCTTTTAATACCTTCAATCCGACAAAATACTGATAAAACACCTCGACGTTAATTCCTTCATTTATAACCACATAAATAAATCCATCATTTATATCCACATCAAATAAATATTTCATTATCATATAAATTAATAATTAATTATTCCTAAATAATATTACGGAATCATAATAATGACAACCAGATAGTTCCCAAGAAAGAGGGGGCTTTTCGACAAAGATTTTTCCTTACTGACGCGCAATTAGATGACCAAACCTCTCTTTAGACAGAACTTTCTAGACATTGCCAATAATGCTATCTAATAATATTATTCAAATAATATGAATTATTGATCTGATAATAAAAAATATTGTGTAGTGACAATTATTAAAATAACAATAATATAGAATATCAACGTAGTAATTATTAAATCAATAAAATAAAATATTAAACAGTACTTACTGTAACAATTATTGAGTAGTACCATCTTATGTAAGGATTAATAATTCATCAATACTGTGCAATATCGTGTGCTACTGTGCAACCACGCGTATTACTGTATTTTAACCACCTGGTATTCCAATAGTGTTAACGGTAACTGTTACGCCATTATTTATAAAACTCAAACTTGTCATTGTGACACCCCCAAATCCGAGTACTTAAATTTTACGGGATTTGGTGTTCACTGTACAAATATCATACATCTATCTACCCATAAAATATGCAAGCCATGCAATAGATAGAAAAAAAATCCTCCCCTTATGGGGTTACATCATCTGAATAATAAATACAATCCCAGGTCAAACTAACCTTAAACATTTGTGCGAAAACATAAACAAATAAGTCTTAAACAACATCAAGTCTTTACAATAACATTCTAAAAATTAAATAACAAGTCTTCATCACTTAATAGCTTTGCCCTTGCCTTTACTAGTAGAAGGTTCATCGGTTCTTTCGTTCTTAACTGCAATGTTATTATTACGCAAGAGTGAGTACGATTGCCCACAAGTATAATAATGAAATAACAATATAATAACATGCGAGTGAATCAAAGACTTCTGAAATAAAGCTCAACATTTGAATCAAGAATGAATAACAAGAATCAAAAGAATTCTGAGGGTCATAAGACCTTAAACTATGTCCTAGGTTATCAAGGGTTATACTTGAAACCTTTAATAGTCATAAGACTATGGACTCTTCTGCTCGTACTTAGGGGGATCAGCCCTTAGTACCATACTGTGCACAATATCTTAACGCTAACGCATAAGTAATCCCTTTACAGGGTTGCTCATCTCAGTTTGACATTAGAGTCCACACCAAAGGAAGTTTGGTTTGGATAAAATAATAAGGGTTCTGAATTTATAACGTTCATCAACTATGGACTAGTTGAATCAATAACAAGGTTCAAGAATAAATGATATTTAAAATGAATAACAATCTCAATAGGTATACAATAGAACAATTATTGTATAACAGAATCATACTTTGAAAAGATTATTAATCATTAACTTAACAAATGAACTTGATTTATAAACTTGAATAATGATAACAAGTAGGGTTAGGAAACTTGCCTCATGTGTAGGCTAAACGATTACTACTTCCGTTCACCACAAATCCTACACACATATCATATGTATTCACGATATTCATTAGTTACATTTTCACTTAATTATATTTAATATAAACTCCACTTTATTTAACAAATCATTACCCTTCTAATTTAATTACTTGATTAAATTAGAATATTTTCATTCTCTTACTATTATTACACTCGAATAAATTATTTCATAATAATTTCCATCGAATATTTATTTTATTCCATAAATATCTCAATTAAAATATTTACTTTATTTTATAAATATTTTAATAATAATTTTCATTGAATATTTATTTTATTCCATAAATATCTCAATCAAAATATTTACTTTATTTTATAAATATTTTAATAATAATTTTCATCGAATATTTTTTTTATTTTTTTTATTTTTTTTTATTTTTATTATTCAATTTAGGTTTATTTTTACACCCCCGGGGGGGAAGTATATGATATGATATGATATATATAATATATATATATATATATATATATATATATATATATATATATATATATATATATATATATATCAAATACGATATGATACATCTTAATTTATACACAACCCATAATCATATCATTTTCCCATTTACAGAGACTTTACAAAATTTTGAAAGCCAAAATTTATGAAAACTCAAACGACGTAATTAACAATTAGGTTGGAGAAATTACCCAAAGCGTAGAGTGAGTAAAGATAACAAATCCCTTTTTCAGATACTACTTCAATCACAGAGTTTTCTCTCACAATTCCTCTGAATTCTCTCTAACTTTCCTGACTCTCAGTTTGAACACTTAATAGCAAAGTACGTAAAACAAAGCAACAGAGTCTTTATGCGCAGAGTTGAGGTCAGTTACTCCATACGTGGTTTAACTGTCCCCAACTCCTCTTAAGGCATCATTTGGCTAGCCTTAAAGGCTTATATCTAGTTAATTTAATTAAACCTTTATAATATAGTTTAAATAATGTCACACTCCTTTATAACAATAATCTAATATCTTATTTAATTTAATTTAAATAAAATATAATAATTTCTCATTAATTCACATAGTCAAATAATTAATTTTTCTCATTAATTAATAATGTCACTTTATTAAATCTCTAATTAATTATTAAATTAATTAAAATAACATTATGCTTATTAAATATTTCATCTAATTCAATAAGCTCACATAAATACATACTTGAATAATAATTATTCTCCATATTAATTTAATAAATATAATACATATAATTAAATTAATATATCACAATTGCATCAATTAATTATTTAATCTAATAATTAAATTATCGAAAATATTTATTTAATTCAATAAATATTAAGAATTAAATTACAAAAATCTCGTTCGTCACATCTTTCCCCCCTTAAAAGGATTCTGTCCCCAGAATCACGACTCAATAAATTCGACCCATTACATTCTCCCCCCTTACAAAGATTCTATCCCCAAAATCGCTTACACAAAATTTAGTAAATAAATGAGGGTAATTCTTCATCATATTCTCTTCGAGTTCCCACGTAGCTTCTTCAGCGTTGTGGTTCCTCCAAATTACCTTAACAGAAGGTATTACTTTATTTCTGAGAACTTGTTCTTTTCTGTCGACAATTTGAACAGAAATTTCTTCGTAAGATAAGTCTTTTTCAAAATGCAGGGGTTCGTATTCAATTACAGGTTTGTAATCGGGTTTGTAGGGTCGTAAAACAGAAACATAGAAGACGTTGTGTACATTCTCGAGTGCTGGAGGTAGGGCTACCTCATAAGCAACTTCTCTGATTCTTCGCAGTACTTCAAATGGTCCAATGAATCTTGGGCTTAATTTTCCTTTCTTTCCGAACCTGATCTTTCTTTTCCATGGAGAGACCTTTAAGAACACATAACTACCCGTTTCAGACTCAATATTTTTACGATGTGGGTCGGCGTATTTCTTCTGCCTATCTTAAGATGCTACCAGTCGTGTTCGGATTACTTTGACTATTTCTGTTGTCTGTTGTACCAATTCTGGCCCTAGCAACTGTCTTTCGCCAACTTCATCCCAGTAAAGCGGAGTTCTGCACTTTCTGCCGTATAACGCTTCATAAGGTGGCATGCCAATACTAGCGTGGTAACTGTTGTTGTAGCCGAACTCTACGAGCGGTAGGTGATCATCCCAATTTCCTTTAAAGTCCATCACACAGGCTCTTAGCATATCTTCTAATATCTGAATCGTTCTTTCGCTCTGTCCATCTATCTGAGGGTGATATGCTGTACTCATTCACAATTGCGTACCCATGCATTCTTATAGACGTTTCCAGAAGTTCGATGTAAAGCGTGGATCTCTATCGGAAACAATTGACACCGAAACTTCGTGCCTCGAAACAATCTCTTTCACATATAACCTTGTCAACTGATCTAAGTTGAATCTAATTTTGATCGGAAAGAAGTGTGTGGATTTCGTCAGTCGGTCAACGATAACCCATACTGCGTCATAGCCTTTCTGAGTTATCGGAAGGCCAACCACGAAGTCCATTGTAATATATTCCCATTTCCATTCTGGAATCTCTGAAGGTTGTAGTAACCCACTCGGCCTCTGATGTTCTGCTTTCACTTTCTGACATGTCAGACACTTGGCAACACACTCTGCAACATCTCGTTTCAAATTTGGCCACCAGAAATGTTGTCAAAGATCTTGGTACATCTTGGTACTACCAGGGTGAATCGAATATCGAGAACTATGAGCCTCGCTCAAAATGTTTTCCTTAATCTCTGTTACTGGCGGTACCCAAATTCTACTTCTAAATCTCAGTATTCCTTCCTTATCCATCTTAAATCTTGGTTCAGTTCCTTCAGATATCTCTTTTTTCACCTTTTTACATTCTTTGTCTTGAAGTTGAGCCTCCTTAACTTTATCTAGTAGGGTTGTACCAGATTGCATCTGAAATAGCTTCTCATCAATTTCTATAGGATACTTCACTTCTAATTCTAGTTTCTCTATTTCTGTAATTAGCTCCTCCTGAGCAGTCAACAACATCAATTTCTCCCGACCCTTTCTACTTAAGGCGTCAGCAACCACATTTGCCTTACCCGGATGGTATAAAATCTCACAATCATAGTCCTTAATTAACTCCAACCATCTTCTTTAGCGCATATTTAAGTCCTTCTGTGTAAAAATATATTTCAGACTCTTGTGATCTGTATATATTTCACACTTCTCCCCATAGAGATAGTGCCTCAAAATTTTTAAAGCAAAAATCACCGCAGCTAAGTCCAAATCGTGGGTCGGATATCCCTTCTCATAATCCTTCAATTGTCGTGACGCATACGCAATGACTCTGCCGTTTTGCATAAGCACACAACCAAGTCCTTTATGCGACGCATCACTATAAACAACAAAATTTCATGTATTATCCGGAAGAGACAACACAGGTGCTGTACTCAACCTCTTCTTCAATTCTTGAAAGTTTTCCTCATATTTCTCCGTCCAAACAAATTTCACAGCTTTTCGAGTCAAATTCGTTAACGGAGTTGCGATCTTGAAAAAGTCTTGAATGAATCTTCTATAATATCCTGCCAATCCAAGAAAACTTCGTACTTCCGACGGCGTTCTCGGCTGATCCCAGTTTATCACGGCTTCGACTTTGGATGGATCTACCGAAATTCCGTCTTTATCAATTACATATCCAAGAAATTGTACTCGCTCGATCCAAAATTTGCATTTCGAAAACTTGGCATACAACTTCTCCCTTCTTAAAGCTTCCAACGTTAACTTCAAATGCTCTTCATGTTCTTCCTTGGTTTTCGAATATACCAAAATGTTATCTATAAATACCACTACGAATTTGTCCAAAAACGGCTTGAACACTCCATTCATTAGGCCCATAAATGCCGCAGGAGCATTCGTTAGACCAAATGACATTACCAAAAATTCGTAGTGACCATATCGTGTTCTGAACGCTGTCTTCGGTACATCCTCTAGCCTCACCTTCAGTTGAATGATAACCACTCCTCAAGTCTATCTTGGAAAAGTATCTTGCTCCCTTCAATTGATCAAACAGGTCGTCGATCCTCGGTAATGGATATTTATTCTTAATCGTGACCTTATTCAGTTCTCTGTAGTCAATACAGAGTCGCATCGTCCCATCCTTCTTCTTCACAAATAACACTAGAGCTCCTCATGGTGATACGCTCGGTTGAATGTACTTCTTGTCCAGTAATTCTTATAGTTGTACCATCAATTCTTTCATTTCTACCGGTGTCATTCGGCACGGTGCCTTCGATATTAGAGCCGTTCCTGGTGCCAATTCGATCACAAATTCAACCTCTCTATCTGGCGGAAGTCCTGGCAAATCGTTTGGAAATATGTCTGCGAAGTCCTTCACTACTGGTATCTCCTGTACTTTTGGATTCTCTTTAGGACTATCGACTATGTAAGCTAGATATCCTACACAGCCTTGTCTTAACAACTTCCTGGCCTGCATCATCGTCAGACAACTCGCTTGTCTAGGCGACTTGCTACCATAAAACACCACCTTTGACGAAGTCATGAGGTTAATACGCTTCTTCTGGCAATCAATTACAGCCCCATGATTGAATAACCAGTCCATACCCAAAATAACGTCAAATTCTCCAAGTCGAATAGGGATAAGATCTACGTTCATGATATTACCCTTAATATCTACTCTACAGTTCTTATGTACGTACTTAATAGGGATTATTTTTCTATTCGCAATTTCTATGTTCATGGGGTGTTCTAACTCATCCTTAGGCAATTCTAAGTTCTTAGCAAAGTCATAGGATATAAATGAACAAGTAGCACCCGAATCAAATAATACATAAGCATTAACTTTATTGGTCGGAATGATACCTGACACCACATCATGAGACTGCACAGCATCCTGCACTGTCATGTTGAATGTCCTGGCGGGCGGTCGATTGGTTGTAGTTGGTCCCGTGATAGTTAAAGCACTTCCACCGCTGTTTCCCCTGTTCCCTCCTGATCCTGCCCCTCCAGATCCCTTCTTGGGACAGTCCCTTGCCAGATGATCCTTTGAGCCGTTAGGTGAAGCAGGCTCCCTTCTTTGGGTTAGGACAGTTAGGTGCTATGTGGCCCTCCTGACCACAATTGTAGCACACCCGTTTTCCCTTCATACAAACCCCCAGGTGAGCTTTCCCGCAGGTCGGGCAAGCTTCGATCCTCTTCTTCTGACCTCCTTGCTGATTTCCAGTTGACGAGTTGTCAGTCCACCTCATTTTCTGATTGATACTTCCTACCGTGTTGCTGCCACTGGCTTTGTTATTTCCCTCATTTTCTCTCTTCTTCTTCTTCTAATCCTGATTGTACTTGGTCACCGCATCGCTCCCACCTTCAGCGAGGATGGCCTTTTCCAGTATTTCAGTAATATTGTTTAGTTGAAACATTGATACTTTGCTATATACCCAGGGCTTCAGTCCTTGTTCAAACCTTCTTGCTTTTCTCTCATCCGTGTGTACTTGATACGGGGCGAACCTAGTCAACTCATTGAATTTTTCCGCATAATCTGGTATGGACATATTTCCCTATTTCAACTCCAGAAACTGGACCTCCATTTGGTTCTGCGAGCTGGTCGAAAAATATATCTCGAAAAATATCTCCTTGAACCTCTCCCAAGTAATCACACCTTCACCTCCCCTGACCTTATTTGCTTGCCACCAATAACTGGCTTCGGATTTCAGCATGAACGTCGCGTAGGCGGTTTTCTGGTCCTCTCTAACTCTGGCGACGTCAAAAACTTTTTCCATTTCCATAACCCACATTTGAGCCTCGATCGGGTTCATGGAGCCTTTAAACTCTGACGGTCCCACAGCCTTGAAATCCTTAAACGTCGTGTTTGGTGGAGCTTGAGGTGGATTATTCATCGCTCCAGCTAATAAGTTCACCAACTGTTGAACGGGGTCAGCATTGGCGTTGTTGTTGTTGTTATTCGTTGACCCTTCTTGGGCTGGTCGACGATTTGGTCGTCTTCTCGGCGGTATGTTTCTGATAAGAATATATGCTTATTAGGTCTTTATTCAATTCCATAAATATTTAAGGCTTAACTAAAATATTTAAACATAATCACTTAACACATTATCTCAATAAACCCTGATATATTTATTCAAATAAAAAATTTTAACATTAAACAATAGCATCACTACTATTTACATTAACTATCCCGAGATAAAGAATCTACAGGATTTAAAATATTAAAATATTCCTTTGTTTATAAACATATCAAAATTTATATCTAAATACCAGATAAGTATTCACATAATTAAACAAATACTATCACTGTCTGTTAAGGCGCTGAATAGACTTGATATGTTCCTCTTCTATGATGCGAGACATTGTCCTACGATCTAGCATGTACGATGGTAGTCCTTCGAACTGGATTGGGTACCTCAAAACTCGATCCTGAGCCTCATCCATTGCATTTTAGAGTGTAGAGAACGTCTCTCCAAGCTTAGCCTTCTTTGCACGACAATCCTCTTCTGCAAGATCAGCACGACGTGATTCTCTTACCCAGCCCTCCTCAGCTATGGTCAGTCTTTCTGAGCTTTCCTTCAGTTCCTTTTTTAACTTCTCTATCTCTTCGGACTTTTCCTCGGTTTGACCCTTTTCGTGAACCAAATCTCACTCCACGTTTCCTAGACGTGTGTGAAGAGTCACAACCTCCCTCTCCTTCTGCTCGATGGTAATCTGCTGAATAATCCTCGCTCAGTCAGATCCTGGACAATGTCACGTAACTCTACATTACGGTCATATAGCTCCTCGTACATCTCAGCATCGATGGAGTTCGGTGGGAACTCCTCTTCTTCCTCTTCCTCTTCAGGATCCTCCTCTGGATCAGTCTCAGGCTCATGCTCCTGACCAACAACAGTGATTAACGGAGAAGGCTCTCTCTGTACTAACTGCTCCCTGACGACATGAATGTCTCGGGGCTCCTCCTCCGTAGGCACTCGGGGTTCCTCCTCCCCAACTCGACTACCTCCTTCAACATCTGACATCCTGACAACACAGTTTCAAGTTTTAGTTACTAAGTCGTACTAGCGAGCACATAATTTAACACATAAGCACATAAAGTCTTTTATTATCTTCAATGAATTAAGAAATTCATTTCTTAGAACTCGATCAGAGTTTTCCATCACTATGTTCTTCCTATAAGGCTATTACCTAAGGTTGTTCCCCCACCTAAGGTTTATAACCTACAGCTCTGATACCAACCTGTGACACCCCCAAATTCGGGTACTTAAATTCCATGGGATTTGGTATTTACTGTACAAATATCATACATCTATCTACCCATAAAATATGCAAGCCATGCAATAGATAGAAATAAAATCCTCCCCTTATGGGGTTACATCATCTGAATAATAAATATAATCTCAGGTCAAACTAACCTTAAACATCTGTGCGAAAACATAAACAAATAAGTCTTAAACAACATCAAGTCTTTACAACAACAATCTAAAAATTAAATAACAAGTCTTCATCACTTAATAGCTTTGCCCTTGCCTTTACTAGTAGAAGGCTCATCGGTTCTTTCGTTCTTAACTGCAATGTTATTATTACGCAAGAGTGAGCACGATTTCCCACAAGTATAATAATGAAATAACAATATAATAACATGCGAGTGAATCAAAGACTTCTGAAATAAAGCTCAACTTTTGAATCAAGAATGAATAACAAGAATCAAAAGAATTCTGAGGGTCATAAGACCTTGAACTATGTCCTAGGTACTTGAAACCTTTAACAGTTATAAGACTATGTGTTAGTTCCTAGTAGGCACAAGTTATCTAGAAGGGGGGGTGGTTGAATAGATATTTGAAAATCTTTTCTCTTTAAATTTGTTCTTAGATAATGATTAAAACTTAGCGGAATTAGTATTTGTTTTAATCTTCTTTACCAAGTAATGGAGTTATGAGCGAGTAAGGTAGTTATAGCAGATATAGCATGAATGTAAATGACATAGTTGTTTTTAAGTGGTTTAGTGCATTCAAAGCTCCTAGTCCACTCTTCTACTCAACGAGTAGGATATCCACTAAGGATGTCTTTTACAATCTTCTGAATCACACATATTTCTTCTAGACCAGCAGCCTAGGAACTTCTCTAGTTCACTCTTGAACTCTTCAGGTCCAGCAGACTTGGCTTTCTTACAGTTCACTACGAACTCTTCAAGTCTAGCAGACTTGGCTTTCTTACAGTTCACTACGAACTCTTCAAGTCTAGCAGACTTGGTACTCTTCTTCAGTTGATTGGAAGTTGTTGTTGCATTCTTGAAGGTTGCTACTCAGTTGTTGTGTAAGCATTGGTTCGTTAAGAATTGAGTAGCTGAGCAAGCTTTGCAATATCTCAGATCGTAGAGTTGAGCTTGAGAGAGATGTTCACGTTGTTTGATTAATGCTTGCTTGGTTCTCTCTCATCTGTCTGATCTGTATATATGTGATGTTGAAAACTATCTGTTGGATCTATCCGTTGTGGAATTAAATGCGTCTGAATTTTCTGTACTGTGATGGAGACATTTCTGCACATCTTCTGAATTCTGTATTCTGGCCTACTGACACTGCAGACTGCTTTTTCATCTAACATCTGAAAAGGTGTTTTGTCCCTCTTATCCATGGTACTATCCTTAGCTTCTTCAATACGCTTCTTTATTGCATACTAAGGATATTTCATATACTTTGGGACTGATGAGCACTGCAACGTCTAGAATCCATTCCTCATATATTGGAATCAGTCTTCACATAAATCATAAGGCTCGACGTTTTCTGACATAAGACAGAATGAAGCTCTACGATTTAGATCATGATACACTACGATTTAGATCATAGTGACTTGTTGCCTTGGTGCTTGATCTGATGCTGTCATATGAGAGCACTATAATTTCTCTTAAATCTTTGCACACTACGATCTTTACTTGCTCGTGTAGTTGACTCTACGTTCCCGAGAGCACACTACGATCGTGGAGTTGGCTCGGCAAATGTTGGAACCATTCTACGATTTTCGAAGAGTCCTTTCAAGGCAGGCACACACTACGATCCATTAAGCTCTACGTTTCTGCCTTGACTTCTGCAATGTTGATCAGATGGATGCACTACGATTTTTTCAAGACTAATCTATTATATCTCAAGATCAACCTAACAGTTTTGATCTTTCTATCTATACACTCTTTAAACAGAATGATACACGTTGAAAGCTTAGATCAACCTAACAATTTTGATCCATCACTAAGTCCTTGTACATATATTTATTTAAGGACCTTACAACTAATCATGAGCATATACAATAAAACATCAAATCAGAATATGCATTCTCCCAACAATCTCCCCCTATTTGATGTTGACATAACCAAGGAGACTTGTTGTCATGATTATTAGTGACTAGATGCATTTGCAGGAAATTTAAACATGACTTAGTATTTCAATGAGCAGCTGAAATTTCTAGAGAATAAGCATGAATTTATTGATGATCAGAAGATATTACAGTTTAGCATTACATCAATAAGAAATTTAAAATTTCAACTTATCTCTATTTTCTTGGCTTCTTTCGTGGGGGTGGGTTGGCGTATTCCTCAGCCCTTCTTTTCCTTTGAGCTTCTTCATTTCTTGCTAACTCCTCCAACTTGCTTAGACTTAGAACTGGATTCTCCTCATGTCTACGCATGAATAAAGGATCTCCAATTGGCATTCTTATGCATACAGTAGTCACGTCTTGTGAGCTAGGAGTTGGCTCCTGATGACTCAGAGGAATAGTTGTTACAATTGCCTGCTGACCAGATCATTGAGTCTGATGATGTGATGGTCTTGCAGGAGGGCTTCGTGATGTTTGAGTATGAAATTGACTTATTCCCCTTTCTTGAATTGCATGAGCATGACCTCCTCTACCTCTGCCTTGGCTTCCTTAATCTCCTTTCCCTTTCTTATTCTCCCCCTTTATGTCAGCATCAAGGGTTCGAATATCTGCAGATAGCCTATTAACTCCTTGAACAAGCTCGTTTAGTTGGCTTTGGGTTTGAGCAATGTCCTCTCTATTCTCCTTGATCTGTTTTTTAGATCTTGCTTCTTTATTTTGGAGGACTGTCAGAATCATATCATTATACTTCTCCTGATTTGTATAAGATTTCTGGAAGTCGTACACAGAAGCATTCAAGTTGAGGATGTTGTCCAGCATAATTTTATGTTGAAGGTCTTGGTGTTTCTGCATTTCGAGCACAACCTCTCTTTGTTTGGCAGCAAGATGGAAATGTATCTCATCTCTGTCTGACATACTCTTCAGAATTTCTTTGATAATTTCCCTTAGCCTCGTAGTGAGCTCGGTATTCATAGTACTAGGGAATTTGTTTGCAGCTTGTATCATTTGGTTCAGCCGGATGTTCAGGAGATCAGAGTGAGATTCCAAGCTTGCCTCGATAGACTTGATCATCTGCTCAGTAGTTTCTTTCAAGTCATCCTTGGTGGGTAGGTTTGGAAATGTATCATTTGATTGAGGATTGTCCATTTGAGGGGTTCTTGGTTGAGATGGATCTTGTAAATTGTACAAAGTAAGATCAAGACTGAAATAGTCATGTGATGAGGAGGAAGGTATATCAGCTGGAGGTGCTTGGGTTTGGATGTCTAGGATGGGTGACTCTACGATTTCAATGTTGGACTCTATGATGTGACTTGAGTCTGGAATCGTAGAGTTGGTGATTTGAGGGACAAGGGTAAGGTTGATTTTTTCTGGTTCTTCAGTTACAGAATTTTGGGATTCTGCAACTGGAAACTGATTTACTGGGTTGAGAATCACTTCCAGCCATTTAGGAAATTCATAGAAATAGCTAAATGAAGATGATGGCATGTGATTAACTCTAAAGTTGGTAGGGATAGACAATACCTCAGGTTTATCCTTTGATGAGGAATGATTGGTAAGCAGTCTCTTGGCAAAGATGATTGTCCCTAGAAATTCATGAGCCAGAACTGAGATTGCTGGATATTCCTTGAAGCTCCAGAACATGTGATCCCATGAGTTCAGGATTTGAGCTTGATGGTATGCCATCATGGGTAGGTAAGAAAACATTTGGTTGTACAGATAGCTTCTATATCCATCTTTCCCTACACCAGTGATTTCAAGCTCATCATCATCATCTTCTTCTTCTTTGGTTTCTTCTGAAGATTCCATTATCTCGATGGCATCTAGAAGGTTTGGCATTGTTTCAACTTTATCTTAGGTAGGAACTTCTTTTTCTGCCATTGGGATATCATGAGGCTCCCCCTCAGCATGATCATCTTCTTGGAGGTTTAGAAACTCCCCCTCAGCTTGATCATCTTCTTGAGCTGTAGACTTCTCCCCCTCAGCTAGTGTATACTCAATCATGAGAATTTCAGGGTTCTCCCCTTCAGCTGGAGCATTCTCCTCTTCGTTTGCTTAGGGCAGTTCTACTTTTGCAGCCATACTCTTGGCTTCCCTTTTTAGCACCTTTTCATTTTTAAGAATATACTTCTTGACCACCTTTCTTTTTGCTTTGGTGGGTTTAGCCACAACTTCTGGATTCTCCTGAGTCTTAGCCTTGTCCTTTTGAACAGCCACTCTTCTTGAAGCTGTTTCTTCCATTTCTGCCACACTTGGCCTGGTTTCAGAGAAGAGTAGAGTCTCTACGATTGAAGAAACTGTTGGTCTATTGGACTTGCCACCAGTTTTGTTCTTCTTTAGGATCTGTGAAATGGTTGCTTGATCCTCTTCAGCTTCTTCTTGCTGTTGCATCTTCCTTAGCCTCCTTAGAGTCTCAATGTCAGAGGACTCTACAGGAATGTCAGTTGTTGATCCTTGAGGCTCTTCAATTTATCTTGCCCTTAGCTTTCTCTTGCCCTTGCTTTTTCTGGCAAGAGTAGAGGGCTCTCCCTTATCTTCTTCTCCTTCTTCTTCAACTTCTCTGACAACAGACATTCCTCCTGGAAAGCCTACTTTCTTTAGTTCTTCAGATCTCCCACTGGACTCTGTCATCATTCGAACATACTCAGCAGGGTTCCTTTCCCAGTTCTTAAACAATTGTTGTGTCATTCTCCGATTTGGGTTGATGGCTTCTCCTTCATCATCCCCAATTTTGTCACCCAATGCAGATTGCAGAACGATGCTAATGAATCTCCCATACAGCATCTTCGGAGTGCTCTTTGATTTCTTCGAGTTTACCATCCACTTGCCAAACCACTCGAGCAGTACAGCCCCATAGTTGAGTTGTGTTCCATACACCATAGCCGTCATGAGCTTGAGCTGAACTTCATTTACCTAGTCATGACCTGAGCTCTTACAGCAGATGCATTTCCCAATAATGTCAGCCAAAAATTCATACCTCTGAGGAAACTCCTTCTTTTTGTAGACTTTCACAGAGGGGTTCTTCTTGTGTTGCATTTTCTTCAGTCCCTCTTGAAATCTTATAATGTCTAGAAATGGGTGCCCTACATTTTTGAAACCTAGGGCCAGATTTACGTCTTCTTCCCTTAGACTCATTTTAACTCCTCTTACCCGTGTAGTGATGGTGTTGTGTTCGTACACTCCATTCTTGTAGAACTCTTTTACCAGCTTGGGGTAGATGAGGGTGTCGGTGCTCAGAGCCTCTTCGAGACCTGCCTTCTTCACTAGCGCTAAGGTCTTGTGAAATTTTGGTGGAGCATCCTTGAACTCATCGAAACAGAGTCTGTAGCCTGAAATTACATTTGAAGCATCCATTGATTCTATAGTTGAGAAGAGAGATACAAATGAGCTTTCTTCTGATTTAGGATTTTACTTTGAGAGAGAGATAATCTTTTGAACTTCAGATTTCAAAAACACGGTTCCAATTTGTACTAGCAGCTTCCCTCTCTCTTTTTGGCTTAGTGGGACAGGTGTCGCCTTTTGCTTGGCTCTACGATTTTGACTGTGTAGGAATGTACTGATTTTCCCTTTGAGTCTTTTCAAAGCTGAGGTGTCCTTAAGATGACTACGATCGTAGGGGTGGTTTTCTATTCGTTGAGTTTGTCCTGCAATCGTTGAGTCTGTCCGGCAGTCGTTGAGTCTGATCAGCATTTGTAGAGTCTGTCCTACGATCGTCGAGTCTGACTGGATCCTTGTGATGAGTTTTTGACTAAGCATTCTTTTTAAGGTAACTCAGGAAGGGCCAACCTCTTGGTATGATTCAAGGGTTAGGTTTGTCCCTGAGGCACCTCTTAGAGAGATTGCGTTGTTATGAAGCTTGTCATCATAGGATTCACTTTGCTTGTTGAAGGAACTTTTGGTCATCGTCGAGTCTGTACTATGATAGTTGAGTCTTTTCTACGATCGTTGAGGTAGTCTTTTGTTCAGCTCTACGATCGTGAACTTTCCTTTATCATGTCTATGATTTTGAGTACACCCTTTATATCTGTCATAGTTAGCACAATCTAGAGCATATATTTCATGGTTGAAGATTTAGCATGCCTAACTCACTTATTAACTTATTAAATCTGGATTCATCTAGTGGTTTTGTAAAAACATCAGCAAGTTGATTTTCAGTAGGGATATGTTGTAAAGATATAGTTCCATTTTGCACATGATCCCTAATGAAGTGATACCTTATTTCTATATGCTTGGTCCTAGAATGCATGACAGGATTATGAGTTATTGCTATGGCACTAGTGTTATCACAGTGTATGGGAATAGATTTGAAATCGAACCCATAGTCAGCTAGCTGATTTCTCATCCATAGGATCTGAGCACAGCAGCTGCCAGCAGCAATATATTCAGCTTCTGCAGTTGAAGTAGACACTGAGTTTTGCTTTTTGCTAAACCAGGACACAAGTCTGTTTCCAAGAAGTTGACAGGTGCCACTGGTACTTTTTCTATCTATTTTATATCCTACAAAATCAGCATCTGTGTATCCTATTAGTTCAAATGAGGATTCCTTGGGATACCACATCCCTAAGTAGGGTGTACCCTTGAGATATCTGAAGATCCTCTTCACAGCAGACAAATGTGACTCTTTAGGATTAGCCTGAAATCTAGCACATATGCAAGTTGCAAACATTATATCTGGTCTACTGGCAGTTAGGTATAAAAGAGAACATATCATACCTCTGTATTGAGTTATATTAATATATTTACCATTCTCATCCTTGTCAAGCTTGGTTGCTGGAGCAATTGGTGTTTTCATGGGAGAGACTGATTCCATGTCATACTTCTTTAATAAGTCTTTGATGTATTTGGCTTGGTTGATGAATATTCCTTCATCAGTTTGCTTCACTTGTAGTCCAAGGAAAAAATTCAGCTCACCCATCATGCTCATTTCAAACTTGCTCTGCATTAGCTTAGAGAATCTCTTACATAACTTTTTGTCAGTAGAACTAAAAATGATATCATCAACATATATTTGAACTAGTAAGACTTTGTCTTTATGCTTTCTAAGAAATAGGGTGGTACCTACTCTACCTCTAGTGAACCCATTTTCTATTAAGAAGTTAGTCAGTGTTTCATACTATGCTCTAGGTGCTTGTTTAAGACCATATAACGCTTTATCTAATCTATAGACATAATTGGAAAGAGATGGATTGATGAAACCTGGAGGTTGTTCTACGTAGACTTCTTCTTGAAGCTCTCCATTTAGAAATGCACTCTTGACATCCATCTAAAAGACTTTGAACTTCATGTGGGCAGCAAAGGTAAGAAAGATTCTGATGGCTTCTAGTCTGGCAACAGGTGCAAATGTCTCATCATAGTCAATGCTTTCTTCTTGTGAATAGCCCTTTGCCTCTAATCTTGCCTTGTTTCTAGTGATGACTCCATCTTCATCCATTTTGTTCCTAAAGACCCACTTTGTTCCTATGACAGGATGACTTTCTGGCCTTGGTACCAGTCTCCACACTTTGCTTCGTTCAAATTGGTTGAGTTCTTCCTACATGGCTTCTATCCAACTGGAGTCTTCCATAGCATCCTCTATCTTATTTGGCTCTATTTGTGATAGGAAGCTTAGATAAAAATAGTCATTCTGAGTAGCAGCTCTTGTTTTGACTCTTGCACTTGGATCTCCAATGATTAGATCCTGAGTGTGATCTCTTGCCCATCTGCTACCGGTTAGAACATCTGTTCGGATGCCTTCCTATCTTAAATCTTTAAGGTCTATTTCTTCTTCTTGGAGTGGAGGCTCGCTGTCTTGCATTGATCTCTCTACGATCACATTCTCACGCTCTACGATTTCACTATCTGGCACTACGATCGTAGTGTTGAGTTCGACAACTTCATTCGTAGTGTCTGCACTATCGGTCGTAGTGTCTTGAGGTACTCTTTTGTCTAAGTCAGTTTCATCAAAGATGATTTGTATTGAGACTTCAACATTCAGTGACTTCTTGTTGAACACTCTGTAAGCCTTGCTGTCTGTGGCATATCCAAGAAAGATCCCTTCGTCTGATTTGGGCTGGAATTTTGTCAGATACTGCTTTCCATTGTTAAGAATATAGCATGCACAGCCAAAGACATAGAAATAGCTGACACTTGGCTTTCTTCCTTTCCACAGTTCGTAGGGCGTCTTCTTGATCATAGAGTGTATGAGTGATCTGTTCTGAGTGTAGCATGCAGTGTTGATAGCTTCTGCCCAGAAGTATTCAGGTAGATGGGCTACAGCCAGTAGAGTTCTTCCAGCCTCAATCAATGTTCTGATCTTCCTTTCAGCTACTCCATTTTGTTGAGGAGTTCGAGGAGCTGAGATGTTGTGACTGATCCCATTGTCTATGCAGAACTGATCTATTTCTGAGAAATTAAATTCTCTGTCATGATCACTCCTTATGGCCTTGATTTTCTCTCCTTTTTCGTTCATCACCAATCTGAACATCTTGAATAATTCAGAGCTCGTTTCATCTTTTGAAGTTAGGAAGAATACCCATATGAATCTGGTGTAATCGTCGACTATGTCTAGAGAGTATCTTTTTCCTCCAAGACTGGTTGTTGGGATTGGCCCAAAGAGATCCATATGGAGCAGCTGCAGGGGCTTGTCAATGGAGTTGGTAGTCTTGCTTTTGAATGAGCTTCTCGTTTAGTTTCCAAGTTGGCAGGCACTGCATGGCCTTTCTTTCACAAAGTTGAACTTGGGTAGGCTAGCTACGAGGTCTTTTGATGCCAGTTTGGACATACTTTTGAAGTTTAAGTGAGACAGCCTTCTATGCCATAGCCAGCTCATTTCCTCGGAAGCTTTTTCCAGAAAGCATATTGTCTCATCTGAGCTCAGTTGACCAAGATCTACTGTGTAGACATTTCCTTCTAGTATTCATGTTAGCTTTACGGTAGATTTAGATCTCTGACTTGACATTGGTTGTTGAGAAATATCACTTGATGACCCTTGTCGCAGAGTTGACTGATGCTTAGAAGGTTGTGTTGGAGTCCTTCCACATAAGCTACTTTGCTGAAAGATATTGCACCATTTCCAGCAGAGCCATATCCCCTTGTCTTGCCCGAGCCGTTATCTCCAAAGATGATTGAGGGACCCTCCTTTTCTACATAGTTAGATAGTAGAGCTTTGTTCCCTGTCATATGCCTTGAGCATCCATTGTCTAGATACCATGCTGAGGTCGTGGAGCTCTTTTCCTGTCAAAACATTTTAACCTTCATTTTGGTACCCATATTTGCATGGGTCCTTCATTGTTAGTGCCTTTGGGAACCCAAAATTGTCTAGTATTGGGTCTCACATGCATGGAATTATAATAACACTTTGTGGCCCTATGACCATATTTATCACATATGAAACATCTATTATGATGCATGCCTGTGTGTGTGTGGTGATTCATCTTCCACTTGGACTTGTGTGGTTCCTTAGTTAACCTTCTGTTAAACTGATTTTCTTTTTTCCACGTATCCTTAGGTTTCATAAATAGTGATGAGTGTGCCTTACCTCTACTGTACCTTCCCAGTTGATTCGTAGAGTTGGTTTTGCTTGACTCTACGATTCTTCGAGGTTGGTAAGTAGAGGTTAGGTTACTCTTCTCCTTTATGAACCCCAGACCAGCATGTGATCCTTTACTTCTCTAAGTGTAACTAGAATCAATAGAACAAGGTTGAACTGGTTCTTCCAATTGTGAGGATTTAACAAAGGCAATGCCTCTACCAAAACCTGAGACATTACTAGAGCTAGTTTCCATTGTCTTTTCCACACTTAGCTCTGAGATGGATTCCCCAAAGCCTAAGCCTGTTCTGTCGAATGTGCTTCTCTGACTAGAGAGCAGGCAGTCCATGGATGATGAGGATTTATTCCATGCAGAGATAGTCTTCACTAAATCCTCAATTTTAGAGGTTAGCTTAGACTCTCTTTGTGCATGATGTGTGTTTGTCTGTTTTAAAGTTTCATTCTCAGCTTCAAGCTTGGAGAGAAGATTAGTACTTAGAAGTGCTGTTTCAAGCTCTTCTTGAACTTTCTTCTTCTCCTCTTGAAGAAGTGAATGATCCTTAGACAATACTCTGAACCACTTCATGTATCGATGTAGATCATTGGTTATGCCGCGCAGTACAGTTCTTAAGTCATCCATATCTATATCAGGTGAGTTAAAATCAAATACCTCATTGAGATTTACATTGTGAATGTTGAGGCTTTGTTTGTCCTTTGCATGCTTGGCCATTAAGCACAGATTGTCCACTTGTGGTTCTTCTTCATCTCCAGAGTCAGCATTTGAGTCATTATCTGAATCACTCCATGATCCTCCAGCTACCAGGCCTTTGTCTCTTTTATGAGGCCTCTTGTTTCCTTTGTATTCTTTCTTTCCATGTTGTTTCTTCTTTAGTTCTTCTCTTAGAGGTTTGTTGCAGTCGGCAATGAAGTGGTCAGGCTTCTTGCAGTTGTAGCATAGATCATTTATTTGCTCCTGGCTTCTGTAGTTGCTGACCTTCTTTTGTTTGCTGTTTTTGCCTTGACGCATGAACCTTCTTAACTTTCTTACCATCATGGCAAGATCGTCATCATCGTCTTCATCATCATCAGATTCAGTCTCAGTGATGACTTTTGATACGCTTTCAGTTGCCTTGAGAGCAACACCCTTTTCCTTCCTTCTTCCTTCTGATAGGGTTTCAGCACGTTGGGTCAGCTCCAGCTCGTATGTTAGGAGATTGCCATATAGTTGTTGAACTGTCATCTCGTTAAGATTCTTTGACTCTCTTATTGTAGTGGTCTTGGCATCCCACTTGCTCGGTAGGGCTCTCATGAACTTTATGGTCAGATCATTGTTAAGATAGATCTTTCTATATGCTCGTAGAGAGTTGAGCAGAATGTTGAATCTTTCATAGTTGGCAGTTACATTTTCTCCTTGCACATGAGCAAACATCTCGTACTGCTGTGTTAGAAGAGACTGTTTGTTCTCTCTAACTTCTTCAGTTCCTTCGTGCATGATCAGCAGTGCTTCCCAAACTTCCTTGACAGTTTTCCAGTTTACAACATTGTCAAACAGATCGTCCTCTAAGGATTGGAACATGATGTTCTTAGCCTTTTTGTCAAGTTGGACAGCTTTCTTCTCTGAGTCTGTCCATTCTTCTTTAACTTTGATTTGAACTCTGTTTGGATCGTCAGTGGTTGGTGCAAGCTTTGTTGGTATGTAGGGCCCATTCTGAACAGTCTCAAATAGATCTTCATCTATTGAGTCCATGTAAGCTTGCATCCTGACTTTCCAGTTAGCAAATTTATCCTTGTTGCACATTGGTGGTTTGTTGCCTCTCCCGGTCCTGGATTCGCTTGGTACGAGTGCCATTTGGATCTACTAAAGCGTGTAAGCTGTAAAATAGAACCTGCTCTGATACTAATTGTTAGTTCCTAGTAGGCACAAGTTATCTAGAAGGGGGGGTTGAATAGATATTTGAAAATCTTTTCTCTTTAAATTTGTTCTTAGATAATGATTAAAACTTAGCGGAATTAGTATTTATTTTAATCTTCTTTACCAAGCAATGGAGTTATGAGCGAGTGAGGTAGTTATAGCAGATATAGCATGAATGTAAATGACACAGTTATTTTGAAGTGGTTCAGAGCACTCAAAGCTCCTAGTCCACTCTTCTACTCAACGAGTAGGATATCTACTAAGGATGTCTTTTACAATCTTCTGAATCACACAGATTCCTTCTAGACCAGCAGCCTAGGAACTTCTCTAGTTCACTCTTGAACTCTTCAGGTCCAGCAGACTTGGCTTTCTTACAGTTCACTACGAACTCTTCAAGTCCCGCAGACTTGGCTTTCTTATAGTTCACTATGAACTCTTCAAGTCCAGCAGACTTGGTACTCTTCTTCAGTTGATTGGAAGTTGTTGTTGCATTCTTGAAGGTTGCTACTCAGTTGCTGTGTAAGCATTGGTTCATTAAGAACTGAGTAGCTGAGCAAGCTTTGCAATATCTCAGATAGTAGAGTTGAGCTTGAGAGAGATGTTCACATTGTTTGATTAATGCTTGCTTGGTTCTCTCTCATCTGTCTGGTCTGTATATATGTGATGTTGAAAACTATCAGTTGGATCTATCCGTTGTGGAATTAAATGCGTCTGAATTTTCTATATTGTGATGGAGACATTTCTGCACATCTTCTGAATTCTGCATTCTGGCCCAATGACACTGCAAACTGCTTTTTCACCTAACACCTGAAAAGGTGTTTTGTCCCTCTTATCCATGGTGCTATCCTTAGCTTCTTCAATACGCTTCTTTGTTGCATACTAAGGATATTTCATATACTTTGGGACTGATGAGCACTGCAACGTCTAGAATCCAGTCCTCATACATTGGAATCAGTCTTCACATAAAGCATGAGGCTCGAAGTTTTCTGACATAAGACAGAATGAAGCTCTACGATTCAGATCATGATACACTACGATTTAGATCATAGTGACTTGTTGCCTTAGTGCTTAATCTGATGCTGTCATATGAGAGCACTACGATTTCTCTTAAATCCTTGCACACTACGATCTTTACTTGCTCGTGTTGTTGACTCTACGTTCCCGAGAGCACACTACGATCGTGGAGTTGGCTCGACAAACGTTGGAACCATTCTACGATTTTCGAAGAGTCCTTTCAAGGCAAGCACACACTACGATCCATTAAGCTCTACGTTTCTGCCATGACTTCTGCAATGTTGATCAGATGGATGCACTACGATTTTTTCAAGACTAATCTATTAAATCTCAAGATCAACCTAACAGTTTTTGATCTTTCTATCTATACACTCTTTAAACAGAATGATACACGTTGAAAGCTTAGATCAACCTAACAATTTTGATCCATCACTAAGTCTTTGTACATATATTCATTTAAGGACCTTACAAATAATCACGAGCATATACAATAAAACATCAAATCAGAATATGCATTCTCCCAACACTATGGACTCTTCTACTCGTACTTAGGGGGATCAGCCCTTAGTACCATACTGTGCACAATATCTTAACGCTAACGCATAAGTAATCCCTTTACAGAGTTGTTCATCTTAGTTTAACATTAGAGTCCGCACCAAAGGAAGTTTGGTTTGGATAAATCAATAAGGGTTCTGAATTTAGAACGTTCATCAACTATGGACTAGTTGAATCAATAAGGATTCGCTAGTCTAACAAGGTTCAAGAATAAATTATATTTAAAATGAATAACAATCTCAATAGGTATACAATAGAACAATTATTGTATAACAGAATCATACTTTGAAAAGATAATTAATCATTAACTTAACAAATGAACTTGATTTATAAACTTGAATAATGATAACAAGTAGGGTTAGGAAACTTGCCTCGTGTGTAGGCTAAACGATTACTACTTCTGTTCACCACAAATTCTACACACATACCATATGTATTCACGACATTCATTAGTTACATTTTCACTTAATTATTTAATATAAACTTCACTTTATTTAATAAATCATTACCCTTCTAATTTAATTACTTAATTAAATTAGAATATTTTCATTCTCTTACTATTATTACACTCGAATAAATTATTTCATAATAATTTTCATCGAATATTTATTTTAATCTATAAATATCTCAATTAAAATATTTATTTTATTTTATAAATATTTTAATAATAATTTTCATCGAATATTTATTTTATTCCATAAATATCTCAATTAAAATATTTACTTTATTTTATAAATATTTTAATAATAATTTTCATCGAATATTTATTTTATTCCATAAATATCTCAATTAAAATATTTAATTTATTTTATAAATATTTTAATAATAATTTTCATCGAATATTTATTTTTTATTTTTTTTATTTTTTTATTTTTTTTTTGCCCGCCGGGGCGGGATAATTTAGTTTGGTAACGCCCGCCGGGGGCGGGGTTACCCAGACTCAGTTTCTGCAGTTCGCAAACATAACAAGGCCAAATTAGGCCAAAAATCACTCACAAGTAAAATTATACGTTCTGTGAAGAACACAGAATATGGCCATAACTTCCAATTAGTTTATTTTTACACGAATTTAGACATATCCAAACACTGTAATACACATATAACTACTACTCAACCCTTCTAGCATGATTTTAACATGTTAAAACACATAATTTGTAGAATCAACACATGTAATTTACCGTTCTTGGTTTTCTTAAAGGTTTTGAACACAAAACATAAAAATTACCACTACGGATTCGTTATAATACCAAATCCATCCATTCAAGTTTTGTTTTTTTCGTTTTAACATGCATAATCATATATGAGTGTGAATTTTACAAAACAATTTATGTTTGGCATATTAAATTCACGTATAAGGGCCATATGACCATATTCTATACTCTGTAAATAACATACGTTATAATATTATGAAACTGATGATATGGTTTATATAATATATATATAATCAAATACGATATGATACATCTTAATTTATACACAACCCATAATCATATCATTTTTTTCATTTACAGAGACTTTACAAAATTTTGAAAGCCAAAATTTATGAAAACTCAAACGACGTAATTAACAATTGGGTTGGAGAAATTACCCAGAGCGTAGAGTGAGTAAAGATAACAAATCCCTTTTTCAGATACTACTTCAATCACAGAGTTTTCTCCCACAATTCCTCTGAATTCTCTCTAACTTTCCTGACTCTCAGTTTGAACACTTAATAGCAAAGTACGTTAAACAAAGCAGCAGAGTCTTTATGCGCAGAGTTGAGGTCAGTTACTCCATACGTGGTTTAACTGTCCCCAACTCCTCTTAAGGCCTCATTTGGCTAGCCTTAAAGGCTTATATCTAGTTAATTCAATTAAACCTTTATAATATAGTTTAAATAATGTCACACTCTTTATAACAATAATCCAATATCTTATTTAATTTAATTTAAATAAAATATAATAATTTCTCATTAATTCACATAGTCAAATAATTAATTTTTCTCATTAATTAATAATGTCAATTTATTAAATCTCTAATTAATTATTAAATTAATTAAAATAACATTATGCTTATTAAATATTTTATTTAATTCAATAAGCTCACATAAATACATACTTGAATAATAATTATTCTCCACATTAATTTAATAAATATAATACATATAATTAAATTAATCTATCACAATTACATCAATTAATTATTTAATCTAATAATTAAATCATCGAAAATATTTATTTAATTCAATAAATATTAAGAATTAAATTACAAAAATATCGTTCGTCACAGTCATTTTCTTCATCCGACAGTTATTCGTTATGGGGCCCATAAATGGCTACGCCATCATACGAATATTCCCCGACAGTAAGAATATTCCACGACCAAATGAATATTCCCCGACAACAATGAATATTTTATAACCACTTGCTTATTTTGAAAAATTTACACATTTCACCCATAACCAAAGCATTATATCAATTTAACACCTTATTATTCACAATAATAAATAGAGAAAATTCGATTTTATTCATTAAAAAGTTGGGGTCTTACATTATCAATTTCATATTACTTTTACTCCTTCATGTATGCATCTTTCTCCATTATTTTAAAAATAAATAATAATCTTTTAAACACTCGAAATTTTGTATTTTTATTACTAACCATGCAAGAAGGCAGAATCGCCTTTTATCTTCTAGAGACAATCCTGGAAGTCAAAAATCACCAAGTCAAATCTCGGTGACAACCCCGAAAAATCAAGTCAAACCTCGGCGACAACCCCGAGAAATCAAGTCAAGCCCCGATGACAATTCCAGGAGATCAAATCCAAACCCCGGTGACAACCCCGGGAGATCAAGTCAAGTCTCGGTGACAACCCTAGGAGATCAAATCCAACCCCGGCGATAACACTGGGAGATCAAGTCAAATCCCGGCGACAACTCAGGGATATCAAGTCAAGCCCCGTCGACAACCCCAGGAGATCAAAATCAAACCCTGGTGACAACCCCTGAAGATCAAGTCAAGCCCCGGTGACAACCCTAGGAGATTAAGTCAAGCCCCGGTGACAAACCCGGGAGATCAAATCTAACCCCGACGATAACCCCGAGAGATCAAATTCAAACCCTAGTGATAACTTGGGGAAATCAAGTCAAGCCCCCGTGACAACCCCAGGAGTTCAAGTCCAATCCCGAGAGATCAAATCCAACCCCGGAGACAACCCCGGGATATCAAGTCAAACCCCAAAAACAACCCTGGGGGATCAATCCAAAACCCGGTAACAACCCCGGGAAACATCAAACCAACCTCAGAGACAACCCAAAAAACTGACGAAAGTCAACGACAGTCCAATCTCGGAGACAACCTTGAGAAAAGACAGTTACAATTGCAGCAAGCTCAGAACCAATCCAAGAGAGACAAAATAGTAATTTTGCCAGCTCAACATCAATTCAGCCCAAATCACTACAAAAGAAGTCCTGCAGAACCATAACATTAATCCTGAGTGAAAACAGCACAAGACAGCTCAAAGGGTGGACTGCGAAGACTTGAAGATCTGGTCATGGACCCATCTTCCCAAATTTAGAAAATATCTAATGTCATGTCATTGTGTAGCTCTCGTCAAGGGCTTTCCGAAAAAGTATAGCACGCCTCCATCGGATTCCCGGATTGAAATGAAGGTTCGAGCGAATAGTGCATTGATTCGAGTACACGTACTTTGAGATAACGGGACCCATGGGGCCCAGGCCCACCCGGGCAACCACAGGTAGACTCGCGACTACTTTAGTTTATAAATAGACCCCCCATCAGCCAAAATTAAAAAAAGAAGAAAATAGAGAGAGTTCTGTCCATTTTAACTCTTAAGCCCTCCTATAGTGTTCCAATCAATATTATTCTTTCTAAACACTTGTATACTTATATACTACAACATATCAAATTTTAACAGGTGAAAACTGAGTTTTCAAGCTCCAAAAGCAGTCTGAAGCCTTTTTTAATTTGCAGCACACTATAAGATTTTTTTTAGATTTGAAGCTTTCTCTTGCTTTAATATATATATATATATATATATATATATATATATATATATATATTTACTTGTTATATCAATAATAGTGTAACAAAATACATGTTTTACATATGCAACTGGCTAAAAACATAAAATTATCTAAAAAATTGGCTCGGGACTAATTATTTATAGCATGACAAATTTTGATCACATGGATAAAAAAATTAGAACTTCAAAGGATTAAAGTGTTATTAGCCCTAAAAATAACGTATCATTATTTTTTGTTTGTTTTTAGGAGAGATGATTTTGGTTTATATTTATTTTTGATGAACCTTATGTAATGTTGATTTATCCAATACTATGATATGTTAGGATATCACAAGTGAGTTGGAGTCCCAAATTAGATAAATAGTTATAAAGTGAAGGATTAATATACATGAATGAGCCCAAGACCTAATGACTTAAACTTTTAGGTTAAGTTGGGTTCTAAACATGTATGTTGGTGTCTTGTGTAAGCGCACGCAATGCACGGGCTCCCCAGTTCTTCCCCAATAACTGGTATCAGAGTTATGGAAGTTTGATCCTGGGCTAGTGAACCTCTTTAAAAGATACACAATGGAGCCTCTTCAAAAAGACACGCGATGGTGGTGAATTCTCGATGAAGGGTTGGTGTTTCACTTAAGGTGCTCTCGATGGTGATGTTGAATTCTTGATGGGTTAGCCAAGAATTAGTTCCGAGAATGGTTAGTGGTTAGCCAAAAATTGGTGATCTGGGGTGATTGAAGAGAAGATGTTCAATTCTTGATGGAAGTTGACTCTCGATGGACAAGAATGAACCAGAATAGTTAGCCAATAATTGGTGTGTGGTGATTGAAGAGAAGAATGGTGTTCAAGTAAGGGAAAACTCTTTGATGTGATGAAACTCACTTGTGAGTGGGAGATTGTTAGGATATCACAAGTGAGTTAAAGTCCCACATCAGATAAATAGGTGATAGAGTGAATGATTAATATACATGAATGAGCCCAAGACCTAATGGCTTAAGCTTTTGGTTCAAGTTGGATTCCATACAAGTATGTTGGTGTCTTGTGTACGCGCACGCAATGCACAGGCTCCCCAGTTCTTCCCCAACATGATACTTCTTTTGTTCCGAGTTGTAATATTAATATTAATTTTTTAAAAGTCAAAGTGAGATATTTTTAAATTCAAATTAGATATGATTTATCTAAATTTTGAAAATAATAATTTATGATATAGTTATACTGACATAAAATTACATGAATTTGTGTCAATTTTAAATTTGAAAATGTTAAAAATTAATTTGAAAAGTCAATATTAATCTTATAATTAATTTAAAATTAAAGGATTACTTGTTAATTTTTGAAAGTTGATCTATCTAGTACTATAATTATGCTTATTAATTAATGGAAGTTGTAATTATTTAATTTTATCTTGTAGTTATTATATGCAGAGGTTCAAGGCCAAATGAATAAATGATACTCCATTTGTGTATTTTTTTTAGTCTGTTCAAAAATTAGAAATATATTTTTATTTTAAGATTATAAAGTAACATGATATTTTTAATTTATTATTTATTTATTATTATTATTTTTAATATCACACCACCCCCAACTGGTTTCCTAACCGTTACTAAAGTTGCACAAAAATAAATAGAAAATATTGTGTCGGATTATAATTCATTGATACTCTATTATATATGGGTAGATCTAATAATTATAACCAATAACACATCATTCTATATCCTCTTCTTATGTTCAATCTTTTGTCTTCAAAATATTATTGAAATAATAAATAAGTGAACTGAAATCCCATTTATTAAGAATAAATTAGTCACTCTATTATATTTGACTGTTCAACTATATATCAATTCAGATTGTGCAAATATCAACATCCTAAATGCCAATTTTAAATTAAAAAATGTCTCATATTAATATCAAAATATTAATAATAATTTTATATTTGGAACAGTATGTATTGATCTAAATCAATACCTGACTTTAATCCCAGATCATGGCAGCTGTAGATCTAAATAAACAGCTGACTTCTAAGATCGAGGGTAGCTTGACGTAGGGAATCGTTCTCCTGGTCTCATGCATTGTTCAACTTTCCTCAAAGTTAATTCCAAGTTGCACAGTAGGAATAATTATTATGCCACCTTGGTTGTAACATTTACGGAATAATAAATACTCTCCCATTCTAAAATTAGAGAAATAATTTGATTTTAATTAAACGATGATAAATTAAATTTAAAATTAGTATATTTTATAAAAATTTAGAATGAAATAAATTTTGTGATTAATATTTTTTGTTATATACAATACAATTATAATAATTATATCAACTAAAATTAAATAAAATCTCATCGATTTGAAGTTTAGTATGACGTCACTTGATCTCAAAAGTTAAATTATATCTCTAATTTTAAAACGCAAGGAATATCTGTCAGTAAGCTATGGAAAAAGGAAAACTTAGATAGTGATTCAATCATATAATAAAAAAGAATCCAACAAAATATTCAACAAAATTGGCGTAATATCTTTATCACGTGTTTAAGATTTGAGAGTTCATGCAAGATATTGGGTTAAAATTGCTATTAGAATAAGGGGTAACACACCCATATGAAGAGGGGTTAGCAAAGTTATTGTTTTGGTTGAGCTTTAATTAAGAGTCCAAATTTTCTGTCACATGTTACGTATAAATTGTTATCACTTGTAGACGTATAGTGTAAACACTTAATTACAGTGAATTTTTTAAATAAATAATTGTTACTTGAAATCAATACATGCATCAGTATATGTGACGCCCCCAAAATAGGTATACAACACCCATTCTGAGTCGTCAAAATACATGGTACAGAAACAACTACATCTTTATTATTACAACACAAGAACTGTGAGTTTAAATACAAATATTGTCATTTAGACAATATCCACACTCAAATAAGTCCTCATTACAATTATTGAGACATTATTTCACAAAAATGGTGAGGACTACTAAAGTAACTTCTAGAACCATCATTCCATACCCCGACTAGTACTCGCTACATTCTCGCCTCCTGAGAAAAATGGTACAAAAAGGAAAATGGTGAGCTCAACTAGCCCAGTAAATAACATTATGACTAAGATAATACAGAACAATTTATCGTTAGTCTTCAACAGGGAAAAATCTAATAGAATACAATAGACAACAAGTTTTAAATCAATAACTGCAGCGGAAACAGCAAACCATTAGAAGAGTCAAGTAGAGAATGAGTTCTACTATCTTCTAAGATTTAAAAGTCCATCATCAATATTTTATCCCTGTAACAACAATCAATAACCATCTTTAATCAAATATTCATCTTTGCACTACAGGCCAAAGATATTCATTTGTATCACCAGTCGGTCATGTTCATCTCAACACCTGTTCATCTTTGCACTACGGGCCAAAGATATTCATCAGTTAATCATTCATCTTTGCACTACGGGCCAAAGATATTCAGTAATATCATCATTTAGGACTGAGGATGATGAAAAATATCTTAAAAAAAACGAATCCAGTGAAACAAAATAACAAATATTAAGGATTCGTATTTCGATTTATCCATGTCCAAAAATACCTTATAATTATTCATAGTGAAGTAGAATTCAAGAATGATCAAAACATGGATACAATCAAAGCTAGTACCTAGAATAGATATTTTGGACGAAAAGAAGAAAATTTTATTTTTCGGTGAATAGTAACTCGTGAATAGTAACTCGTGAATAGTAACTCATGAATAGTAACCCCGACGTGAAAAGTTCCAAATTTGATAAAAATTTCCAACCAATATTTCGGCATAATGATATTGAAGAAATAATATCATTTTTGAATAAAATAACATCCCTTACCTCGTAAAGACAGTACTTCTGGTCGGAATACCGGTATAAGGCTGAAAGACACTTGCTCTGATGAATAGAAACTCTCAAAGTATCTAAATACTCACAAAATACACTCAATAATCTAGAGAGAGAAAGAGAGAAAACTTATTTCTGGTGTGATTTTCAATTCTAACTTAGCCCTCTATTTTATAGAAAAATGTTAGCACGCCGAAGCAGACTTAACCTGCAACCTGATGGCTTTACCTGCTACTATTCCCACCCACCATATTTGAATAAAAATCTCAGCACATTTCTTCACCAACCAAGAGTGGGGCCCACCAATTCTAAAATTTTCTACCAAAATGATTAACTCTGAAAATTTAACAATTTCTAAACCAGACATCTCGTAAAATTCATAATAAATCATACGTTCATTTTTAACGGTTCAAAATTTATGGACATATACTCAACTTATATATGTATAACATATCCAAAAATTACCACGATCCAACGGTCGGATTAAAAATTATAACCCCCGCAAAATATCTCAAAAACTCTGATTTTTAATACCTCCATTCCGACAAAAATACTGATAAAAACCTCAACATTAACTCCTTCATTTTTAACCACAAAAATATATCCCTCATTTATATCCACAAAAATAAATATTTTCTTATCATATGAATCAATAATTAATTATTCACAAATAATATTACAGAATCACATTTATGACAACCAGACCGTTCCCAGGAAAGAGGGGGCTTTCCAATAAGGATTTCTCCTTACTGGCGCGCAATTAGATGACCAAACCTCTCCTTAGACAGAACTTTCTAGACATTGCCAATAATGTTATCTAATAATATTATTCAAATAATATGAATTATTGATCTGATAATGGGAAATACTGTGTAGTGACAATTATTGAAACAACAGTAATATAAAATATCAACGCAGCAATTATTGAATCAATAAAATAAAATACTGAACAGTAATTACTGTAACCATTATTGAGTAGTGCCTTCTTACGTAAGAATCAATAATTGGTGCAATACAGTGTGCTACTGTGTAACAACGCGTATTACTGTGTTTTAACCACCGGGTATTCCAACAGTATTAACGGTAACAACTACGCCGTTATAAAAAAACATATACTTGTCGTTTTCTTCATCCAATCGCTTTCCGTTATGGGGCCCACAAAAGACTGCGCCGTCATACGAATATTCCCCGACAGGAAGAATATTCCACGACCAAACGAATATTCCCCGACAACAATGAATATTTTATAACCACCTGCTTATTTAAAATATTTGCGCATTTTACCCATAACTAACCTCATTAATCAATTTAACACTTACTATTTCAAAATAATAAATAGAGAGAATTTAAATTTCATTTATTAATAATTTGGGGTCTTACAACCTCCCCTCCTTATGAAATTTCGTCCTCGAAATTGACGTACGTACCTGGTGTTTCGAAAAGATGAGGATACCTCGCTTTCATTTCCGTTTTCAACTCCCAGGTCATTTCCTCAATAGCATGGTTTCTCCACAAAACTTTAACTTGTGGTATGACCTTCGTGCGTAGGACATGCTCCTTTCTATCCAAGATCTTGACAGGTACCTCTTCGTACGTTAAGTCTTCAGCTATCTCGTCCGGTTCTAACTCAATAACGTGGTCTGGGTCTTTCACATATTTACGTAACACAGATATATGAAAAACATTATGAACACGAGACATACTTGGAGGTAACGCGAGTCTATAAGCCACATTTCCTACTCGGTCAAGAATCTGAAATGGACCAATAAATCTTGGATTGAGCTTTCCTCTCTTCCCAAATCTTGTAACCCCTTTCCATGGAGCCACACGCAACAATACATGATCCCCAATGTCAAATTCCACGTCCTTTCGATGAAGATCCGCATAACTCTTTTGTCGATCCTGTGCCGTTTGTATACGTTGTCGAATCGTTTGGATCTTCTCTGTAGTCATGCGTACCAACTCTGGTCCCAACAATGTTGCTTCACCCACCTCGTCCCAGCATACTGGAGAGCGACACTTTCGTCCATATAATGCTTCAAATGGGGCCACACCTATACTTGCCTGATAACTGTTATTGTAAGAGAATTCCACCAATGGTAGGTACTTATCCCAACTCCCTTTGAAATCTAGGACACAAAGTCTTAATAGATCTTCAAGAGTTTGAATAGTCCTCTCTGATTGTCCGTCCGTTTGAGGATGGTATGCCGAACTAAATCGTAAATCTGTGCCCATAGCTTTTTGCAAGCTAACCCAAAATCTTGAAGTGAATCTTGGGTCACGATCCGAAACTATGGATACTGGCATGCCATGCAGTCTCACAATCTCATCTACGTATATACAAGCAAGACGTTCAAGGGAATAAGTCTCCCGTATCGGCAAGAAATGAGCAGACTTGGTTAATCTATCAACAATAACCCAAATAGCATTTATGCCTTGAGAAACCGTGGGAAGACCCGTAACGAAATTCATGGTAATGTGTTCCCACTTCCATTTCGGAATCTCAAGTGGTTGCAATGGACCCTTTGGTACTTGATGTTCCGCTTTTACACGTTGACAAGTTAAACACCTCGAGATAAACTTTGCAATCTCTCTCTTCATATTATTCCACCAAAATGTATGTCGAAGATCACGATACATTTTGGTACTTCCAGGATGGATTGCAAATGGTGTATTGTGTGCTTCCATCATGATCTTGTACTTCAAATCAGAATTGTTAGGAACACAGAGTCTAGAGTGGACTCGAAGTATTCCTTCTTCATCGATTCTTGCTTCTGGAATAGAACCTTCTTGCACTTTCTTCTTCATACACATTAGCTCTATGTCCGTAGCTTGAGCAGCCTTAACTTTATCGATTAAAGTCGGTTCTACTCGTATATTTGATATCATCATGTGGGTACTTGGAGCCTTCATCTCTATCTCCATCCTTTGCAAGTCATACAAAATGGGCCTTTGTGTTAACAACATTGCACTCGTACCCGCATATGATCTTCTACTCAATGCTTCAGCTACTACGTTTGCTTTTCCAGGATGATATTGGATGGTATGATCGTAATCTTTCAACAGCTCGAGCCAACGTCGCTGCCGCATGTTGAGTTCCTTTTGGGTGAAGAAATATTTGAGGCTTTTATGATCTGTATAGATCTCCACTTTCTCCCCATACAGGTAGTGTCTCCAGATCTTCAACGCGAAAACTACTGCTGCCAACTCCAAATCATGAGTAGGATAATTCCTCTCATATTCTTTGAGTTGTCGCGAGGCATAAGCTATGACTTTCCCATGTTGCATGAGAACACATCCTAACCCTTTGCCTGAAGCATCACTGTAGATAACAAATCCATCCGAACCAGATTGTATTGTCAGAACAGGTGCCGAAATGAGTCTCCTCTTAAGCTCTTGAAAACTCTTCTCGCATTCCTCGCTCCATACGAATTTGATATCTTTCCGAGTCAGCTGAGTTAACGGGGTAGCGATTCGAGAAAACCCTTCCACGAATCTTCGATAATAACCAGCTAAGCCTAGAAAGCTACGTACTTCGGTCACCGTCTTTGGTTGCTCCCAACTTTGTATTGCTTCAATCTTCGTCGGGTCAACAGATACTACATGTTTTGACACCACGTGCCCTAGGAAAGCTACTTCCTCAAGCCAGAACTCGCATTTCTTCAACTTAGCATATAACTTATTTTCACGCAGCCTTTGGAGTACCAACTTCAAATGATGCTCATGATCTTCACGGCTTTTAGAATATATGAGGATGTCATCAATAAAGACAACAACGAACTGATCCAAATAATCCTTGAATACTCGGTTCATCATATCCATGAAAGCCGCAGGAGCATTAGTCAATCCAAAAGACATGACTAGGAACTCATAATGCCCGTACCGAGTTCTGAAGGCAGTCTTTGGAATATCCTCAGTTTTAACCTTCAGCTGATGATATCCAGAACGAAGATCGATCTTTAAAAAGAATTGTGCTCCTTGTAACTGGTCAAACAGGTCATCAATACGAGGTAGCGGATACCTATTCTTAATAGTGACATGTGTACGACCCCAAATTATTAATAAATGAAATTTAATTTCCTCTATTTATTATTCTGAAATAGTAAGAGTTGATTTGATTAATGTGGTTAGTTATGGGTAAAATGCGCAAATATTTTAAATAAGCAAGTGGTTATAAAATATTCATTGTTGTCGGGGAATATTTGTTTGGTCGTGGAATATTCTTGTTGTCGGGGAATATTCGTACGACGGCGCAGCCTTGTGTGGGCCCCATAACAGAAAACGATTGGATGAAGAAAACGACAAAAATAAGTTGTTTATAAATAACGGCGTAGTTGTTACCGTTAATACTGTTGGAATACCCGGTGGTTAAAACACGGTAATACGCGTAGCACGCGGTATTGCACCAATTATTGATTCTTACGTAAGAAGGCACTACTCAATAATTGTTACAGTAATTACTGTTCAATATTATATTTTATTGATTCAATAATTGCTGCGTTGATATTTTATATTACTGTTGTTTCAATAATTGTCACTACGCAGTATTTTTCATTATCGGAGCAATAATTCATATTATCTGAATAATATTATTAGATAACATTATTGGCAATGTCTAGAAAGTTCTGTCTAAGGAGAGGTTTGGTCATCTAATTGCGCGCCAGTAAGGAAAAATCCTTATTGGAAAGCCCCCTCTTTCCTGGGAACTGCCTGGTTGTCAGTACTGTAGTTTTGTAATATTATTTGTGTATAATTAATTATTAATTTATATGATGAGGAAAATAGTAATTTTATGTGGATATAGATAGAGAAAAATTTTAATGTGACAATTGTTAAAAATTAATATTTTATCTTTTTCTGATAAAATAATTCATTTAAATATATTATTTTAATAATATATTGATGGTGGTATTTTTACAATGAATGTGGGATATATGAGTATATGAGGAGGAAGAGTATTTTTGTGGCATTAAATGATTAACACATATTTTGTGTGTTGGTGGACATAATTCTTGACCGAAAATTTATTATTGACTGTAAAATTATCCGTTTGTGAATTTCGGTCAATTTCTGTTTGGAATTTGGAAAAACTTTCTTCTGTAAAGTTGTAGAGAATTGAATTTCCTATAAAAACACGCGAGATTTGAATTTTCTGAATAAAGGGCTATTTTTTTATGAATTATTGAAGTTCTGAAGTTCCGAAATAATTGATTTTTGGAAGTTTTAATTATTTTTATTAAGAAAAACGTTTTTGACATTTGAGTGGCACATGTTAATGGTGGAAATCAGCTGATGTGGTGTGCTAAGGAAATTAAGAAAATTATATTATTAATTTATTCGATTTTCTGCTTTGGTGTTCTAAGCATTTTCCTATAAATAGGGTGCTTAGGTTAGAATTGAAAATCACACCAGAAACACAAGTTTCTCTCTATTTCTCTCTCTATATCGAGCGTATTCTTGTGAGTATTTGATACTTTGAGTGTTGCTATACGGTGCAAGTTTCCTTCAGCACTATATCTAGTATTCCAGTCAGAAGTACCGTCTTTCCGAGGTAAGGGATGTTATTTCTTCTTAAATGATATTATTTTCTTCAATATCATTATGCCGAAGTATTGATCTGAACTTTTTATCAAATTTGGAACTTTTCATGTCGGGGTTACTATTCATGAGTTACTATTCACGAGTTACTATTCACGAATTACTATTCACCGAAAAATAAAATTTCCTTCTTTTCGTCCAAATATCTATTCTGGATACTAGCTTTGATTGTATCCATGTTTTGATCATTCTTGAATTTTACTTCACTATGATAAGGTATTTTTGGACATGGATAAATTGAAATACGAATCCTTAATATTTATTATTTTGTTTCACTGGATTCGTTTTCTTTAAAATATTTTTCATCATCCTCAGTCTTAAATGATGATATAACTGAATATCTTTGGCCTGTAGTGCAAAGATGAATAATTTCTGATGAATATCTTTGGCCCGTAGTGCAAAGATGAACAGGTGTTGAGGTGAACATGACCAACTGATGGATATCTTTGGCCTATAGTGCAAAGATGACTATTTGATTCAAGATATTTATTGATTGTTGTTACAGGGATAAAATGTTGATGATGGGCTTTTAAATTCATAGATAATCGTAGATTTCATTCTCTACGTAACTTCTCTATGAATTATTATTTTTCGCTGCGAATATTGAATTAAAACTTGTTGTCTATTGTATTCTATTAAATTTTTCCCTGTTGAAGACTAACGATAATTTGTTGTATATTATCTTAGTCATAATATTCTTTACTGGGCTAGTTGAGCTCACCCTTTTCCTTGTTGTTCCTTTTTCTTCTCAGGAGGCGAGAATGTAGCAGGTACTAGTCGGGGTATGGAATGAAGGTTCTAGGAAGTTGTTTTAGTAGTCCTCACCATTTTTTTTGTAAAATATTATTCCAATAATTGTAATGAGGACTTATTTGAGTGTGGATATTGTCTAGATGACAATATTTATATTTACACTCACAATTTTTATGTTGTATTAATAAAGTTGTAGTTGTTTCTGTACCATGTTATTGACGACTCAGAATAGGTGTTGTATACCTGTATTGGGGGCGTCACAGTTGGTATCAGAGCTTAGGGATATGATCTCTGGCGGAGATCGGGGAATAGAACTAGGAGGGGAGAGACGAGTAAATCCTTCGCTAGTGTGTCCTACCTAAGCTTATTTGTTGGTCGGTCATAATATAGGAATATTATGTGATTTGTTAATTTGTTAAATTAACCCTTGTTTTATGGCAGTATTTGAGAATGTCGACTGAGAATGTTAACAGTGGAGTAAATGAAACCGTGGAGACACCTGTACTCACCAATGAGGAGAACGTGCAACAGGCTGGCAATGTTCCTCCTGTGAACAACACCACTGAGCAGACGATGAACGATGAGATGTTTAGAAGCTTTTTGCGGTTCATGCAAAACCAGACGAAGGAGATTCCTGTTCAAAATATAGGAAGAAACAATGGCAACGCACAGCTGGTCACAGCCAAGCAGTTCAAAGAGTTGGGACCACCAGAATTCTGGGGAAAGCCAGATCCGATTAAGGCGGAGACATGGGTCAAGCAAATTACCAAGATATTTGATGTCTTGGGATGCATGGAGGAACAGAAGGTTCCATTCGCCACCTTTATGTTCCGTGGCGAGGCAGACTACTGGTGGGAATCTGTGAAGCGTACCCATCCAGCCGCACTCAGCATGTCTTGGGAGACATTTCAGAAACTATTCAATGACAAGTACTTTCCTGAAAGTATTCGTCATATGAAGGAGGTAGAGTTTATTAGACTGGAGCAGAATAACATGACGGTGTCCCAGTACGAGGCGAAGTTTGCAGAGTTGTCCAGATTTGCACCTCATTTGGTGGAGAATGAGGAACGTATGACACGGATGTTTCTGAGAGGTTTGAAACCCGGCATACGTCAATATCTCATTTCTCATAAATTTTCTCTCTATTCAGATGTTGTCAACAGGGCTCAATTGTTGGAGCGAGATAACGAGTACGGTCAACCGAGGGACCACAACCAGGATCATATCGGTGACAACAGTCATCAGAACAATGATAACCAGCGGAGAAAGAAAAGTACAGACAAGAACGGCAACCACTCTGGTGGTAATCGTGGCTATGAAAATAGAAGAAGCGAGTCGGGAGGAGATTTTAAAAAGAGGAGATTCAATAATGATAATACGAAGACGTCAGCACCAGCAGCAACTGGTTCCAAGGGAGGAGAACGACCACCGGTCATATGCTATAAATGTGGAAAAGAGGGACATATCAGCCCAAACTGTCCACAACAGTTCAAGGTATGCTATAATTGTGGAAAGGAAGGACATATCGCTCGAGATTGTACGATAGCGAAACCAAGTTCAGCGGGGACGGTGACTCAAAAGGCTGCCCCAGAAAAGTCAAAGTCAACGGTTCCTGGAAGAGCGTTTGTCGTGACTGGTCAACATGCGAGGAACCCAAACGAGGTGATCACGGGTAAGCTAATCATAAATTCATGTGAAGTTTATACCTTACTAGATACCGGTGCTACCCATTCATTTATTTCTCCTGCTTGTGCTCAACGTTTAAACTTGACTCCGGAGAAATTAGACTTTGATTTATCTGTGGAGACTCCGTTAGGGGAAACTTTCATCACATCCACTGTTTATAAATCTTGTTTGATCCAAGTTGGCACCATCACCTTACCTGTTGACCTTATCTCTTTAAAGATACTTGCATTTGACGTGATTTTAGGAATTGATTGGTTAACTACTCATCATGCCAAAATTGATTGTTTTCGTAAGGTGGTTAGTTTTCATATTCCTAATCAACCTGTTGTTCGAATTCAAGCAACAAAGCCATTAAAATCAATCACTGTCATATCAAGTCATAAAGCCATTCGTTTATTGAAAAACGGATGTCAAGCTTTCCTAGCCCATGTTATGGATTTGAATAAAGACACGTCAAATTTGAATAATATTCCTGTTGTTAGTAACTTTCCTGACGTATTTCCTGAAGAACTTCCCGGTCTACCCCCAGAACGTGAAGTTGAATTCTTTATTGATCTTGAACCTGGTACAAAGCCCATTTCTAAAACCCCATATCGAATGGCTCCTATTGAACTTCAGGAGTTAAAAGTCCAACTACAAGAGTTATTGGACATCGGTTTCATTCGTCCTAGTACATCTCCTTGGGGTGCTCCTGTTTTATTTGTAAAGAAGAAAGACGGGAGTATGCGACTTTGTATCGATTACCGGGAATTAAACCATGTCACCATCAAGAATAGGTATCCGCTACCTCGTATTGATGACCTGTTTGACCAGTTACAAGGAGCACAATTCTTTTCAAAAATCGATCTTCGTTCTGGATATCATCAGCTGAAGGTTAAAACTGAGGATATTCCGAAGACTGCCTTTAGAACTCGGTACGGGCATTATGAATTCTTAGTCATGTCTTTTGGATTGACTAATGCTCCTGCAGCTTTCATGGATATGATGAACCGAGTATTCAAGGATTGTTTGGATCAGTTCGTTGTTGTCTTTATTGATGACATCCTCATATATTCCAAAAGCCGTGAAGATCATGAGCACCATTTGAAGCTGGTACTCCAAAGGCTGCGTGAAAACAAGCTATATGCTAAGTTGAAGAAATGCGAGTTCTGGCTTGAGGAAGTAGCATTCTTAGGGCACGTGGTGTCGAAACATGGAGTATCTGTGGACCCGGCGAAGATTGAAGCAATACAAAGCTGGGAGCAACCGAAGACGGTGACCGATGTACGTAGTTTTCTGGGCTTAGCTGGATATTATCGGAGATTCGTAGAAGGGTTTTCTCGAATCGCTACCCCGTTAACTCAGCTGACTCAGAAGGGTATCAAATTCGTATGGAATGAAGAATGCGAGAAGAGTTTCCAAGAGCTTAAGAGGAGACTCATTTCGGCACCTGTTCTGACAATACCATCTGGTTCGGATGGATTTGTTATCTACAGCGATGCTTCAGGCAAAGGGTTAGGATGTGTTCTCATGCAACGTGGGAAAGTCATAGCCTATGCCTCGCGACAACTTAAAGAATATGAGAGGAATTATCCTACTCATGATCTAGAGTTGGCAGCAGTCGTTTTCGCGCTAAAGATCTGGAGGCACTATCTATATGGGGAGAAAGTGGAGATATATTCAGACCATAAAAGCCTCAAATATTTCTTCACTCAAAAAGAACTCAACATGCGGCAACGACGTTGGCTCGAGTTGTTAAAAGATTACGACCACACTATTCAATACCATCCTGGAAAAGCAAACGTGGTAGCTGACGCGTTGAGTAGAAGATCATATGCAGGAACGAGTGCGATGATGTCAAGTATACGCGTAGAACCAACTTTAATCGATAAAGTTAAAGTTGCTCAAGCTACAGACCCGTAGCTGATGCGTATGAAGAAGAAAGTGCAAGAAGGTGCTATTCCAGAAGCAAGAATCGATGAAGAAGGAATACTTCGAGTCCACTCCAGACTTTGTGTTCCTAACGATTCTGATTTAAAGTACAAGATCATGATGGAGGCACACAATACACCATTTGCAATCCATCCTGGAAGTACTAAAATGTATCGTGATCTTCGACATACATTTTGGTGGAACAATATGAAGAGAGAGATTGCAAAGTTTATCTCGAGGTGTTTAACTTGTCAACGTGTAAAGGCGGAGCATCAAGTACCAAAGGGTCCATTGCAACCACTTGAGATTCCGAAATGGAAGTGGGAACACATTACCATGGATTTTGTTACGGGTCTTCCCACGGTTTCTCAAGGTATAAATGCTATTTGGGTTATAGTTGATAGATTAACCAAGTCTGCTCATTTCTTGCCGATACGGGAGACTTATTCCCTTGAACGTCTTGCTAGTATGTACGTGAATGAGATTGTAAGGTTGCATGGCATGCCAGTATCCATAGTTTCGGATCGTGACCCAAGATTCACTTCAAGATTTTGGGTTAGCTTGCAAAAAGCTATGGGCACGGATTTACGGTTCAGTTCGGCATACCATCCTCAAACGGACGGGCAATCAGAGAGGACTATTCAAACTCTTGAAGATTTATTAAGACTTTGTGTCCTAGATTTCAAAGGAAGTTGGGATAAGTACCTACTATTGGTGGAATTCTCCTACAACAACAGTTATCAGGCAAGTATAGATGTGGCTCCCTTTGAAGCATTGTATGGATGAAAGTGTCGCTCTCTAGTATGTTGGGATGAGGTGGGAGAAGCAACGTTGTTGGGACCAGAGTTGGTACGAATGACTACAGAGAAGATCCAAACGATTCGACAACGTATACAAACGGCACAGGATCGACAAAAGAGTTATGTGGATCTTCATCGAAAGGACGTGGAATTTGACATTGGGGATCATGTATTATTACGTGTAGCTCCATAGAAAGGAGTTACAAGATTTGAAAAGAGAGGAAAGCTCAATCCACGATTTATTGGTCCATTTCAGATTCTTGACCGAGTAGGAAATGTGGCCTATAGACTTGCGTTACCTCCAAGTATGTCTCGTGTTCATAATGTTTTTCATATATCTGTGCTTTGTAAATATGTGAAAGACCCGAACCATGTTATTGAGTTAGAACCGGACGAGATAGCTGAAGACTTAACGTACGAGGAGGTACCTGTCAAGATCATGGATAAGAAGGAGCATGTCCTACGCACGAAGGTCATACCACAAGTTAAAGTTTTGTGGAGAAACCATGCTATTGAGGAAATGACATGGGAGTTGGAAACGGAAATGAAAGCGAGGTATCCTCATCTTTTCGAAACACCAGGTACGTATGTCAATTTCGAGGACGAAATTTCATAAGGAGGGGAGGTTGTAAGACCCCAAATTATTAATAAATGAAATTTAATTTCTTCTATTTATTATTCTGAAATAGTAAGAGTTGATTTGATTAATGTGGTTAGTTATGGGTAAAATGCGCAAATATTTTAAATAAGCAAGTGGTTATAAAATATTCATTGTTGTCGGGGAATATTTGTTTGGTCGTGGAATATTCTTGTTGTCGGGGAATATTCGTACGACGGCGCAGCCTTGTGTGGGCCCCATAACAGAAAACGATTGGATGAAGAAAACGACAAAAATAAGTTGTTTATAAATAACGGCGTAGTTGTTACCGTTAATACTGTTGGAATACCCGGTGGTTAAAACACGGTAATACGCGTAGCACACGGTATTGCACCAATTATTGATTCTTACGTAAGAAGGCACTACTCAATAATTGTTACAGTAATTACTGTTCAATATTATATTTTATTGATTCAATAATTGCTGCGTTGATATTTTATATTACTGTTGTTTCAATAATTGTCACTACGCAGTATTTTTCATTATCGGAGCAATAATTCATATTATCTGAATAATATTATTAGATAACATTATTGGCAATGTCTAGAAAGTTCTGTCTAAGGAGAGGTTTGGTCATCTAATTGCGCGCCAGTAAGGAAAAATCCTTATTGGAAAGCCCCTTCTTTCCTGGGAACTGTCTGGTTGCCAGTACTGTGGTTCTGTAATATTATTTGTGTATAATTAATTATTGATTTATATGATGAGAAAAATAGTGATTTTATGTGGATATAGATAGAGAAAAATTTTAATGTGACAATTGTTGAAAATTAATATTTTATCTTTTTCTGATAAAATAATTCATTTAAATATATTATTTTAATAATATATTGATGGTGGTATTTTTACAATGAATGTGGGATATATGAGTATATGAGGAGGAAGAGTATTTTTGTGGCATTAAATGATTAACACATATTTTGTGTGTTGGTGGACATAATTCTTGACCGAAAATTTATTATTGACTGTAAAATTATCCGTTTGTGAATTTCGGTCAATTTCTGTTTAGAATTTGGAAAAACTTTCTTCTACAAAGTTGTAGAGAATTGAATTTCCTATAAAAACACGCGAGATTTGAATTTTCTGAATAAAGGGCTATTTTTTTATGAATTATTGAAGTTCTGAAGTTCCGAAATAATTGATTTTTGGAAGTTTTAATTATTTTTATTAAGAAAAACGTTTTTGACATTTGAGTGACACATGTTAATGGTGGAAATCAGCTGATGTGGTGTGCTAAGAAAATTAAGAAAATTATATTATTAATTTATTCGATTTTCTGCTTTGGTGTTCTAAGCATTTTCCTATAAATAGGGTGCTTAGGTTAGAATTGAAAATCACACCAAAAACACAAGTTTCTCTCTATTTCTCTCTCTATATCGAGCGTATTCTTGTGAGTATTTGATACTTTGAGTGTTGCTATACGGTGCAAGTTTCCTTCAGCACTATATCTAGTATTCCAGTCAGAAGTACCGTCTTTCCGAGGTAAGGGATGTTATTTCTTCTTAAATGATATTATTTTCTTCAATATCATTATGCCGAAGTATTGATCTGAACTTTTTATCAAATTTGGAACTTTTCATGTCGGGGTTACTATTCATGAGTTACTATTCACGAGTTACAATTCACCGAAAAATGAAATTTCCTTCTTTTCGTCCAAATATTTATTCTGGATACTAGCTTTGATTGTATCCATGTTTTGATCATTCTTGAATTTTACTTCACTATGATAAGGTATTTTTGGACATGGATAAATTGAAATACGAATCCTTAATATTTATTATTTTGTTTCACTGGATTCGTTTTCTTTAAAATATTTTTCATCATCCTCAATCTTAAATGATGATATAACTGAATATCTTTGGCCTGTAGTGCAAAGATGAATAATTTCTGATGAATATCTTTGGCCCGTAGTGCAAAGATGAACAGGTGTTGAGGTGAACATGACCAACTGATGGATATCTTTGGCCTGTAGTGCAAAGATGACTATTTGATTCAAGATATTTATTGATTGTTGTTACAGGGATAAAATGTTGATGATGGGCTTTTAAATTCATAGATAATCGTAGATTTCATTCTCTACGTAACTTCTCTATGAATTATTATTTTCCGCTGCGAATATTGAATTAAAACTTGTTGTCTATTGTATTCTATTAAATTTTTCCCTGTTGAAGACTAACGATAATTTGTTGTATATTATCTTAGTCATAATATTCTTTACTGGGCTAGTTGAGCTCACCATTTTCCTTGTTGTTCCATTTTCTTCTCAGGAGGCGAGAATGTAGCAGGTACTAGTCGGGGTATGGAATGAAGGTTCTAGGAAGTTATTTTAGTAGTCCTCACCATTTTTTTTATAAAATATTATTCCAATAATTGTAATGAGGACTTATTTGAGTGTGGATATTGTCTAGATGACAATATTTGTATTTACACTCACAATTTTTATGTTGTATTAATAAAGTTGTAGTTATTTCTGTACCATGTTATTGACGACTCAGAATAGGTGTTGTATACCTGTATTGGGGGCGTCACAACATGGTTTAATTCCCGGTAATCAATACAAAGTCGCATACTCCCGTCTTTCTTCTTTACAAATAAAACAGGAGCACCCCAAGGAGATGTACTAGGACGAATGAAACAGATGTCCAACAACTCTTGTAGTTGGACCTTTAACTCCTGAAGTTCAATAGGAGCCATTCGATATGGGGTTTTAGAAATGGGCTTTGTACCAGGTTCAAGATCAATAAAGAATTCAATTTCTCGTTCCGGGGGTAGACCGGGAAGTTCTTCAGGAAATACGTCAGGAAAGTCAATAACAACAGGAATATTATTCAAATTTGATGTGTCTTTATTCAAATCCATAACATGGGCTAAGAAAGCTTGACATCCGTTTTTTAATAAACGAATGGCTTTATGGCTTGATATAACAGTGATTGATTTTAATGGCTTAGTTGTTTGAATTCGTACAACAGGTTGGTTAGGAATATGAAAACTAACAACCTTACGAAAATAATCAATTTTTACATGATGAGTAGTTAGCCAATCAATCCCTAAAATCACATCAAAAGCAAGTGTCTTTAAAGAGATAAGGTCAACAGGTAAGGTGATGGTGCCAACTTGGATCACACAAGATTTATAAACAGTGGATGTGATGAAAGTTTCTCCTAACGGAGTCTCCACAGATAAATCAAAGTCTAACTTCTTCGGAGTCAAGTTTAAACGTTGAGCACAAGCAGGAGAGATAAAAGAATGGGTAGAACCGGTATCTAATAAGGTATAAACTTCGCATAAATTTATGATTAGCTTACCCGTGATCACCTCGTTTGGGTTCCTCGCATGTTGACCAGTCACGACAAACGCTCTTCCAGGAATCGTTGACTTTATCTTTTCTGGGACAGCTTTTTGAGTCACCATCCCCGCTGGACTTGGTTTTGCTATAGTGCAATCTCGAGCGATATGTCCTTCCTTTCCACAATTATAACATACCTTAAACTGTTGTGGGCAGTTTGGGCTGATATGTCCTTCTTTTCCGCACTTATCGCATATAATCGGTGGTCGTTCTCCTCCCTTGGAACCAATTGCTGCTGGTGCTGACGTCTTTGTATTGTCATTGTTGAATCTCCTCTTTTTAAAATCTCCTCCCGACTCGCTTCTTCTATTTTCATAGCCACGATTACCACCAGAGTGGTTGCCGTTCTTGTCTGTATTTTTCTTTCTCCGCTGGTTATCATTGTTCTGATGACTGCTGTCACCGATATGATCCTGGTTGTGGTCCCTCAGTTGACCGTACTCATTATCTCGCTCTAATAATTGAGCCCTGTTGACAACATCTGAATAGAGAGAATGAGAAATGAGATATTGACGTATGCCAGGTTTCAAACCTCTCAAAAATATCCTCGTCATACGTTCCTCATTCTCCACCAAATGAGGTGCAAACCTGGACAACTCTGCAAACCTCGCCTCGTACTGAGACACCGTCATGTTATTCTGCTCCAGTCTAATAAACTCTACCTCCTTCATATGACGAATACTTTCAGGAAAGTACTTGTCATTGAACAGTTTCTGAAATGTCTCCCAAGACATGCTGAGTGCGGTTGGATGGGTACGCTTCACAGACTCCCACCAGTAATCTGCCTCGCCACGGAGCATAAAGGCGGCGAATGGAACCTTCTGTTCCTCCGTGCATCCCAAGACATCGAATATCTTGGTAATTTGCTTGACCCACGTTTCCGCTATGATCGGATCCGACTTTCCCTTAAATTCTGGTGGTCCCAATTCTTTGAACTGTTTGGCTGTGACAAACCGTGAATTGCTATCATTTCCTCCTGTATTTTGAACACGAGTCTCCCTTGTCTGGTTTTGCATGAATTGCAAAAAACTTCTAAACATTCCATCATTCATCAGCTGCTCATTGGTGTTGTTCACAGGAGGAACATTGCCAGCCTGTTGCACGTTCTCCTCATTGGTCAGCACCGGTGTCTCTACGGTCTCATTTACTCCACTGTTAACATTCTCAGTCGACATTCTCAAATACTGCCATAAAACAAGGGTTAATTAAATAAATTAATAAATCACATAATACCCCTATATTATGACTGACCAATAAATAAGCTTAGGTAGGACACACTAGCGAAGGATTCGTCTCTCCCCTCCTAGTTCTATTCCCCGATCTCCGCCAGAGATCATATCCCTAAGCTCTGATACCAACTGTGACGCCCCCAAAATAGGTATACAACACCCATTCTGAGTCGCCAAAATACATAGTACAGAAACAACTACATCTTTATTATTACAACACAAGAACTGTGAGTTTAAATACAAATATTGTCATTTAGACAATATCCACACTCAAATAAGTCCTCATTACAATTATTGATACATTATTTCACAAAAATGGTGAGGACTACTAAAGTAACTTCTAGAACCGTCATTCCATACCCCGACTAGTACTCGCTACATTCTCGCCTCCTGAGAAAAATGGAATAAAAAGGAAAAGGGTGAGCTCAACTAGCCCAGTAAATAACATTATGACTAAGATAATACAGAACAATTTATCGTTAGTCTTCAACAGGGAAAAATCTAATAAAATACAATTGACAACAAGTTTTAAATCAATAACTGCAGCGGAAACAGCAAACCATTAGAAGAGTCAAGTAGAGAATGAGTTCTACTATCTTCTAAGATTTAAAAGTCCATCATCAATATTTTATCCCTGTAACAACAATCAATAACCATCTTTAATCAAATATTCATCTTTGCACTACAGGCCAAAGATATTCATTTGTATCACCAGTCGGTCATGTTCATCTCAACACCTGTTCATCTTTGCACTACGGGCCAAAGATATTCATCAGGTAATCATTCATCTTTGCACTACGGGCCAAAGATATTCAGTAATATCATCATTTAGGACTGAGGATGATGAAAAATATCTTAAAGAAAACGAATCCAGTGAAACAAAATAACAAATATTAAGGATTCGTATTTCGATTTATCCATGTCCAAAAATACCTTATAATTATTCATAGTGAAGTAGAATTCAAGAATGATCAAAACATGGATACAATCAAAGCTAGTACCTAGAATAGATATTTTGGACGAAAAGAAGAAAATTTTATTTTTCGGTGAATAGTAACTCGTGAATAGTAACTCATGAATAGTAACCCCGACGTGAAAAGTTCCAAATTTGATAAAAATTTCTAACCAATATTTCGGCATAATGATATTGAAGAAATAATATCATTTTTGAATAAAATAACATCCCTTACCTCGTAAAGACAGTACTTCTGGTCGGAATACCGGTATAAGGCTGAAAGACACTTGCTCTGATGAATAGAAACTCTCAAAGTATCTAAATACTCACAAAATACACTCAATAATCTAGAGAGAGAAAGAGAGAAAACTTGTTTCTGGTGTGATTTTCAATTCTAACTTAGCCCTCTATTTATAGGAAAATGTTAGCACGCCGAAGCAGACTTAACCTGCAACCTGATGGCTTTACCTGCTACTATTTCCACCCACCACATTTGAATAAAAATCTCAGCACATTTCTTCACCAACCAAGAGTGGGGCCCACCAATTCTAGAATTTTCTACCAAAATGATTAACTCCGAAAATTCAACAATTTCTGAACCAGTCATCTCGTAAAATTCATAATAAATCATACGTTCATTTTTAACGGTTCAAAATTTGTGGACATATACTCAACTTATATATGTATAACATATCCAAAAATTACCACGATCCAACGGTCGGATTAAAAATTATAACCCCCGCAAAATATCTCAAAAACCCTGATTTTTAATACCTCCATTCCGACAAAAATACTGATAAAAACCTCAACATTAACTCCTTCATTTTTAACCACAAAAATATATCCCTCATTTATATCCACAAAAATAAATATTTCCTTATCATATGAATCAATAATTAATTATTCACAAATAATATTACAGAATCACATTTATGACAACCAGGCCGTTCGCAGGAAAGAGGGGGCTTTCCAGTAAGGATTTCTCCTTACTGGCGCGCAATTAGATGACCAAACCTCTCCTTAGACAGAACTTTCTAGACATTGCCAATAATGTTATCTAATAATATTATTCAAATAATATGAATTATTGATCTGATAATGAGAAATACTGTGTAGTGACAATTATTGAAACAACAATAATATAAAATATCAACGCAGCAATTATTGAATCAATAAAATAAAATATTGAACAGTAATTACTGTAACCGTTATTGAGTAGTGCCTTCTTACGTAAGAATCAATAATTGGTGCAATACAGTGTGCTACTGTATAACAACGCGTATTACTGTATTTTAACTACCGGGTATTCCAACAGTATTAACGGTAACAACTACGCCGTTATAAAAAAACATATACTTGTCGTTTTCTTCATCCAATCACTTTCCGTTATGGGGCCCACAAAAGACTGCGCCGTCATACGAATATTCCCCGACAGGAAGAATATTCCACGACCAAACGAATATTCCCCGACAACAATGAATATTTTATAACCACCTGCTTATTTAAAATATTTGCGCATTTTACCCATAACTAACCTCATTAATCAATTTAACACTTACTATTTCAAAATAATAAATAGAGAGAATTTAAATTTTATTTATTAATAATTTGGGGTCTTATAGTATATCTGAATTCATTAATTAATCTGATAGAATATGTAAATTATTCTAGTATATCTTTTGTAATCTTCTATATTAGGTTAGCATATATTACGTTGTAATTAGTCATTAATGTTTCTATTTTGTAGCCTTATATTATGCATGTACCTATTGTATAAAATGCAAGTCTATCAATGAGAATAACAGAAAAATTACCTTCTTTCATGGTATCAGACGCCTAGGGTTCTCTCTCTCGCTTCCGCACCCTTATTTGGTTACCTTCCCCACCATTCTCCTTCTTCTTCCTACTCTCTGCTTTGCTTTGCCATCCACCATGGCCGAAACTCCCAAAACTCCCAAATTTCATCCTGCCTTAGCTATCACCAATGTGAAAACTCTTATCCCTATCACATTGGACTTGGAATCGGGACAATACCATTCATGGGCGGCGTTATTCAAGGTTCAAGCGAGGATTCATGAAGTGCTTGACCATATCATCCCATCTACGGATGCAAAAGAGAAAGCAACGTATACAAAGGCCAAATCAGATGATCTCCCTTTTTGGAAAAGGCTCGATGCGCCGGTCTTGCAGTGGATTTATTCCACGGTCTCATCCGACATCCTCACCTCAATTCTTATTGACGACGACTCGGCTGAACACGCTTGGCAAAGTGTTGCGGACCTTTTTCATGATAATAAAAACTCAAGGGCCATGTATCTTCATAAGGAATTCACCAACACAGGTCTTGCTAATTTTCCAACGACAAATGCGTATTGCAATCGTCTCAAAAGTCTTGCCGATCAACTCACCAATGTCGGGGCTCCCGTCAATGATCACAGTATGGTTTTGAAAATGCTTCAAGGCTTGACCGAACCATATTCTCATTTTGTCACTGTGATGCAAAACAAGAAAACTCTACCTAGTTTTGCTACGGCTCGTTCCAAACTCGCTTTGGAGGAAACCACCATTTTGGAGCGAGCAAAACTCGAATCTGGTTCGGCTGCTCTTCTTGTTACATCTCAACATACTGGTGATGATTACAATCCTTCTTCTCATAGTCATCACAATAATAATCGGCATAACAATAATAACCGTGGCAACAAGGGTAACAATAGAAAAGTTCCCACCAAAATTTTCGGCGGTGGTGGCCGAAACTCCAGCAACGGTGGTCGGAACTTTGGCAAAAGCGGCAGTGGTTCTGGTGGCGGGCAGACCTCCGGCAATGGGCGTGGACTGCAGATGCAGTGGCAACCGAATCCTTGGATGCAACAATGGGCTCCATGGGTTGTTCCTCCATGCCCATATCCCTCCTACAATTGGGCCCGACCACCCAATTTTTCTCCCAGGCCTCAGCAGCAGGCTGGTCTTCTCGGTCCAAGGCTGCAACAATCAGCTTTCAATGCCACGACTTCTCCTAGCCCAACTGACATTGACGCAGCATTGCACACTCTTAGCCTTGCTCAACCCGATCCATCGTGGTATATGGACACCGGGGCGACGTCTCATATGACATCAGTGCAAGGTAATCTCTCGTCTTATTTAAATTTGAGCAAAAATCATGGTATAATTGTTGGAAATGGCCATTCTATTCCTATTCGTGGTTTTGGTAATGCAAATTTATCTCCTCCCCACCCTCCTTTGGTGTTAAACAATGTCCTTCATGCCCCCAATTTAATTAAAAATCTAGTTTCAGTTCGAAAGTTTACTACTGATAACCACGTTTCTGTTGCATTTGATCCTTTTGGGTTTTCTGTGAAGGATTTTCAGACGGGGATGACACTAATGAGATGTGATAGTCGGGGCGAGCTTTATCCCATCACCACCACCACAAATCAAGCCAAGTCTCCTTCCACTTTCGCAGCTTTATCTCCCTCTATTTGGCATGACCGTTTAGGTCACCCGGGCGCACCTGTTTTAGACTCCCTTAGGCGAAATAAATTGATTGAATGTACTAAAACAACTTCTAGTTTTTGTCATTCTTGTCCTCTTGGTAAACATGTTAAATTGCCTTTCATTGATTCTCATAACTCTACTTATTTGCCTTTTGATATTTTGCATAGTGATTTATGGACATCTCCTATTTTGAGTTCTTTGGGTCACAAATATTATGTGCTCTATTTGGATGATTATTCAAAATTTTTATGGATTTTTCCAATCTCCAAAAAATCTCAAGTTTTTTCCACTTTTCTTAAATTTAGAGCTTACATCAAAACTCAATTTGAACGGGAACTCAAAAATATCCAATGTGACAATGGAAGAGAATATGATAATGGTCCATTTCTGCGTCTTTGTGAAGCTAATGGTATTTTTTTTCGTTTTTCTTGTCCTCATACATCGTCTCAAAATGGAAAAGCCGAAAGAAAAATTCGTTCGATTAATAACATTATTCGAACTTTGTTAGCTCATGCCTCTTTACCTCCATCGTTTTGGCACTATGCATTGCAAATGGCAACATATCTTCTTAACATATTACCAAGTAAAACACTCGCCTATCAATCACCACTACAAATTCTATACCGAAAAGACCCATCGTACTCTCATTTACGAATTTTTGGTTGCTTATGTTATCCCCTCTTCCCATCTACTACGATAAATAAGCTTCAACCTCGTTCCACACCCTGTGTCTTTTTAGGTTATCCGTCTAATCATCGTGGTTACACATGCTATGATTTATCATCAAGTAAAATTATCATTTGTCGCCACATTTTATTTGATGAAACCCAATTCCCCTTCTCCGCGTTGCACACTCCTCCTTCCACCACTTATGATTTCCTTGATCATGGTATTTCCCCTTTCATGATTAATCATTTTCAAAATGAAGCTATTGCTCAAAATGTGCCCCAGCCACAAATAATTCAGCAGGCCCAATCCCCTACTCTATCCCCGGCCCAAAACGAGGAAAACACGGACCCAAACCCACACTCCGTGGCCCAATCCGCCACTGCCACCCAACTGCCAGACTCCAATTCTTTACCCTCTTCCACCGTGGGCCGGTCTTTCCTTGGCCCACATAGCGACCACACACAACCTCTTCATCTTCCTCCCATATTCCAGCCCACTACGAGTTCCGACCTCAAACCTGTTACAAGAAGCCAACATGGTATTTTTAAACCCAATAACAAGTACCAGCATGGCCTTCTCACTCATGTCACCAAATCACCTTTACCTCGTAACCCAGTGTCTGCACTCAAAGACCCGAATTGGAAAATGGCTATGGATGATGAATATAATGCTCTTATTACAAATAAGACGTGGGATTTGGTTCCCCGTCCACCTGATGTTAATGTTATTCAGTCTATGTGGATTTTTAGACACAAAGAAAAATCTGACGGTTCTTTTGAGAGGCATAAGGCCCGCCTTGTAGGTAATGGTGCGAGTCAACAGGTTGGCGTAGATTGTGGAGAGACTTTTAGCCCGGTTGTCAAACCAGCAACCATACGAACTGTGCTTAGTCTTGCTCTCTCTAAAGCTTGGTCTATTCATCAGTTGGATGTCAAGAATGCTTTCTTACATGGTGAATTAAAAGAAACAGTTTACATGCATCAACCATTGGGGTTTAAGGATACAGATCATCCTAATCATGTCTGTCTTCTGAGGAAATCGTTATACGGGCTCAAGCAAGCTTCTCGCGCCTGGTTCAAACGATTTGCCGACTACGTTTCTTCCATTGGGTTCTCTCAAAGCACATCTGACAACTCTCTTTTCATCTATCGGAATGGTACAACCGTGGCTTACATACTTCTATATGTGGATGATATCATCCTCACTGCTTCTTCAGATGCTCTTCGCAAGTCTATCATGACACTTCTCAGCTCAGAATTTGGTATGAAAGATTTGGGTCCCCTGAGTTACTTCTTGGGTATAGCAGTCAATCGTCATGCCGATGGTCTATTTTTATCCCAACAAAAATATGCAGAAGAGATTATTGAGCGTGCTGGCATGTCCTCGTGTAAGTCTTGTCCTACTCCGGTTGATACTAAACCAAAACTCAGTGCTAAAACTAGCACTCCCTATGCGGATCCCTCTCACTACCGCAGCCTTGCAGGAGCTCTCCAATATCTCACATTCACGAGACCTGACATTTCTTATGCGGTACAACAGATCTGCCTATTTATGCATAATCCCATGGATGAACATATGCATGCTCTTCGGCGCATCTTGCGTTACATTCAGGGTACCCTTCATCATGGACTGCATCTTTATCCTTCTTCGGTATCCTCACTGATTTCATATACAGATGCCGATTGGGGTGGGTGCCCGGATACCAGGCGGTCCACTTCTGGTTACTATGTGTTTCTTGGTGATAACTTACTCTCCTGGTCCTCTAAACGCCAAGCAACATTATCTCGCTCCAGTGCTGAAGCTGAATACCGAGGCGTCGCCAATGTGGTCTCTGAGTCATGTTGGTTACGTAATCTTCTTCTGGAGCTACATTTTCCTATCCCTAAGGCTACTTTAGTTTACTGCGATAATGTTAGTGCAATATACCTTTCCGGTAATCCCGTTCAGCATCAACGCACTAAACATATCGAAATGGATATTCATTTTGTTCGCGAAAAAGTTGCTCGCGGACAAGTACGTGTCTTACATGTCCCCTCGCGCTATCAGATTGCGGATATTTTCACAAAAGGACTTCCTTTGGTGTTATTTCAAGAATTTCGGAACAGTCTCAACGTACGAGAACCTCCCGCTTCGACTGCGGGGGTGTGATAGAATATGTAAATTATTCTAGTATATCTTTTGTAATCTTCTATATTAGGTTAGCATATATTGCGTTGTAATTAGTCATTAATGTTTCTATTTTGTAGCCTTATATTATGCATGTATCTATTATATAAAATGCAAGTCTATCAATGAGAACAACAAGAAAATTACCTTCTTTCATAATCCCTAACCTTTTTCTTAGCGGTTGACTTTTGATTTCTTCCTCCTCTGTCCTATCCATCTGCATCATTGTGTTGTTGTTTTACATAATAATATAGTTATAAATAAAATTGGAGAAAACCCTATCCCTTTTATTTTAATGTAAAGGGTAACTTCTGTAATATACATTCTAAAAGACTTATTTGGTGTAGTACTGTCCTCTAGTGGAGCAATTTTATCAATAGAAAAGTGGAATACGATTCTGGTTATTGAAAATTTAATTGCTATTTGATAAACCATTAATCCTAAAACCATTTTATTAAAAAACACATATTTTTGTTAGTTATACGTACTTACTAAATTTAAGAGCCATTAAATTCATATTCTAAGAACACTTAAGGGCAACAATAACTCAAATGATTGCTTTGAAAGAATCTTTGTTAATGATGCCTTCCTTTCACTGGATAATGACATTCCCAGTTATAACAACTCCTCCATTATAAAATAAGTTTGGACCTAACTCTGTACACTAAAATAAAATATTTCATCTAATTATTGACTTTTGAAAATCAAAATTAATATAAATTATTAAAAATTATGAAACAATAAAATTTACAATGCGTAGTATTTTTTAGATTGTTTGCAATATTCATCATTGTATTGATTAGACAAATTAAAAGGATTTATGATAATTTTGAGTTTAAAAAGTTCTCAAGTTGACTTGAAAAAATTAACATTAATCAAATAATATAAAACGGAGGTAATATAAAAAAAATATTGTTGATGATGCTAAACAAATTTTTATAAGAAATATACATTTAAGGTCACTTATATACTTGTTTCAAGTATATTTTAAACTTTCAATGACACTTATTACTCATGCATCATAACTATTGCTTTAACATTATTAATTTAAAAAAAAATCCTCCGTATTTTGCGTCAGTTATGCTCAATCGTTGATAGAAAACTCGTTTTTTAGTTGCATATATTTATAGCAAAAGAGAGTTGACATACATCAACAAAGAAGAGACAGAGAGATGAAGCAATTCAGCCATTTCAGCCACCGTCATCCTCTACATCTCCAAGAATCTGAAGACAAAAACCAACAAGAAGAGATCATATGCTCAGGCTGTGAGCTAAATATTCAAAGTAATTTAGCCTACACTTGCACTAAGCCAACTTGCAACTTTATCCTCCACAAATCATGCTTAGATTTGCCGCGACAAATCAGACACAAATCACACCCTAAACACTCTTTATCTCTTGTCCCTTCCCCACCTTATAGCGATGGTGAGTTCACTTGCGATGCTTGTGGAGATTCTGGCCATGCTTTTACCTTCCACTGCTCCACATGCAAATTTGATCTTCATGTTGAGTGTGCTTCATTGCCTGAAACCGAAGAGATAGAAGAGCATGAGCACGCGCTTACGCTCTTCTATTGCTTTCCGTTTGAAGAGGAAAAATATAATTTTTGTTGTGAGGTTTGTCATTTTCCTCTTGCGAAGAGCTGCTGGATTTATTGTTGTTTGGCTTGTAAGTATGGTACACATCTGGAGTGTATAGCTGATTATCAGGTATGTAAGAATTAAGTACGAGAAATCGTATTCAAACTCCAGTTGATTTCTGAATTATATATAAATGGCATCGTTATTTGTGCAAAGTGTTTAATTCCAACTCATAAATAATAAATTATTATCAACAAATTTTTATTGTTTGTTCAAGTTGAAATAGCATCTTCAAACACATTTGTCCCAAGTAAACACTCTCTACTATATGGGAAGGGGGTAAAATGCATATATTGCTTCTCAATTTTAGGTATTTTTGGGTATTGAGTCTCTTTCAATTTGAATATTGAGCCTCCATGTGTCACATTGGCGTTAACCTATGTCACACGTGTCATGCCCATGATTCGAACTCAAAACTCTCAATTTGAAATTTTAGTCATAAGACCACCTAAACACCACAAGCCTAACTATTAATTTTACTCAAAGATTAACCTTTATAACAAAACAATTATTTTCCCCCAAATTATTAAAAGATAAAAAGACAAACGTAAAGACAATAAAATTTATCTCAAGCTTTCATTATCAGTTCAGTCTTTATCTTTATCTTTCTCTAAACCTCTCACCTGCACACAGAAAAGCTAGGGTTTATTAACTTTCGTCAAATTGGGGGTTTGTACTGGTCATTTGGATCAATAATCGAATTGGATCTGATGGTGTAATTAAGTGTCTCAAAATCCCCCTTTATTTGTTTATTGATGTCGTCCCTTTATTCACCTTCATCGATCTATTGTGACCCCTTCATTCATTTTCATCTGTGTATTGTCGCTGCTTTAATCCCCTTCACATGTCCATTGTCGCCCTGTAGACACTTGAAATTTTGTGTTCCTATTACTAACCATGCAGGAGGGCTGAATTGTGTTTTATCTTCTAGAGACAACCCTTGAAGTCAAAATTATCAAATCAAACTCCGGAGACAACCTTGGGAGATCAAGTCAAGCCCCGGAGACAACCCCAGGAGATCAAGTCAAGCCCCGGTGACAACCCCGTGAGATCAAATCCAAACCCCAGAGACAACTCTAGGAGATCAAGTCAAACCCCGGTGACATCTCCAGGAGATCAAGCCAAAACCCGGCAACAACCGCGAGAAACATTAAACCAACCTCAGAGATAACCCTGAGAAAAGACAGCTACAACAACATCAAGCCCGGAACCACCTCGGAAGGGGCAAAATAGTAATTTTACCAACTCAGCATCAATTCAACCTAAATCACTCCAAAAGAGGTCATATAGAACCATAATATCATTACCAAGTGAAAACAGCACAAGACAATTCAATGGATGGACTGCGAAGACTTGAAGATTTGGTCATCGACCCATCTAAAAGGTCAAATCCCATGTCATTATGTAGCTCTTGTTAAGGGTTTCCAGAAAGGTATAGCATGCCTCCATCGTATTCTCGGATTGAAAGTTATAAAGGTTCTAGCGGACAGCGTGTTGATCCAAGTGCATGTACTTCGAGACGACGAGACCCATGGGCCCTGGGTCCACTCGGGCAGCCGCAGGTAGACCCGCGGCTACTTTGGTCTATAAATAGAACCCCCCCCCCCCAATTAGCCAAAAAAAGAAGAAGAAGAAAACAGAGGGAATTTTGTCCATTTTAGCTCTTAACCTCTCCTATAGTGTTCCAAACTTCAATATTCTTCTTTGTAAACACTTATATATATATATATATATACTACAACATATCAAATTTTAACCGGTGGAAACAAAGTTTTGAAGCTCCAAAAGCAGTCTAAAGCCTTTCTTGCGGAACACTGTAAGATCTTTTCTGATTTGAAGCTTTCTCGCTTTAATATATATATATATATATATATATATATATATATATATATATATATATATTAATTGTTTACTACGATTAAACACCAGTTTTAACTGTTTATTTAATGTAAAGTTGTAATATTCAGAGTTTGTGAACTAGATTTATCTAAATCTAGCCATATCTAACTTTTAACCGGTTCAAAAGTTGTAAAACTGGAACCGTTAAGCTAGAATGGCTAAGATTTATTTAAATCTAGTTTTCTTTCTAGTTTTTTATAAATATTAAGCAAGCGCGCTACCCTAGATCTGTATCTAGAGGAAGCTGGAAGCTTTAACTACACGCATGTAGGGATTTAACTGATGAATCCTCTGTTTTGTGACGTTTAGATTAAATATCTGTTTTATTTCAGTACATTTGTTATGCAGGCTATTCATAAAACATTATGTGAGCCTAGGAGCCACGGGATCTAAGATCCCGCTGATGGATCTAGATATGGTTCCCATGATGGATCCTTTTCAGTTGTACAAATATTAGCTTGTAAATTATATTTGTGGTGCTCGGGTCACTTTGATGGCTTTCATGCCCATAAGGAGCTCGACACTTATATGTATATTATTTTTTCGAAGAAGCTTCACATCTCGAGAATAAAATCAAAAAAAGCCGAATACGGAATAAAAAATGGAAGTATCAAATGCCTCAATTACTATGTGAGCATACGGGTTTGAAAACCTGTTTTCAAAACATCATTTTATGAATATTTTGCTTAAAATTAAACTTTTATACAAGTCAAACCCTTTGTATATAGGTGCAAAAGAGGCATATCACTACTTCTAAATAATGCACTTAGGCCCAATTAACTGCACACACTTCAAATAATTAGGGAATTGAAAAGATGCGATAATCATGTGTTTACGAAAGTCGGGGGGTGCTTAACACCTCCCCCCGCTTAACCAAGCCCCCGAACGCTATGAATCTTGATTTCCAAGGCCTGTTAAACAGAGTCCAATAATTGGGCCTTTTTGCAAAACTTTTCATAATTCGGTTGAGTTGGTACAACCATTTCACTACTACTAATTGGCGACTCTGAATTTTTAAATCGTCGACATTTTGTGTCGGACCCTTTTGTCAAACTCGCCCTTTCAAACAAAAATCTAAACAAATATAAGGAACATAAAGGGTAAGAAAGACTAAAAGCGGAATTCCAAAAAAAAAAAAAATTCCCGACGTCGACATGTGGCCGCGAATCTGCTGGGGACAGTAGAGGGCTTAAGCCGCATTTCAACCTTTTCAAAATCCTTTCTTATCTGCTTGTGTGTGAATGTTGTCTTTACATTAAATGGATGTGAATGAATGTTCTATTTACTGCACTTTAGTGCCTCACACAATCTCTGTGTTTTGTATTAGTGCCTCGCATAACGTCATCATTTCATACGGTGAGACACGATGTATGTGAATGTATGTTGTGTGATATATTCCTCCACCAGGAGGCAAACCCGTCAGTGTTTAATTACTGGACTCAACGGAGAATAATCCCGCGAGGCTTAGGAAAGGCACCACTCAGATATGCTCCAATTGAAAAATCGGATTAGCTTCCCATCTAGTAGATTGTGATGTTCTAGGGACCTTCATGCCGAAAAGCAGCAAGAGTAGCCTAAGATAGGGCAGCCTATGATAAACCGAATGCGAAGGGGAGTCTCTTCATGTCTTTCCCTTTCAATTCCATATAAATTTCGATTCAATGTAAATTACGATTCCATGTAAATAAAAAGAAAAGAAAAAAAATGTAAATATACATTCCATTCCCTATCAAAACCTATCATGTTATCATGCCATCAAAACAACTGACATCTGTTTTGTAGGAAAATATTAAAAACCCCCTAAAACGGACACATTGCATACCATGCAAACTATTAGTGTTTACCAAGACTAAACTACATAATCTTTTTATAGGGAAGTAATTGGTCCCGTTACTCGATTAAAGTTTAAAAAGGCACTAAGCCCAACTTCAGACATGGCTGTAAGTGCCCAACCTGAATCCACTCTTGTTTCTCGAGAGGAGTTCAAGGGACTAAGAAACTAGATAACAGAATTAGCTGTCTTTTTGGAAGAACAAAACAAAAAGACTCAGGGTCAACAAATACCCATTCAAACAGAGTTCTTTGCACAAGGAGGAAGCTAGGATACTAACAAGAAAGAAAAGGAAGTGCAAATACCTAAAACTCAGACCCAAAAACCCAACAAAACCCCTGAAATCACCAATCTTAAAGAAGATCGGGAAACTGGTGATATTCAAAAGAAAGTTCAGCAAATGGAAGAAGCCATCTGGTCAATCAAAGGGACTATAGCATATGAAAACGTAACTTATTTAGAACTCTGCATCTTTCTTGGGGTTCATTATCCAGACAAGTTCAAAACTCCTGATTTTGAGAAATATGACAGATTGGGAGATCCTTACACTCATTTGAAGGTGTTTATTGGAGAACTTGGGTCATATGCCTAGGATGAAAAGCTAAGGATTTAGTTGTTCTAGAAAAGTTTAATTGGAGAGGCCAGAGCATGGTATACCAGACTGGAAAATTCCAAAATTCACAGCTGGGAAGAGCTAGCCCATGCCTTTTTAAATCAATACAACTTCCAGTCACAAATGGCTCTATACAAATATCAAATTACCAAAGTCAAAAAGCAGAATATTGAGACATTCAGAGAATATGCCCAAAGATGGAGATGTCTAGCTGCTCAAGTTATTCCATCAATAAAAGAAACTGAGATGGTAATGACCTTCATTGACAGACAAGAAGCTCCGTTCTGTGAGAGGGTCCAGGCAGGAATAGGAAAACCATTCTCAGAAATGATTAAACACGGAGAATTGGCTGAAATGGGGTTGAAGTTCCGAAAGATTAAAGACCTTACTGCTTTAGAAGCCGTGGCTGAGCACATTCAAGCTAGAAATTATGAGAATAACCCTCGAAGGGTTCATAAAAAGAAAGAAGAAGATGTATCCTTGGTACTGCAAGGACAAACTCAGAAAGGCAATCAAAACTTGCCTATCCAAAGGAAAAATTATTCCCCTTTTTAAGCATCTGCACAATCCTCAAATCCTCAATTGCAAAAAGTTGGAGTGGTCAGACGTCGAAGAGTTTTCACACCCTTAGGGGATTCATTGGAAAATATACTCAAAATTCTAACAACGCAAAAAAAGATTGTCCAGCTCCTTTCCCCATCCAATCCAAGTGGAAGGAATTTTGATACAAATAAGAAATGTGCTTATCATTCTGGAGCTCTAGGTCATAATACCCAAGATCGTTGGTCTCTCAAACACAAAATCTAAGATATGATAGACAGTGGGGAAATTCTGGTGACTATACAAGAGCAACCAAATGTGCAAGATAATCCTCTGCCTCAACACAAAGAAGAGAATATCAACATGATCAGCAGGGGGAGTGGAGAAAGTTCTAATTACCTCAAATATGTAGGTGATTTTCCCTAAACAAGCAAAGATAATTCTAATAAATGTGATTATTCAGAATTTCGATTTATAAAAGAGCAAGAAATGAAGTCTATCAAAGAAAAGATTGATCAACTGACAGAACTGGTGATACATCAGCACCGAGTAACTCGACAGCTGATCAGTCAAGGGCATACAAGTCTCATCTCCCTTATCACAAGGAATCAACAACAATTCCACGAGAATGAAACTTTGGTAGAAAAACATGCAAGAAAAATTAGAGCCCAGTCTCGTTGGGACTATGCAGACTAAAGGAAGTTCACTCCTTTGGGTCAACTAATGGAGGAGATTCTGTAGATGTTGATCAATGAAGGGAAGATCACAAAACTGTTATCCCCAATCAATCCACGTACCAAGAGGTTTGATGCTATCGGGGTCTGTCAATACCATTCTAATACTCGGGGTTATAACACAAAAAGCTGTTGGGCACTTCATCATCTAATCTAGAATATTATTGACATCGGTGACCTGCAAATGGCAAATAATGATAATATCTTGCCTGAAGAAGAGGAGATATTCCCTCCTGGAACACAAAGATGGAAGGAAGTCATAGCAGTCATATCCTCTGAAGGAGACTTGTCTGTAACACCTCTTGTAATCTAAGGAATAAATGTCAAAGGAGTAATATGAGAGTGGCTGCGCGCGAACCTCTAATATTGCCCTTTAGACCACAGTATCTTATCATCAGCTTAAAAAGAGTCCTATGGAACTATGGGAAAGATGGGGGACTAACATCAAACCACACTGCTACTATATTGAAAGAAAACTCGATGTATCTACCTCAACGAGTATCAACGAGTAATGAAGCCAATCATTAAATCCACGGGAAGAGTTCCCAAGGAGAAAATTAAAGAATTCCTCAGCAAGATGGGTCATAATGAAGCCAAAGTGGTGCAAAGATTAAAAGAAGCACCCCGACAGATATCCATTCTGGATTAGGTTTTATCTTCGGAAGATCATTGCAAGGTCTTAGTGAAAGTACTGGAAGAAGCTCACATGCCAAAGTCAATAGATACCAAGAATTTTCATTTTTTGGTAGATCACATTTTCGACAGTAATGTGATATCTTTCACTGATGATGACATACCATCCGAAAGGACGGGTCATTACAAGTCATTGCACATAGTAGTGATGTCCTCAGGATATGTGGTAGGAGGTGTGTTGGAGGATCGGACTTGAACATCTGTCCCTATGACACGTTGGAAAGAATGAAGATCAATCTAAAGCGAACCTAGACTAGTCATATAGTCATAAGGGCCTTCGATGGATCTAGGCGGGAAGTTGTAGGAGAAATCGAACTTCCAGTGGAGATTGGTCCACATACCTTCTACATATCCTTTCAAGTGCTAAACATCACCACATGATATAATTTCCTGTTGGGAATGCCATGGATCCATATGGCAGGTGTAGTTTCGTCTACCCTTCATCAATAGGTTAAATACATCATTAACAGTAACCTGGTAACTGTCAATGCCGAGCCAGAATATCCTGTTCATACACAAAGCGATATGCCTGTAATCAGTCTCGATGAAGGAGTTGAACCTATCAGTTTTCAAGCCCTTAAGGTGAGTAATACTCGGTACCAACCTATTGGAGCCCCTGCTTTAAAGCCCTAAGTTTCCACCGAAGTAATGTCGGCTAGTCAAGAAATGATATCCTTGGGTTTCTGGCATGGACAAGGGTTAGGGAAAAGTCAACAAGGAATCAGAAGCCCAGTTCAAATTTTGAGTCAGACAAGGAAGGCTGGATTAGGCTATTCATCTGGATCAGACCATCGGAACCCGCACAAACATCCACCGGTTCCTTCCTCTACCATTCTGCTACCAAACCTTACGGATGCAGGATTTGTGAAACGAACAAGTAAAATCCATGTGGCTATATTAGGAATGCTAATTCCCAAGGTTAATCCAGCCAGTGAAAAAGAAATCCAGATTCCTATTAAGGAAGACAAGGAATAGAATGAAGGGTTCCTGCAAGAAGTGCAAATCCGGTTGGTAAAGGTACCTTTTCTGGCACATACTGAGGGTATGAACGAGGATATCCCAGATGATAACTATCCAGAAGATCAAATCCTGACCTCTCGCATAAATATGGCTAAGGAGAACTGGTCAAAGAAAAGTACTGACCTTGATATGAATCCAGTCATGATCATCATCAAAGAGGAGGAGAACATCATTTATCCCTTCATCACAGCTGTCCACAAAGACTTGACTCTGAACAACTGGAGCAGCACCCCTTACATCTATCAAAAAGGGTAAAAAGGGCAGAAAGTCTATCTGCCCTGAAGTGTAAATATTATTGACTACTTACTTTTGATGCACTGTATTAGCAGTTACTTTTGTCATGCTTTTGCTAACTCTTTGTATGATCAAAAAATTTCATATATTAAGCGAAAGTTTTTTGTTTTTAGGATTCTAGAGTTGGATTTGTCAAGCCTTGCTGATGAAATGCCAAATCTCCATAATGACTACAACTTTGATGTAGAGTTAGACTTTGACTTGATGGGAATTGAGAAAAAGGAGATAGAGGACTATGAGGTGCTTTAGGAGATCAAAGAATGGGTCAAAGACAAACCCAAACCAAGCCTTGATCAAACCATTTCTGTCAATATCGGAACCTCAGAAAACTCTAAAGAAATCCAGTTAGGCATGGACCTTACCCCAAACCAAAGAAAAGACCTGATTGCTCTACTAACTCAATTTCAGGATGTGTTTGCATGGTCATATGAGGACATGATTGGTTTGTCTACTGACATTGTCATCCACCGACTGCCCATTAAAGAAGGATTCAAGCCAGTCAAACAAAAGCTTAGGCGACTAAATCCTGAGTGGAGTCTGAAAGTCAAAGAAGAAATTATTAAACCATTCAAAACCGACATAATCATGGTATCAACCTACCCTGAGTGGCTGTCTAATATAGTTCATGTGCCTAAGCCTAGAGGAAATGTACGAGTATGCGTGGATTATCGAGATTTGAACAAAGCTTGTCTCAAGGAAAACTTTATAGTACCTTTTATCCACATACTAATAGACAACACGGCGTAGTATGACATGTATTCTTTTGTTAATTTCTTCACCTAGTATCATTAGATCATGGTTGCTGAAGAGGACAGGGAGAAAAAAACCATAATTACTCCCTGGGGAACCTTTTGTTACATACGTTTATCTTTCCGCCTTATCAATGCCGGTGTCACCTATCAGTGAGCCATGATGGCCCTTTTTCATGACATAATGCATAAAGAAATAGAGGTCTGTGTGGATGACATCATCATTAAATCTCGAAAGGAAGATGACCATATCGACCATCCCAAAAATCTTTTCAACCGGTTACGTAAATACAACTTGAAGCTAAATCCGGCTAAATGTGCCTTCGGTGTCAAATCATGCAAGTTGTTGGGATTTCTAGTAAGCAACAGAGGCATCAAATTGGATCCCGCCAAATTTAAAACAATCACTGAGATGCTCATGCCCCGAACAGAAAAGGAAATACAGGATTTTCTGGGGAGAATCAATTTCATAAGCAGATTCATATCTCAACTCACAGTAACGTGTGAGCCCATCTTTAAGTTGTTAAGGAAAAATTCCTCCATTAAGTGGAATGAAGAGTGTCAAAAAGTTTTCCTTTCCATCAAAAAGTAGTTGATTAAAGCTCTTGTCTTAGTACCCCTAAGAGATAATGTTCCCATGTTTATGTACATGTCATTCAATGACAATGCTATGGGTTACATGTTGGGACAAAAAGATAATAGAGGTAAGGAAAGAGCTATCTATTATCTCAGCAAAAGATTCAGTAGTGGCGAGCAGAAGTACGCTTTGATTGAAAAGACCTATTGTGCATTAGCATGGGCCGCCATGAGATTATAACATTATCTTCATGGGCACACAACCTATCTCATATTCCGCATGGATCCTCTGAAGTATGTATTCAACAAACCTATGTTGAATTTCTGACTATCCAAATGGCAGTTGATCCTCCAACAATTTGACATCATCTATGTGACTCAAAAGTCCATCAAAGGTCAAGGAATTTCAGATCAATTGACCGAAGCACCATCAGGGAATTTCGAACCCCTGGAAATGTATTTGTCGGATGATGGAATAATAACAATTCAACAGATCTATCGAGAAAATATAGTCCAATCTTGGAAATTATATTTTGATGGAGGTCGTAAACATGGAAGGCGTCAGAGCAGGGGCAGTTCTTGTATCTATAATAGGGGAACAATATCCCATGTCCATCAAGCTACATTTTTTCAACATCAATAATACGGCTAAGTATGAAGGTTGTATAATGGGATTGAAACTGGCCCAATCCATGGATATCAAACGGTTGTTGGTCTTTGGGGATTCCGAGCTGGTCATCAAGCAAACCACCGGGGCATATCACACCAATGAATTGCATTTACTGCCCTATCATCGGCAAGTTATCAAGATGGCTATGGAGTTCAAAGAAATGGCCTTCATTCATATCCCTCGAAACATAAATGATTTTGCAGATGCACTAGCAACGCTGGCTTCCTTAATCAATATATCTGAAAAGGGAGGAATCCCAGATATCAAATTTGCAAGACAAAAGGCATCAGCCTATGGAACTTACATTGGAGAAGTATCAAACGAATTGCCTCCCATCAAACAGCTTTGGTTTCAGGATATCAAAGAATATCTTCGAGATAGATCTACGCCCACTGGGGCAAGTCAAGCTGAAAGAGCGAATCCATAAAATGGCCCTAAAATTCTATTTAAGCGGAGACACACTTTACAAAAGGGATACGGGAATAAGCTTTTTATGATGCCTGGACAAAGATCAAGCCCAAAGACTCATGGATGAAGTCCATGGTGACGTATGTGGTCCACACATGAGCGATCCTTTACTTGCCAAGAAGATAATAAGAACAAGGCATTAGTGGATTTCTCTCAAAGCCGGCTGTGATGATCACGTCAGGAGAAACTATCAATGCCAAGTTCATGGAAATGTCATCCACGCTCCTCCAAATGAATTGCATTGTATGAGCTCACCGTGGCCCTTTTCAATGTGGGGAATAGACGTGATTGGGCCAATAGAACCCAAAGTCAGCAATGGTCATCGATTCATCTTTACTATGATTGATTACTTCCCCAAATGGGTAGAAGCGGCCTCTTTTCCCAAAGTCACCAAAGAGGTAATCATTGGTTTCGTCATAAATAATATCATCTGTCGATATGGACAACCGGAGGTGATTGTATCAGACAATGATAAGAATCTAAACAACCAGATGATGAAGGAATTATGCAGCAAATTCCACATCAAACATCTTAACTTCGTCATCTATCGTCCCAAAATGAATGGTGCGGTCGAAGCAACTAACAAGAATATCAAGAAAATTATGTAAAAGATGTCCGCCAATCACAAGGGATGGCCTGACTTATTGCCTCTAACTCTGCTAGCCTATAGAACGCCAATGCACACTTCTACTAGGGCTACCCCTTACTCGTTAGTCTATGGCATGGAAGCAGTACTCCCCATAGAAGTAGAAATGGAGTCATTAAGAGTGTTAATAGATGCTCAGATGGAGAAAGACCATTGGTTGCAAAAGCGATACCACCAGTTATCTCTGATAGATGAGAGGAGGTCTACAACTATCTTTCATGGTCAATTATATCAGCAGAGGATTGCTCGGTCATACAACAAGAAAGTCTAGCTTCGGCAATTTAAAGAAAATAACTTGGTGTTAAAGAAAGTCCTTGCTAATCAAGATCAATCTAAAGGAATGTTCTCCCCGAATTGGGAAAGCCCTTTCATTGTCAAGGAAGTATTGACAGGAAGAGCCCTCAGACTGCAAGAAATGGACGGTGAAGAATTTCCCTAGCTTATTAACTCAGACACCGTAAAGAGGTATTATGTTTGAAATGCTTGTAAATCACCATCCTGGTCTTAAAAAAATCATCAATCAAGTCAATTCAGGTTTTCACTACAAAGCTTGAACTACGAAAGACCTGATCTCCCCCCATCAATGGGAGTACGTAGGCAGCCATCTATGGTGTAGTCAAACCAAATAGAAAAATCCAAAAACCCCGTAAACCAAGCTTAAACCTTAATAAACACCTCTCAAATTCCCAGAATATCTCTCTCCCTGTACAAAGTACCAGCTTCAAACCATTCAAGCCAAGCCTGAACTATGTAAGACTTGACCTCCCTCCAGGAGTATGTAGGCAACCATCTATGGTGCGGTTGAACCCTCAAAAGAAAGCCAAACACTTTGCCTAAACCTTAACCATATCCAAAGACCAGTTTCAAGACACCAAAAGTTGGTATATCCAATAATCTTAAAGATCAACAAACCATTTTGAGAGATCCTGGGATATCTCAAGGTCAATCCATCAAAGAGAAGTTCGGGACACATCAAGATGGCAAGTTATAAAGAATATGGCAACTATCAAGCAAGTGACAAGACATATCTAAAAGGGAAGTGAAGCAAAATATATTTCCTTGCCATATAATACTGTTTGATATATACAATGTATCATATGCATGACAAAAATGACTAACCTAGTCTATATATGAAAATAAAAGTCAGTCTATAAACCCGTAGATAAACGGGATAACAAGTCAACATGGCATCCCTCTCAGAAGATGGAGGTGAATCTATAAGCTCCTGCCCCAAGGTCTCCATGTGAGCCAAAAGATTCACAACCATTTGCATAGTGCTACCATGATCATCTATGAATGCACTCATATCTGTCATAATGCTGGCCGTGTAGGATCTAAGTGAAACACTATCAGCAATAGTAGCATCACGAGCAGCTTGAGCCTCATCCCACTCAATAAAAGTAGCATCCCGAGCCGCTCGAGCATCATCCCTCTCAACAAAAGCAGCATCCTGAGTAGCTCGAGCGTCATCCCTCTAAACAAAAGCAGCATCCCGACTAGCTCGAACATCATCTCTCTAAAAAAAAGTAGCATCTCATCCAGAAAGAGCTGTTAACATTAGTGCCCTAGCCTGATCCCTCTCAAATGTCATAAGATGTAGCCTCTACTCTAAAGACTCTGCAGAAGGTGGTGTCGTAGCAGTAGAAGGGCTAGGGGTGTCATTGACTAAGGTTGTCGTCAAACTAGTAAATAGCTCATTCTCGGTGGAAAAATTAGGGTCTTCCATAGGCTCCTCATCATCAGAATCAATACTCAGCTCTGAGTGAACAAACATAGCCAATGTAATATCTGCTTCTAGCCATGCAGAATACTCTAAAGATCGACCCGGATGACTAGTCAAACAATTAGCCCTCTCGCGACGAGTCCAATAATCATATATCCTGGTCAAGTCATCTGCTTACAAAAATGGAGCTGATAGTCACTGACCCAAGTCTCTATCAAAGGGGTGAATATCCTGAAACTGATCAAACTGTCCCATAACAGCCAGTGTATGTTACATGGTCACACCTCTCAAACCAGCCAGGGGTAGATAATCCATGCCAACCGTATGAGTAATAAAGCTCTAAGGAGAGATGAGTCTTGAAAAAGGCAAAATCACAAATGGATCCTTGATCACTGTCAGAAAAGCCAACCAAGATGCAACATTTGTACACTCAGTCGGTCGAAAAGAATAAGATATGGTTATCTCATGAGTGAAGAAGTACCCATGATGTCTAAAAGTGCCAATTGATCTCAAATAGGTCATGAACCATACGTACAACAAGACGACATTGTCCCTGAAAAACCCACAGGATGGGTATAGCAAAAGGTGGTCGACCTCAAGGTCTTTGCCAATATCATGGGCAAGATAGTGTAATTCTCCCTGAGAGCACGAACCACTGTAATCAGGCCAATGTCCAAATGGTCCATATATAGTGGCATGTACAAATAGGCCACGACGCACATCAATAGAATATCTACGTAGGCAACCTGCCACTCATCCTTAGTAATGGTGAAGTCTCCTGAATGCCGTAGATAGCTGTCTGGTGATCCAAATTGATCAATCTAGAAATCCAAGGACACCACATGCCTTAAAGTGATCTAATCCATGAGAACTCGGCGTCGTAAGCCGATCAGTGTCATAAACTACCATCTCATATCACCGATAGCCATCCTAGCACAAGGTCGATCTAAGGGCAAATCACTGAGTTGCTTATACTCCTCCAATGTAGGAATCAACTCATGGATATCAAATCTAAAAACTTGTATCTCAGGTTTCCAACAAGATAATATGTCGTCTACAAAACTCATTGGTACATGGAACGTCAGAATGGTCATAGAATGCCTCAATAGCTGATCAACTATCACCCGATCTGTGGGAGACACTATCATACCATAATCTCAAAGAAGAGGCTATCAGTGTTAGTGGGATATGCTCAATCTGACTAACGGTAGATGAAGACATCTGTTGAACCGTATCATAAGACTATCCAGAGGTCAACACTAAACTCACCTATGAATGCATATCCATGGCATAATGCATGCATCATGATTAATAACGATGATAAATGACAATATGATTCAAAGAATACAAAGCATTACATATACAGTCCTAAATACAACATCATAAAGATTAAATACATCATTTCTGTCTATAATTGAAAAATAAAAAGTACAGGGAAATGGGGCACAGTTGCCCAATAACTAACGGAGGCCTATCAAAAGATATAACGAGAAATAGGGCACATCCGCCCAATATCTAACATAGGCCTATCAAAAGAGATAACGAGAAATTTATCCAAAGAAATCTATGATGTCTACATCATCCAATCGATCAACCTATTGTAACTCCACCTAAGCCACTTTATCTCTACTGGAGGGAACATCGGGTCGATACAGAGGGGGATCTGCTCTGGTGAAACTATCAGAATAGGGGCCACCTGAGGGGCCAACACCAGATCTGGACGGATCAAAAGAATCTACCTCCGAAGGATCTTTGCCAAGGTGTCTGATAAAGAAAGCTATCAATCTATGCCAAATGAGTGGGCTCTCGGACACAGGCAATCCAGTCTATCATCATTATAGACCCATGAACCATATCACCCATGAATTGAGTGGTGCGGGTCTGAGCCCCAATGGTGCGAGGGAACCACCAACGGTAAAAAGCCTCCTGAGTAAAAGGGCTTTCTAATAAAGTGAAGCCATCTAAACCCATCAGGGGAATCTCGGTGATCGACTGAGATAAAGGCCAATGTCGTCTAGCAGAAGGAGAGAATGAAATACGAATCTCCTCTGTGATACTCTTGATATCACGTTCTCCCAAATAGAGCTCTTAGCCTCCTTCAGTCAGGAGAAGGATCCGAAGGGTGGATAATACATACTATACCCCGGTCAAAAAACTACCCTCAAAGCCTACTGCCAAATGGTCCTCGGAGTAAGGAACCCATGTGATGACATCGACAGTCAACAACTCCAAATACAACCGAGAATAGGTAAACCCCTCTACTACAGGAACCTCTGCAAGAGTGGAGTGATGCCATCGCCGTCCCCATGGATAGGTCTCCAGACCTAAGGTAGTAACTGGGCAAAGGTAAGGAAGCCTCTCATAGGCCCAAAACTGAAAATATAAAAATTAAATGTCATCAGTTATGAAGATTAATTGCTTGAATAGAGGAAATGAGGAGATAATGAGAAATTACTCGCCACTAAAAATGGGTAAAAGCCTAGCCAAACCTCCATTACACCCTCTGACCATAGGCACATCCCACGAAGAAAATAGACAAAGGAGAATGTGCCTCAGTCAAAAATTTTGATGCGATCCACATCACGAGTGGCGCTGACCACGACAAAAGAAACTGTCTAGGAGTTTTCTGCTAGAAAATAACCCATGATGATGATCAAGAACAATCGCCGAGGAATGAAATCTTTAATCCTCTGATCGCCGAAGAATGTGAAAGGTCTGACCCTTGAGGGCCATAACCGAAACTCCCAAAAGGGATCAAACTGTAAGTGGTTAAATGTCAGAGTCTCCTTTGTAAAATGGACTGTCCACATGCACAATCCATCGATGTCATCATCACCTCACAATCCAGCAAATGGAGAGACTGAGTCTGGTGAAACCAGTACTTAGACAAAGCCCTCAGATAACCCCAGGGACAACGATAGGGAGAAATAGAAAAGAAAGCCTGAAAGCCCTATGAATGGACAATCTCCCGGTACTCTAGATGGAGGATCTGGTATAAGGAGTGAATGCTAAATCAGTTCCCCCTAGGCTGAGTAAAGCTAGAAACATGCATTAAATGGAAAAATCAAGATGAAACCATTGTCTCAAAAGGGGAAAAAGAAAAATACATAACAAAAAGCTTATACTACCTCATTGGCATGGAGATAGATCGAAGAATGGTGTCTCAAATCCTCTAAAAGATCTGGAATCATTATGCTGATGGCTGGAAGATCCTGATACGGGTTAGTAGAAGGAGCAGGATCCACAATAGGAACATCCTCCTCGTCGTGCACAACATCCGGCCTATTAACTTGGATAGGGTGAATCACTGACTCAATCAACCGACGAGGTTATCGGGCTGGACGAGGCTGAGGAACATCAGAAACTCTCCTCCTCACACCTGTGGAGGCCCTGCGAGAGCTAATCGGTCTATCTGAATCCATGACCTGAACAAAATCTCCAAATCACCTCAGAAAAGGTGAGGTAAGTTCTAAACTTAGATCTTATTAAATTTAAATCATTGCTTCATGCATAGTCTAAGTCCTAATGCATGTATTTATTTAACATACATCCCCAGTAGAGTTAAAATTGCATGTTTATTAAATGCTCAGACTCGTGAAATTTTTTTGCCAGAGTCTCCTTTGTAAAATGGACTGTCCACATGCACATAGGCATGACTAGCTGGTCATTTAGTAGCACACCAACCCAATATCAAAGATATAAATATTAAACATTAAAAATAAGTCATAATGGTAGCCAAATTACCATGTTCATTTTTTTGAAAAACTCGTGCTCATTTTGTCCTCAAATAGGATGTTAACTAGCAAAAAAGGGTGCCTAGTGACTGTCTCGGAAATCAGTTTTTTTCACATCAGTATGTTCAACATGATAAAATATTAACATTTACTGAGTTTAATAATTTTTATCAAGTCATATGAGCATGCATATTCGCTATATTGTGTTTAGAAGCATTCTATATGAAATCTAACTTTCTAACGGTTAAAACTTGAAAAGAAAACTTGTAAACATTACCAGGGTAGTGTAGAACATTTGTACGATGACGGATTTTACAAAAAGCAGCCCGAACTCAGTAGATCTAAAGAAGAATTTTAGATTTTTCAGTATAGTTCAACTTGAAAATGACTTGTGAAAGGAACGGGGGGAGTAAATATACCCACGGGGAGCCGCGGGTCAACCCGCAGCAGCCGCGGGTCTACCTGTGGCCACATAGGGTGGGTCCCACCCCCTCCAGTTCTATCAAATTTGAGTTACAATGGAGTTCCTAGAAGCTGAAAAGTCAAATCAGGAAAAAAAGTTCTACGCGATTGAGTAGAAAAGGTCTGAAACCCTAATTTCTGATATCAAACTTCTGATATTTTTGTAAGTCAGGTATTAACCCGGATGTGGGGTTTAGAAAGCAGATGATAGAGATTATTAAAAACAATCCTTGTCAAAACATCGGGAAGGTTCGGGGTCACGAACCGTTGGTCTTAAATGCATCAAAATGTCCATATTTGTTCAAGGGTATAATTCATCAGAAAGATATCCCTAGCAGAGATATCAGGTATGTTTGATAGTGTAAACCATTGGCGACAACTCTAGCATAGCATCGGGAAAGAGCAGGTGATGTAAGCCGTTGAAAACTACTTCAACTCAGGTCAGAATGATTGACAGTGTAAACCATTGGCGACAACTCCAGCGCAACATCGGGAAAGAGCCGGTGATGTAAGCCGTTAAAAACTACTTCAACGAAGGTCAGAATAATTGACAGTGCAAACCATTGGCGACAACTCCAGCGTAGCATCTGGAAAAAGTCGGTGATGTAAGCCATTGAAAACTACTTCAACGAAGGTCAGAATGATTGACAGTGCAAACCATTGGCGATAACTACAACTTAGCATCGGGAAAGAGCCAGTGATGTAAGCCATTGAAAACTACTTCAATGAAGGTCAGGAAGATTGACAATGCAAACCATTGGTGACAACTCCAGCGTAGCATCAGAAAGATCAAGTAATATAAGCCGTTAAAAACTACTTCAACGAAGGTCATAATGATTGACAGTGTCAACCGTTGGCGATAACTCCAGCATAGCATTGGGAAGGGTCCGGTGATGTAAGCCGTTGAAAACTACTTCAACGAAGGTCATAATGACTGATAGTGCAAATCGTTGGCGATAACTCCAGTGTAGCATCAGGAAAGATCTGATGATGAAAGCCGTGGAAAACTATCTTCCACGAGAAGGACCGATGATGGAATATGTTATATAAATCTCCAACTGAGGCACCACGAAGGTTCAATGATTTTTAGACCGTTGTAAATTACTATTTAAGTAGGCACCGAGGAAATTCGATGATGGTCAACCTTCACAAAACTACTATTCGAGTAGGTATTATGAGGATGCTGTGAAAGCAATCAATAAAAATTCTATCTCTAGCAGAGCTATCAACATTTACCTGATAGAAAGCCAGGGCGATGGTGATAATCCCAGCGTAACGGCAGGAAGAATCCAATGATGGAAGCCAAGGCAAGCTATCATCAGGATAAATAACAATAATCCCCAGTGAGTCACTTGCAAATAGAGAGGAACATCCCTAGTGGAGGTATAAGTCAGAAAGCGTATCTGAAAATAAAGAACATTGGCGATAACCCCCACATTGAATTCAGAAAAGTCCAGTGGTATCAACTATAGGAAAATCTCCCCAGCAGGGATCTTGAAAACATCTCTACAACATGACGTCAAATCAGTCTCAATGGCACTAACGGACATTTCAAACCGTTGGCAACAACCCCAGTGTAGCATTGGGAAAGATCTGGTGATGAAATCTTTGCAAACTACCAATCGGGCAGGCATCGAGAAAGATCTGGTGATGAAAGCTTTGTAAAATACCGTCCAAGTAGACATCAAGGCAATTCATTAGAGACCATCATTGACGACTCCATCCCTAGCAGAATTGGCGAAAACAGTCAGTGATACAATACCGTTGGAAATAATTCCAACCAAAAACATTCAGTATCCATAACATCATATCATACTGTATTGCATGACATCATTTAGTCTTATCATATTTCAAGTGTCTAGTAATTTTTATCCTATTCATTCCATTACATTGCATAAACATGATAAAGAGGGGCATCTATAGACACTCAAAATTTTACATTCCTGTTACTAACCATGTAAGAGGGCAGAAACATCTTTTATCTACTAGAGACAACCTTGGAAGTCAAAATCATCAAATCAAACCTCGGAGGCAATCCCTATAGATCAAGTCAAGCCCCGATGACAACCCAGGGAGATCAAATCCAACCCCCGAAGACAACCCTGGGAGATCAAGTCAAACCCCAGAGACAACCTCGAGAGATCAAGTCTAAGCCCCATAGACAATCTCGAGAGATCAAGTTAAACCCCGGTGACAACCCCCAAAACCCCGGGAGATCAAATCCAAATCCCGGTGACAACCCGAGGAGATAAAGCCAAAACCCAATAACAACCCCGGGAAACATCAAACCAACCTAGGAGACAACCCTAAGAAAAGACAGCTACAACTGCATCAAGTCCGGAACCACCCCAGGAGAGGCAAAATAGTAATTTTTCCAACTCATCATCAATTCAGCCCAAATTACTACAAAAGAGGTCATGCATAACCATAATATCAATCCCGAGTGAAAATAGTACAAGACAGCTCAACGGATAGATTGGGAAGACTTGAAGATCTGGTCATGGACCCATCTTCCCATATTCAGAAAAGATCAAATCCCATGTCATTGTGTAGCTCTCGTCAAACGCTTTCTGGAAAGGTATAGCACGCCTCCATCAGATTCCCAGATTGAAAGTTATGAAAGTTTGAGCGGACATCACGTTGATCTGAGTGCATGTACTTCGAGACGACGGGACCCACAGGGCCCAGGCCCACCCGAGCAACCGCAGGTAGACCAGCGGCTACTTTGGTCTATAAATAGACCCCCCCCCATCAGCCAAAAAAAAAAGAAGAAAAAAGAGGGAATTCCGTCCATTTCAGCTTTTAACCCTTCCTATAGTGTTCTAAACTTCAATATTCTTCTTTGTAAACACTTATATACATATATACTACAATATATCAAATTTTAACCGGCGAAAACTGAGTTTTCAAGCTTCAAAAGCAGTCTAAAGACTTCATTATGGCACACTGTAAGATCTTTTCTGATTTGAAGCTTTTTCTAGCGTTAATATATATATATATATATATATATATATATATATATATATATATATATATATATATATATTTAACAGTCATGCCTGGATTCTAAATTCGTGGCTTTTTATGATTTTAATATATATAAGTATATATATTAATTGTTTACTGCGATTAAACATCAGTTTTAACTGTTTATTTAATGAAAGTTGTAATATTCAAAGTTTGTGAACTAAATTTATCTAAATCTAGCCATATCTAACTTTTAACCGGTTCAAAAGTTGTAATCTGGAACCGTTAAGCTAGAATGATTAAGATTTAGTTAAATTTAGTTTTCTTTCTAGTGTTTTGTAAATATTAAGCAACAGCGCGGCCCTAGATTTGTATCTAGAGGAAGTTGGAAGCTTTAGCTATGCGCATGTAGAGATTTAACTGATGAATCCTCTATTTTGTGACGTTTAGATTAAATATCTGTTTTTTTCAATACATTTGTTATGCAGGCTATTCATTAGACATTATGTGAGCCTAGGAGCAACAGGATCTAAGATCCCGCTGATGGATCTAGATCTGGTTCCCATGATTGACCCTTTTCAGTTGTACAATTAGCTTGTAAATCATATTTGTGGTGCTCGGGTCACTTTGATAGCTTTCATGCCCATAAGGAACCCGACACTATGTATATTATTTTGTCGAAGATGCTTCGCATCTCAAGAATAAAATAAAAACAAGTTGAATACAGAATAAAAAATGAAAGTATCAAAGGCCTCAATTACTATGTGAGCATAAGGGTTTGAAAACCTATTTTTAAAATATCATTTTATGTATATTTTACTTAAAATTGAACTTTTATACAAGTCAAACCCTTTGTATATAGGTGCAAATGAGGGATAGCACTACTTTCAAATAATGCACTTAGGCCCAATTAACTGCACACACTTCAAATAATTAGGGAATTGAAAAGATGCGGTAATCGTGTTTTTATGAAAGTCAGTGGGTGCCTAACACCTCCCCCCCCCCCTCGCTTAACCAAGCCCCCGAACTCTATGATTCTCGCTTTCCAAGGCCTGTTAAACAGAGTCCAATAATTTGGCCTTTTTGCAAAACTTTTCATAATTTAGTTGAGTTGGTACAATCATTTCACTACTACCAACTGGCGACTCTGAATTTTCAAATTGTCGACATTTTGTGTCAGACTATTTTGTCAAAATCTCCCTTTCAAACAAAATTCAAAACACAAATAGAGAACATAAAGGGTAAGAAAGACTAAAAGAGGAACTCCAAAAAAAAAAAATTCCCAACGTTGACATGCCCCTTTAATGAAATTTTTCTATTTGTTATCATATTTTTGATTTATTTGTTTGGGTCTTATGTTGTGATCCTACTGTTATATAGCATTTTACTGTAACGCCCCCAAAATAGGTCCATTCCACCCAACCTATTCTGAATCGTCAAATACATGGTACAGAAAATAACTACAACTTCCTTATCACAATTGTCGTGTAAAATACAACAACACATATACTGTGAGTTTGAATACAAATATATACCAACTGTGACTCATGTCCCAACCTTGGATAGTACGTCACAATAACATCTTACATAAAGGTATAGTCAAAAACTGTTTTAGGAATTAAAATCTTTGAGAAATGATCAAGGAAACCTTCGTACATGGGAGGTCATGCGTCTAGGTTATGATAGATATCCTATGCCCACAGAATTATCCTTGGTTGACCCAATAGACCCCAAAGAAAAATGAAAAAATTACTATCATGTCTTTTCCAATAGTGAGTCTTCTCTTAACATATAACTATCTCCACTGTCTCCAGTTGAAAATTATATTTCAAATAAACTCCAAGATTATATAGGTAGTGCTCGTAGATATACTCAGCAAGTGGATGTGCATAACCCAGTCTTATGATAACACGAGGTTGTATGTCATTAGACATCTCGTATGATAGTGGCGAAACACCCTTCTAACATTGGGTTCGCCTCACCCTATTTGATTCACCAAATATAACTACTAAATGATGTATAAAATACAACACACTTTTTTATACTGCTTAGGGAGAACTCCACAGCTAGAGACCACCATTCTATTCCCTTGTTACCCCCGCTCGACCCAGCTACACTCTTATTACCTGAAAGGAATTGTGAAGCAAAAGGGTGAGCTCAACTAGCCCAGTAAAGAATATCATGACTAAAGATAAATAAATTATCAATAGCCTTCAACAGTAATAAATCAGAGATTTAGAATATATGGTAGATGATAAAAATTTTCAACCATAGTTGCAGCGGAACGAGCAATCCATTAGAAGAGTCAAATAGACCATAAAATCTATTATCTTCTCCATGTTAAAAATCCTCCAACAATGTTTTATCCCTGTAACATCAATCAACAGTTCTGATCCACAATCATATGAATAACTCATAATCATAACTGTGGTTCTAAGTTCCTCTTCTTATCCAGGACGAAGATAATTTTCATCACCTGTCTTTACCTGTAACATCAAAGATCATGGTTATACCAAATCACAGTTCTTGTTCATAATCATACCAATAAATTCATATTTGCACTACGGGCCAAAGATATTCGTCAACCGTTTATCTTTGCACTACTGACCAAAGATATTCAACAACAGATCATCTTTGTACTACAGGCCAAAGATATTCAACAACAGGTCATATTTGCACTACAGGCCAAAGATATTAATATCCCAAAGAAATATATAATCATTTCAGAATTTATATAAATAATAATTATAACCATGTTGATCAATTCACATTTGCACTTAAGCTAAAGATATTTAATTATAAATTCAATGGTTATGATCATACCAGTCAACAATTTAACTCTGCACAACTGGCCAAAGAGAACCCATAGTCACGACCATACCAATAATCTACCCATCTTTACACTCAAGTCAAAGAGAAATTTCAACACTAGGGTTATAAAAATGTTATATATTATAACAAAAATAATATGATCATTACATGGATTTAATTTCAAGAGTAATATTCATAAATTAACGATAATTTGGTCAGAAAAAGAAACTAATTTTATCGTGAATAGTAACTCGTGAATAGTAACTCATGAATAGTAACCCAGGCATGAAAAAGGTAGAAATTCTACAATAAAATCCATACCAATATTTCGGTATAATGATATTGAAGGAATAACATTTCTTAAACTTATAAACAATTTATTTTAATTGTTTACACTTTACTAAATAATGCATTTAATCATTCTAAAATGCCAAACTCATAAGATTTCATCACCAATAACCAAAACTCTCATCAAAAATCTGCATATACCTCATATAGGATTCTCAAGCCATAAAATCTTATTTTCTAATTTTCTTACTTCACATAACATATTTAATTCATTTACTCATAACTAGTCCATTTTTAAGAAAAAAAATACCAAATCAGTCCCAAAAATATTTCTCTTCTGAGATTTAGCATAATATAGTCCCATATTGAACACATATTTTTTTCGAAATTTTTAAAATTCATTTACTATTTTTCATATGGCCAAAACTGCCAAATATTAAAACATTTATCATAAATTGTACTTTTGTATAAAAATTCTAAAATTTACAGAGTATACTTCTGTTATGTACATGTACTCCCAATAAAAATTTCACCAATTTTGGAGTTAACCACAATGAGTTATAAGGGTTTATTTTTAAAATAGGTTTTTCCCATAAAATTCATAACTTTTAATCGATACATCCAAAAATTGCCATTTTTGGACACCATCTAGAAAACTCATCAAATTATCATATCAAATTTTTCTAGAATTTTTGAGGGTCAGAAAAATTATGAAACTGAAAAAAATAATAACCCTTAAAATCCCTTACTATCCCTTACCTCAAAAGAGCAGTACTTCTAGCTGGAATACCGGATATAGTGCTGAAGGGAACTTGCACCGTATAGCAACACTCAAAATATCAAAATACTCACAAGAATACGCTCGATAATATAGAGAGAGAAATCTATAGTTTCTGGTGTGTTTTTTAATTCTAACCTAAGCACCTTATTTATAGGAAATTGCTTAGAACACCAAAGTAGAAAATTTAATAAAATATTAATATATATATTATAAATTCCTATGCACACCTCCACTAATCCAAAACATCAGACACACATGTGCCAACTCACCAAAAACGTTTTTCATATAAAAATCATTTAAAACTCCAAAAAAAAAATAAAATCAATTATTCCGGAACTTCAATAATTCATAATAAATAGTCATTTTATCAGAAAAATTCTAACCTTATGTCCTTTTCATAGAAAATTCCATTCTCTACAACTTTGCAGAAGAAAAGTTTTCCAAACAAAAATTGACTGAAATCCACAAACGGGCGATTTTACAGGTTATAATCAAATTTCAGTCAAGAAATGGGGTCCACAAACATGAAAAACATGTTTTAAATATTTTTAGTAACAAAAATACTCTTCCTCCTCATTTATTCATATATCTCACATTCATTATAAAAATATCACCAGTATTATATTATTATAATATAATAATATATTTAAATGAATTTTTATCAGAAAAAGATAAAATATTAATTTTTAACAATTGTCACATTAAAAATTTTCTCCATCTATATCCACATACAACGAATATTTTTCTCATCATATAAATCAATAATTAATTATTCACAAATAATATTACAGAATTACAATACTGACAACCAAGCAGTTCCCAGGAAATAGGGGGCTTTCCAATAAGGATCTCTCCTTACTGGCGCGTAATTAGATGACCAAACCTCTCCTTAGACAGAATTTTCTAGACATTACCAATAATGTTATCTAATAATATTATTCAGATAATATGAATTATTACTCCAATAATGAAAAATACTATGTAGTGACAATTATTGAAATAACAATAATATAAAATATCAACGTAACAATTATTGAATCAATAAAATAAAATATTGAACAGTAATTATTGTAACAATTATTGAGTAGTGCCTTCTTACGTAAGAATCAATAATTGTTGCAATACTGTGTGCTACTGTGCAACACCGCGTATTACTGTATTTTAACCACCAGGTATTCCAACAGTGTTAACGGTAACAACTACGCCGTTATTTATAAAAATTCATACTTGTCGTTTTCTTCATCCAATCATTTTCTATTATGGGGCCCACAAAAGGCTGCGCCGTCGTACGAATATTCCCCGACAACAAGAATATTTCACGACCAAACGAATATTCCCCGACAACAATGAGTATATTATAACCACTTGCGTATTTTGTAAACTTTACATAAATCACCCTTAACTTTAACTTTTTATCAATTTAACCATTTACTGAATAATAATTATAAAAAAAATTGAATACTTTTATTTCATAAAATTCGGGGTCTTACATTTATTGTCTCCCCTATATCTGTTGTCCGTCTTTTGGTTCTATAGTCAAGCATTTTATTGTAGATTATTTATCGGTAGTGGAACTCCACCCTAGATATTATATATTATATTGTGTGTATCCGTAGCTTTTGTATTTTACTTCCATAGTCAAGCATTTTTGTAGTCCGGATGCATGTTATAATAATAATAATAAAATATTATTTAATTCATGTTTATGGTTTTTTATTATAGATCCTTGGTAGTGAAACTCCACCATGGGGGTTTATTTGGTTTACATCATGTTTTCAATTATGATTTTGGGAAAATTGATAAGTTTCAAATCTCTTATTTTGAATTGAATTTTGAGAAGTTGAAGACAAGGTGTGAGGGTTTTGGGTACAATGATGTCATTGGTTTATATTATAAATTGTCTAGAACTATATTTTGTGGGAATTTTGCAAATCTTGCACATGATGATGACCTAAATATAATGTTAGATGATGTTGTAGATTATTAATATGTTGAGATTTATCTTGAGCATGATTATGAAGGGGGTAAACAGGCTAAACATGCTACACAGGCAAAACAAGGTAGGGAGTGGGATAAACAGGCCAAGAAGGTTAGTTTGTCCACTGATATTGGTCATGATGGTGATGTGGTGGTGGAAGAAAATAGTGAGGACTTAAGTTCTTTTAGTGATAGTGATATTCTTGATGAGGAGGAAGAAGAAATGTTTTTAACTGATGAAGAAGAAGTATTTGAGGCAAGAAAAAAAACTAGAGAATATAAAGAGCAAAAGAAAAAAACAACAACGAAGAATTGCAATTTCAAAAATTAATGAAGAAGCAAACATTGAGCAACATCAAACAGCTAGAACCAAGAACCAAAACCAAACATTGAGCAACATCAAACATGTGGCAATACTGTTGAGTTTGGCAATACTGTTGAGGTAGAATATCAAGGTTCTGAGAATGATGATGATACTAATGATAATGAAATAGATAGTGATAATACTAAAAATTATGACTCTGATCAAGAAAATGACAACCCTGAGGAAGCTGACTCTGAGAATGATGAACTTGTATGGAGGCAAAACCCTTTTCTAGTGTATAACCCCAACACCAAAATCATGGGGACAAAGTTAGAGTTCGTAATGTTATTTGCGAACAAGAAATAATTCAAGAGTGTAGTAATTAATTGGTCATTAACAAAATGTTATTATTTAAAATTGTGAATAATGAAAAACATAGAGTCAAAGGGAGGTGTATGGATAACAAAAAATATCTTGTGAAAGTATGGGGAAGTAAAGTTCAGTTTCAACCAACTTTTCAACTTAGAGCAATGAGGAAAAGGCGCAAATGTTCAAAAACTTTAGTGAGTAAGCAAGTTAATGCTAAGTGGTTAGCAAAGAATTTGAATACAGAACTTAAAATATTCAGGAATTGGAGACTGGTTGACATTCAAGCTTATGTGAAGAAAACCTTTCTAGTTAATGTGTTAATAGAAAAATTTTATAGGGCTAGGCTGTTTGCTTTTTGCAAGAGTTGATGGTGAACATGAAAGAACATTATGCCAATTTGCATAGATATGTTAAGAAGTTAAGAAGGTCAAATCCTAGGATTACAATTAACTTGTATCAAGTATTTCATTCTGGTGCACCTGAATTCATAAGACTTTATATTGGATTTAAGGCTTTTAGAGTTGGTATGCTAGCTGGTTGTAGGAAAATAATTGAACTGGATGGTTACTTTCTAAAAGGGTTTTGTGGTGGGAAGCTTCTAAGTGCTGTAGCTAGAGATGGAAACAAACAAATGTTTCCAATCTTTTGGGCAGTTGTAGAGGGAGAAAATAGAGACTCATGAGAGTGATTTATGGGCTTGCTCAAAGATGACCTGAAGTTAGAAGATGGTGAAGGGTGGACCTTCATTAGTGAGCAGCAAAAGGTAAATATAAACTTATTATTTGTTATACATTAACTTATACTGACTAATACATGTTATATATTAACTTATTATTTGTGTTTGTATTGCAGGGATTAGAGGGTGTGTAAGACCCCGACTTTTATAAAATAAAGGTCTAATTTAATTTATTATTATTATTATAAAACTGTAAAATATTAAATTGATAAATTAGTTAAATGGGGAATTAAATGAGTAATTGAGAAGAACAAATTAAATATGCTAGCGTGGGCCCAGAGGGTTGCTGAATTTGGAATTGGGAGGAGAAATGAAATTTAATCTTGGGCAAAAGGAGGAAACAACCCGTAATATTATGAAGTAGTTTTCCTTATTTTTTAGATACTTCCAATTTATTTCCCTATTTTCTCACCTACCACTTCTCTAATTGGTTGGTTGGATAATTGTTTATAGAAAGGGGTGGCTAAGAGCTGCTTAATTGAGTGGAGAATGCTAGAATTTATTTCCCACATACTTCCAAAGCATTTCCCAAATTCTTCACCAAACTAGCTTTTGATTGGCCAATTAAAAGATATGGGGCATGAGAGGTTAACTTGATGATTTAGCCCAATAAGGGCAATTATATGCCTTCTCCTCTTCATTTTTCATACTTCTGTAGCCAAAGTTTCAGTTAAGTAGATTAGAGAGAATGAGAAGAAAAAGAAGAAGGAGGAGGAAGAAAGAAGAAATGAAACTAAGAAAAGTAATCAATTGATTTTCAATTATAGATGTTAATTTTATGATTTTATGTATAGATGTTATGTTTATACTTGTTTAAGATGATTTGAACAAGTATTAAACAAGAGAAAATAAGAAATTAAATAGATTAAGTTTTGCCGGAATTTCATCGAAAATCTTAGATCTAACTGTGATTGGTGGTTTTTTTTCAAATCTAAGACCATGGTTGGACTCCTAAAATATAGTAGATCTAAAATGGGCAGAAAAACATAGAAAACTCGTCGGAAACAGGGCAGTCCACCGGAGAAGACGACCGAAAAATATTTTTCGGCGACCTTTTCCCTTAAGCCCGTTTCTCTATGTTAAAGCCGAAATTTGGAAAAACTTTCTACTACAAAGTTGTAGATAATTAAATTTCACATAGGCATAAGATTCGTAATTTTCTGATAAAGGGGCTAATTATTATGAATTATTGGAAATTATAATTAAATTATCAAAAAAATTATTTGGGCTGAATTTATTTTAAAAAAAAATCTTATAATATCAGTTTAGAATTTCTGTAAAATTTTTATGAATTATTGAAATGTATAAGTAATTATTGTATTTTTAAACTATTTATAGTTAGTTTAAAAATAAAGAAAATTCAGAGAAAATTCTATGAATGAGGAAAAATTATGAAACTTGGTGAAAAATCCTATAATATTATTTTATAATTTTTGGAAAGTTTTGGAAAATTATTGAATAACAAAAATATTTATTGTATTTTTTAAGCTATTTATATTTAGTTTAAACATAGAGGAAATTCATAGAAAATTCTATGAATGGTTGAAAATTATGAATTTTTTTGAAAAATCTTATAATAATATAAGATTAATATTGATAATGTTGTAAAGATATAAAAATATGTGGAGTTAGTATTTCTATTTTAAAGCTATTAAATTATAATTTTTATAAATAGAAATAATTATAAAAAATTGTCGGATCATCTGAAAAATATAAAAATTGTTTGGAAAGATCAGAATAATATTTTAAATATTTTAGAAGTGTTAGTAAGCTTATGAGATGTCGGGATATAAACGCGTAAGTAACGAATGAGTTATGATAAAAACAAAAATAATGATTTTGTCGTTAAAGTAAAATGGTAATAATACCATAATAGTGGATTAACGCTTAAAAATAAAATATCATATATGAGTTTTTAGATTTCTCAAGTTTTATTATCCACTTCTATGTTTTGGAATATGAATAATGATTTTATACGATAAATAAAGGCACCTTGAATAAATTATAAATTATTAGTTGGTTTATAATTTATTCGAGTTGAATTTGTTTTGGTGACCTCGACTTTTAATATAATTTAAATTGTTTATAGTAAGGTGTTGATTTAATAAATGTTATGGCTATGATGGTTATATGCAAATTATATAAAGTGAACAGTCTGTCAGGAAATATTCGCTTTGTCATGGAATATTCCTTTTATCGGGGAATATTTGTACGACGACGCTGAAATAATCAATCATTGGTGGGCCCTATAACAGAATAACTATCGGACAGGGAAAGCGACAAGAATAACCTTTATAAAAATTTACGACAAAACTTTTACCGTTAACTGTTGAAATACCCAGTGATAAAAGTACAGTATTAGATGCTATTGCACTGTAGCACGCGGTACTCTACAGTATCACACGATATTGCATAGTAATTCATATTATTGGCTCAATAATTGTCACAGTAGCAACTACACTGTATTTCATATTATTAAATCAATAATTGACACGGCACAATAACTCCAATTATTTGATATGATATAATTAGACAAGTTGACAATATTATGAGTCTATATTAATAATTGTTGAAAGGTTGAAAATGTATAAATAATTGATGAATAAAAGGTGTTGATTAAAGATAAGTATGATATGCAGATGTTGGTTCAATTATTTTCTTTTTACAAAAGTAAGTTTGTCAGGACTTGCCGACACTTAACTTTTCCTAAAGTAGTATGGACCACAACTCTATTATTATATAAATTTAGTTAAAACGTGTATAAGTTGGTTTAATTTCCTCCGTGGGACCACAAATTCCACTACCAGTATTATTTTATATAGCTCATTTGGTAATTTTGTCAAAGCACTTGTATTAGTTGTTTTCTCAATTTTCAGTATAAATAGGTTGCCCGGTTGAGCTACTAAACACACACCATCACTACACTAAAAGTATAATATTCTTCTACTATAATATTGTGAGTATTTCTTTTAAGTGTAGGGTTACTACACATGTTGATAAGGAGTGCAAGCATTGTTCAAGTTGATTAATTTTATAGGAAGCAGAATCTAGTCACATGCTTAGGTAAGGGGTATCACTTTTTCATAATAAGGTAAATAATATTATTTTATTTCAATACTTATAATTAATATCATTTTTTTTCTTTTACACTCCATATTATGGTAAGAGATTATTATTCATTTCTTCAGTTTATCATTAAATAGTGAAAAGTCCTGAAATGATTAGAAGATCTTTAATAGTTTGTGATTCATCTAATATCTTGACCTGAATTTTTCTATTAAGTTTCAAGTTATTATATTGAGCCGTAAACTTTACATTTACTTGAACTTTATATTCTATCAAGAATTCTAATCAATTTTCTGGATATTGGTTTGGAAATTTGGACTCTGGATAATTAAATTAAAAATCACTAAGATCTATTTTATGTTGTTATTATGATTATTTATGTCCATTTATCATATATATCATTGCTATAATCATTATGCTGAAATTTCTATTTGGTCTAAGTACAAAGATGGATTGTTGTTTTGCATGATCATGACCATTGGTTTTGCAGTTGTATGTATTTGGCCCGTAGTGCAAAGATGGACTGTTGATTGGCATGCCCATTGGTTTTACAGTTATATGTCTTTGGCCCGTAGTGCAAAGATGGACTGTTAATTGGCATGGCCATTGGTGTTACAGTTGAATATCTTTGGCCTGGAGTGCAAAGATGAATTTAATTGCATAATTATAAACAGGATCTATGAATTGATATAACCATGATCTTTGTTGTTGTATTTTATATGGCATTGTAATAATTTAAGTGTGAATATTGTTATATTATATACGTTACAATATTTGTATTGAAACTCACGGTATATGTGTCATTGTATTTTGTACGACAGTTTAATAGTTGTAATAGGAAAGTTCGCGACAGTAGTGTTATTTTTGGCGACTCGAAATGTGTTGTGTAGACCTATTTTGGGGGCATCACATTTGGTATCAGAGCTTAGGGATATGATCTATGGCGGAGATCAGGGATTAGAACTAAGAGGGGAGAGACGAGTAAAATCCTTCACTAGTGTGTGTCCTACCTAAGCTAATTTTTGTTATTTGGTTTGGATGATATTAACCTTTATTTTGTAGCTGTATTTAAGAAGGGCATCTAAAAACCAAGAGATGGGTAATGGATGAACCATGAGGCAGAGTAAGTGACTTGGGAACTAGAATTTGAAATGAAAGCTAAGTATCTTTATCTCTTTGGCTTGCCAGGTACGTACGTACGTAAATTTTGAGGACGAAATTTCATAAGAATGGGAGATTGTAAGACCTCGACTTTTATGAAATAAAAGTTTAATTTAATTTATGAGTATTATTCTAAAACTATAAAATATTAAATTGATAAATTAGTTAAATGGAGAATTAAACGAGTAATTGAGTTAATAAATAAGAAGAACGTATTAAACATGCTAGTGTGGGCCTAAGAGGGCTACTGAATTTGGAATTGGAAGGAGAAAGGAAATTTAATCTTAGGCAAAAGGAGGAAACAACTTGTAAGATTATGAAGTGGTTTTCCTCATTTTTCATATGCTTCCAATTTAATTCCTTATTTTCTCACCTAACTTGTAAGACCCTAACTTTTTATGAATAAAGATTTATTTTTCTCTAAATGTTATTTTAAATAATAAGGTGTTGATATGATATAATGGTATATTTATGGGTGATATGTGCAAAATTTTCAAAGTAAACAAGTTGTCATAAAATATTAGTTTGGTCGGAGAATATTTTTTTGTCGGGGAATATTCGTACAACGACACAATTATTGGTGGACCCCACAACGGAATGACTTTCAGATATAGAAAACGACATAAATAACCTTTTTATAAAAAATAACGGCAAAACTTTTATCGTTAACTGTTGAAATACCTGGTGATAAAAGTACAGTAATACGCATTGTTGCACAGTAGCACACGATATTGTACAATATGTCTGATTATTGATGCTTATGTAAGAAGTCACTCAGTTTCATTTAATAATTGTCACAGTAGTTGTTGCATAGTATCTCATATTATTGATTCAATTATTGTCACAGTATCATCTGCACAATATTTTATATTATTAAATCAATAATTGAGACAACACAATTATTCATATTATATTTGCATTATTGACAATGTCTAGAAAGTTCTGTCGAGGAAATGGGTTAGGTTATTTAATTATGCACCAATAAGGAGAAATCCTTATCGGAAAGTCCCTTCTTTCCTGGGAATATTCTGGTTGTCAATATTGTGAGTTATAATATTAATGATGAATAATTGTTGAAAGATTAAAAATGTATTGATTGAAGATAAGTGATTTGTAGTAATTAATTATTTAATTTTTGATATAAATAGAGGAGTTTGTCATGAAGAATTTGTTGTAAGTTTGGCTTATTACATGAACCCCCATTTACTCATTTTTTTAAAATCGCCGGTAGAAAGTTGTCTCAGTTTTATTTTATTATTATTATAATAGTAATAAAACAAAAAACTTTTTATATAAAATAGAATACTTTTTATATTATATATAAAGTTATTTGTTTTATTATATTATAATTAGAATATATTTTATTATATATAATTTTTTTATTTTATTAGAATATTTTATTGCACAGGGATGAATAGTAAAAATCAGAAAAATTCGTCGAACGCCCGTGAAATTTTTTCTTTTGTTCACCCGTGATTATATTCAAATAATGCCCTGCCATTCTCCTATAAATAGGATGCTTAGTTAAAAAATAAAAATCACACCAGAATTAGAGAATTCTTCTTCAATAATATTGTGCATATTTCTTTCTAGTATAAGGATTCTTTGAGTGTAACAAATAGTGTAAGTTTTCTTCAAGAATATCTCTGCTATACCAGTCAGATTTAATCTCCTACTAAGGTAAGGGGCATTATTTCTTGCGTATTCATAAATGATGTTATTTTCTTCATACTCATAAGGGTTGTTATTCTATTCTTTATTAATCTGCGGGAGTAACCTGTCTACGCGGATTACCGCATGCATGCATGGTGAATAACCATTCGTATTCATTCTTTATTAATCTGCGGGAGTGACATGTCTACATAGATTACCGCATGCATGATGAATAACCCTTCGTATTCTTTCTTTATTAAATTGTGGAAATGATTTGTCTACGCGGATTACCGCATTACGGGTGAAAATCCATTTGTAGTTTCGTATATTCTTTTATACTTGTATGGAATATCATTTTTTTTGTACTCGTAAGGGATATTATTTTTGTTCAATATTCGTAAAGGATATTATTTTCGTTCAATATTTATAAGAAATATTATTTTCTTCCACACTCTATAGTATGTAAGTGATATTATTTCGTTTCATATTCCTAAATCTACACTTATTTTGATAAGTATTGCTTCTAGAATCCACGAAATTAGTAGAATATCCTTGAGTTTTGTGCTTCATCTAGTATCGTTTCATTGGAATATTGGTCTAAACTTTTTTATTAAATTTTAATATTTTCATTCAGGATACTATTCACGGGGTACTATTTGTAACGCCCCCAAAATAGGTATACATCACCCATTCTGAGTCGTTAAACACATGGTACATAATACAACTACAACTTAATTATACAACTGTCGTGTAAAATATAACAAAACATAGCTGAGAGTTTTAACACGAATATTGTCTTCTAGACAATATCCAAACTCAAATTCAATCTTGATATAATTATTATCACACTATTTCACAGAATAGTGAGTACTACTAAAATAACCATCTGGACTGTCAATCCATTTCCCGACTAGTCCCAGCTATTTTCTCATTTTCTGAAGAGAACAGTGAAAGAAAAGGGTGAGATCAACTAACCCAGTAAGAAATATTATGACTAAGATAAAAAAAATTATCCTTAGCCTTTAACAGTATAACAACTGATAGAATACAATAGAGAACAAGTTTTAGATCAACAACTTGAACGAAATAAGCAATCCATTAGAAGAGTCAAGTAGAGCATGATATCTACTATCTTCTATGATTTAAAAGTTTATCATCAATTTTATCGCTGAGACTCAGCTTAATAAATAATCCACATCACTGAATTATCCATGCACTACGGGCCAAGGATATTAATTAGTATCACGACCACGAATTATCCATGCACTATGGGCCAATGATATTCGTGTGTTCATCAATGGTCATGATCATACCAAATAACAATTCATCTTTGCACCCTTGGCCGAAGAGAAAGCATGGTCATGATCATACCAACATCTGTCCATCAATGCACTACGGGCCAATGAGGACTTTTACCACATCATTTGTAATATTACAGGTCATGATTATACCGAATGATCTCTGGTCATAATCATACCAATCAACAGTCCATCTATGCACTACGGCCAAAGATGACTTTCATCACAATATAAGCATGAGGATGATGACAATGATATAAGAATTCAAATAAAATGAAATCAAAGGATAAATTTTAAAGATTTATAATTCAATTTATCCAGAATTCAATAATGTTCAAATTGTCAACATGATACTGCTTTGTGGAGTAAAATTCAAGAATAATATTGTATTAAAAATAATTTGGACATCAAAGAAATCAATTTTTGTCATGAATAGTACCCTGGGTGAATAGTACCCAATGAATAGTACTTCATAAATAGTACTCATGAATAGTACTTTGTAAATAGTAATCGAGAATAGTACTTTGTGAATAGTACCCGTGAATAGTACTTTGTGAATAGTACCCGTGAATAGTACTTTGTGAATAGTACCCCGTGAATAGTATCCTAGTATGAAAAATCAATAATTATCAAGAATGCGCATAATAATTTTTTCGTGAAAAGATACTGGATGAAGCGCAAATATCAATGATATTCTACTAATTTTACGGAGTATAAAAGCAATACTTCAACAAAATGAGTGTAGAATTAGGGATACGAAACGAAATAATATTACTTACACACTACAGAGTATGGAAGAAAATATTATTTCATATGAATATTGAACAAAAATAATATCCCTTACGAATACGAAAGAAATAATACCCGTTACCTTAAAAGAAGACTGGATACTAGAATAGTGAAGTAGCAGAATACTTTTCTTCTTTCTCTATATAACTTTTCTATCTATAAATGCTCTTGTGAGTCTTAGTGAATTGGTGAGAATGAAAGAAGAATAACCTTCTATTTATAGGAAAATATAGCACTACAAAAAAATGGGCCTTTAGCAACGATTTTTCGGGCAACAACTTTATAAGTCGTTGCTAAAAGTATATGTTTAGCAACGAAATTTGTCCTTCGTTGCAGATTGTGTCAGACTTTCACTTTTTGCAACGAAATTCATAAGTCGTTGCAAAATTTCGTTGCTAATTCATTGGCGGGAAAAAATTTGGTTAGAAATTCGTTGCAAAATTTTCGGCCACTTGCTTTCCCGTCATCGTGGGCAACGAAAGTTTTTTTTTTGCTAAATTTGGGCTTTAGCAACGATTTTTCAGGCAAAGTCGTTGCTAAAAGTGTATGTTTAGCAACGACACTTGTCCTTCGTTGCAGATTGTGTTAGGCTTTCACTTTTTGCAGCGAAATTCATAAGTAGTTGTAAAATTTGGAAACAAAATTTGTTAGAAATTCGTTGCAAAATTTCTAACCACTTGATTTCTCCTCATCATTGGCAACGAAAGTTTTTTTGTTACTATATTTCGTTGCCTAATATGGACCACATTCATTGGCAATAATTTTTATTTTCGTTGCATATTTTATACAACTTTTTGCAACGACTATTAAAATGATAATAATAATAATAATAATAATAATAATAATAATAATAATAATAATAATAATAATAATAATAATAAAAGCAATTCATATCTAAATTTTATAAATTTTAGATGAAATATTTATAAATTTATAAATAAATATTTGTTTATAAATTTTAAAGATAAATTTATATGAATATTTGTTTATAAATATTTATATGAATATTTAGAGATAAATTTATATATATATATATATATATATATATATATATATATATATATATATATATATATATATAAATGGTAATAGAATTTTTCTAATGCACAAAAAATATAACATAAGAAGTAAAAATATCACAGCTAGGTTTCAAACTTAAGACCTATGAGTTATTGGGTTATTAAGTTACCACTGAGTCATTCTAATTTATTAGTTAATTAAACTACCAACATAGCTATTAGCGGTAGACAGTGTAGCACATGAGCAAATGAGGAGCAAATAAGTAATTTTTCATGTCGCTATAGCTTGTAACGGCAAGGGGAAATCAATTTTAATCTGTGTCATATAATGTTGCGATCAACAGTATAAATTCATAAAATTTGCAAAGAAGATTCTTTTTGTGAAATAGAGTGATTAATATTTATGATTATAATGTCTAATTTAAATTAATTCCCATAGTTTTAAATTTTACAATTTTGAAATCTATCCCAAAAAGTCAAAATGAAACTCATTCAGTGAAATGAACAAAATATTATTTATTCAGAATATATATTTTTTAAATATGCAAAAAAAGTATTTAATATATATACAAAAAAATTCAAAGTCCCTAAGAGCGTGGACCCCACAGCCCCAATGTAGGTCTGCCCATCATTCAAAATAATAATAGTAGTAATAATATTATGAAAAATAATAATTATTATTTTAAAATAATAATAATAACTTTAAAATAATAATAATAATTTCAAAATAATAATAACAATAATAATAATAAATTTTAAATAATTATTATGATTATTATTAATATTTTTGTTATTATTATTTAAAAATTATTATTATTACTATTATTATTTTGAAATTATTATTATTATTATTATTATTATTATTATTATTATTATTATTATTATTATTATTATTATTATTATTATTATTATTATTATGAGCGAGACTATATTTAATTACAAACTCCTCGCTGACCGACCGTATGAGGGATCGATTTTTTTATTTTATGAATGTTTACTTAATTATTCTTCTTTTTTATACTGCATCTCATTTAAGTAATTAGTTTTTTTTTCCGACATTCAGACGTGGGTCTCATGCATATTTTTGTCCTTAATATAACATTTCTTTATCAAAATTATTTTTTTCAAAAAATTAATTAGACATTTTCATATTTGTTTTTATATAAAAAAAAAATTAGACCTCAAAACTTTGTCTACTTTGTCGGTATTGGTGAGTGGGGGAAAACTGAACTGTGACGGCTGTGCTCATTTAATAAAATTTTAAAAAGTATTATTGTTATTATTATTATTATTATTATTATTATTATTTTGAAATTATTATTATTATTTTGAAATTATTATTATTATTTTGAAGTTATTATTATTATTTTGAAATAATAATTATTATTATCCTTATTTTTATTATTACTATTATTATTTTGAAATTATTAATATTATTTAGTTTAATGTGAAGATTTAAGATGGGTTATTGAACCATTAAACTTCCACTAAGCCATTCTAATTTATTAGTTAACTAAACAAATCTTAACATTAAACTAAATATATATAATGTAACTATGAATATTTTTATATATAAATAAATATATATATATATATATATATATATATATATATATATATATGTAAACAAATATTCATATAAATATTTATAAAAAATATTCGTATCTAAATTTTATAAATTTTAGATGAAATATTTATAAATTTATAAATAAATATTTGTTTATAAATTTTAAAGATAAATTTATAAGTATATATAAAATTATTCATATTTAAATTCTCATCTAATTGCATATTTTTCTATACATGACTAGTGCTATTATATAAATATTTATAAATAATAAAAATATGACATTTAATACTAAGGATATTACGCAAATATTATTGTTAAAAATAGATTATTTAATATAAGTAAATATTTAAGTTGAGATTACATAAAATAATAAGAACTTTTATTCTTAGACGAAGGGAGTAACTTAAATCATTAACATATTTTTAAGTCCAAAAATAAAACATAAAAAGAAGAATAGTAATGGTATACCCCTAGCTATTCCTAGTTCTCCTTTTTTCTTTTTTCCAAATATATACTCCTTCATTTCCAATGCCGATGACAGAGAATAAACATAAAAAAATATTGATCATACATTGATCATGACAAAAAAAAGGGAAAAAAAAGATAGTGACGCAATTTTGTAGAATATAACATAAATGTCAAAAAAAATACTCATATGTTCAACAGAAAAAGTTAAGTTTGAGTTTGTTCTTTAATCTATCTAATAAAATACAAATAATTTTGAATTTTTCGCTCACTCAATAAATCATCTAGGCCGTTCAAAGTTTGGGATAAATTTCACCGTCCATACAGTGCCGGAGGCACGGGACACAGATAGTTTATAATATACTACAACTCAAATTGTAATATAATTAACATTTTTAGAGAAATTTTATTCTTAATAAGAATTTTTAAGTAATTTACAATATTAATTAAAATATTAAGTTTCATTAATTTAAAATTTAAAATATTATAAATTGACAATAAATAAAATTATAATAATTATAACTCTTTTTGTGGAGTAAATTATAAATGTTAAAATATTAATTTTTTTTCTACGAAAGACTTATATTTCAATTTGTTATAATTAATTTATGATATCTTAAAATTAAAATTTAGATATATGTTTAAGTTTTAAAAAAATAATTTTACATATAATATTACTTCTAAAACACTTTTTAAATATTATCAAACTCTTGTTTTTAGAACAAAGCGTGGACCGGAAAAAGAGTGAAGCATGAAACAAGACAGATTTGGTTTCTCATCTATAATTTTTCTCATCTTTTTAGGAGTTTTTAATCTAAAACTTGAAATATCAAATTCTACTTTGTTGGAACCCTAACCGATTTTGATCCAAAAGTGCTTCGATTTCAAACATGGACGCTAATTCGTGGAGCGCCAGTCTATGTTCTACTTCTAAGCGCTATTAAACCACTTTTCAATCGCGATCGGGTAAGCTTAATTTTGTTAAATCTAGGTTTTTACAGTCATGTTTATATGTGAATTCGTTTATTCCCAATTTCATCTCCAACATTAAATATTCCATTCGTATCGTGCTTTTATGTGTTTAAGATTTCAATTAATTATTTTTTTGTCTGCAAGGATAATAATCAGCTAGTAGCATCGGTTAATTTTGTAGTCATGTTTATTTGGGACAACATTTAGGCGTCATAACCGATTTCGTAGGCGTGGTCGCACCTATGGTGGATCCCTTCTTGGTTGAGGCTCTCCAAAGCCCTCGCCATCGTCTCACTACTCAGTTTATTCCTTCTTTTTTGTTTTATTTTTCTTCATTTCGATTATTTGCCCCGACTTCTACTTAATTCTTAGATGGATTTGAATTGTATGTGTTGATGTATTTGTATTTTACTGTTGGGTTAATTGAATTAGGTTTTAAGCGGTAAGGAATTGTAGTCTATCAGATCTGGAAGGAATTTCATTTTTCTTTGTTTTGATAGTTTCACTGTAGATTTGACGAGTGTGAATTTTATACAAAAAATGAATGATTGAAGGATATATACCCCAATATTGGAATGTTTTGTCTGCCTTTGGAAGTGGTTTTGCCTTATAATATGGATTACTCTCTCATATTGTCAATTCCTGAAACTGTACTGCATTGTCATACTACTGAGGTTGCGTGGAAACATCATGCTTGGTCTAATATAAGAGTGTTATCTTTTGAATTATAGGACCCTCTTCTCAAAATGCATCCCCGGAAGGGAGAGACTGCGTCTTCAACTCAGTAGAAAAAATAAAGAAGAATATGTGCATATTGAATATGAGCTAAGCAGAGACCAAATAATACAAATTAAGAACTATACGCTAAGCCTGTTTCAGGCTTCAAGCTTGCTGCTTATGGCCCTTGCAATTGTTGTGGTGTTTAGAACATGAAATTTTACTTGAATAAAGTTGACATTTTAATTGGTTCAGCAAAGCCACTTGATCGTGATGATGGTTCACTGAATGTTGTTGCAGAAATAATTGTGAGTGTTCATTTCATATTGTTGAATGTTCGACAGTCACCATTTTTGTTCAGTCTACTTCGTTGATGTCCATTCAAATTCCATTATTTGGTATCATCAACTCTTTCGCCTATTCAAAATAAAGTTGATGCACGTCTCAAATCTGGATTTTGTTTGGGTAGTGAAAGATTTGTAGAAGTGATCGCACAAAAACACAATCACTTCTACAAATCTTTAATGTTTAATATTAAACCTGCTTTAACCGCAGAGGGAATAAGTTTTCCAGTATGCACTTCTATGTGAAGATGACAATCTTGTAAGAATTCCATGGAACAGGGAGAGCTCTCCCGTGTTTATGTTAAAAGATTAAATTATTTTTCAAGTGAATTTTATCGCAGTTGAGTTTCCCGAGCTGGATTGCTAGCTGCTGGTGCAGTTCATCAGAGTCTAGTATTATCTCCACTGCGCAATAACAGTACATTTTCAGCATCAATACATTATGGTGAGTTCTGCAGAGAAATAACCAAACCTTTTCTTGTTTTTCAAAACTGATTAAATCTAGAGCTTGTACTTTAATTACTAAATGATGGAAAGCCAATAGAAAATGTTTTGGAACTTGCAAGCAACTCTTAGTCCGAATATACATTTTGCCCTTGCAAACTCAACCTTCTGGCTTCTACTGCAAAAATGTCATACAAGTCACTAAAAATAGAAGTACAGTAGAAAAGTTGAATGAAATCTGCTATTGAACTGCTCCAAATATTTAATATAATTTTGGATTTGGATACCAAGTAATAAGTATCCTTTTTTGAAACTAACATGACCTCCCCTGTTGCTTTACCAATCAGCTACCCAACTCTTCTCCATTCTTTCATCCTCAGTTTTGCTCGGTAGAATAAAGGAACTGAAGCTAGGGAGGATTTAAAGCAAGTCTTGAAGCATAACAAGAAGGTATATTCTATACTAATATTATGTTTTGAGAGTTTCTATAATAACTTGAATTAATTAGTTGTTATAGATAGGTAATAGCTGTAAAGGCAGTTAATAATGTTTATATATGAAATCATATGAAATCTAATATGAATTTATGTATAGAAATTACAGACATGAAATGTAAGCTAAGCTAAGTTAATATCTGTATGGGTTAGTATCTAAACTAATGGTTTATGTGAACTTTAATGGTGTAATCAGTTAGTGGTGATCTGAATTAGAGCCAAGGAGTATAGGTTTTGTTGTGCGGAGTAATAAGGTGGGAAAAATTGGGCTAGAACACAAATCAAACCTTATGAAATCTGCGTTTTGAAAGAACGCACACCACTTATTTGATAAAAGTCATATATTAACTATTTTTGTTTAAAACCAAGTATTAAGTGAATCCGAGGCTAAGGCAAGGTATATCGTAGTTGAGTTTCCCGAGCTGGATTGTTAAAACTAAAGTGATATGTTCTTCATTGTTGTTCATTCTAATATATTTAGAATACTGCATGTTGTTGTCAGTCTTGTTTATATAATTGCAAAGTTTATCTTTTGCATTTTTTTTCAAGATAAAAGGGCAATTTTTTTAAAGGAAGAACTATAGAAAAATGTATGAACAAGGAATCCTGCAACAGAATATAAGATGTGGTTATAATTTGCTGAATTTTGCATCCTGATTTTTGCACCTAGATGAGGACTGTGTCCAATCTGGCCTGTTGTATGACTATTAAGTTGCCTACCTTTCTGTTATGTAGTTATGTTTAAGTGTTGCTATGGGAAAATTAAGAAATATTATTGAATAATATTGTTAAAATTCCATGTCTCTTATTATGAAACTCTAAATTTGGCGGTATTGAAAACACAAGCTTTTTCCTTTGGCTCTAAACGTGATATTGGTTCTTTTGCATCAGATAGGAATGTTCAACCGTATCTTGTGAGAAATTCTGTAAACTCCTTTCCTACAAGTGATATGCTTATGGGATTTCATCTTAAAGATCTCTATGACCACTTTGAGATCAATTTATATGATTTGAAGGTTAGTATTCTTAACCTTTTGACTGCAAATTCTTTATTAACCGTGCGAGACTAAGCGGAGAATTGATTTCTCGCAGATGGAATTGTTGTTGCCATTTTATCCTCATATTCTTTCTGTTTTTGATAAGCTTGGTGCTTCTGTTACTTTGTCATCTTGTATTGTCCCAGATGAGTCAATATTGAATAGATTTGAGGTAAGTCAATTTTCTGCAAATTGGACAATCACTTCTCTGTAAATTCAAGTTGTATATAAAGAATGTATTTTTATTTTTTTCAATTGCATGAACTTCAACTGTGATTGTTGCTGCTTTGATAATGCATTTCTTTTAATGGGCATATCTTTTTTCCCCTAATCTGTTGCACTGGATTATTCAGGAAAATTAATTGATGGGAAGCATATCTTTTGTACTTTGAAATTATCATCAAAATGCGGTTCTTTTTGTTGGTACCATCTTATTCTTGATAAATTCTAATAGTTTTCTGGGTTACCTCAAAATACAAACACTTTGTGCTCAAGTACCAGTTAAAACATGAGTATATCTAAATATTATTGGTTGTGATTCTTTAACTTCTTGGCAAACTATGTCGATTAGTTTGTATTTTCTGGCATTCCAAGTAGATGTTTAAATTTTGATAATGCATGTTTGTATGTATATAATGTCCATATGTATGCAAAATTCTATCCAAACTGTTTTAATTGGGTTGTTTAATTGGTTACTCTAAAATAATGTGGATGATTACATTTTGTTAGTTGTTTTTTTGTTGTAGGTTTATATAATTATATCGTCTTTTCTTGGACACTTTTCGCTCTCGATATATGGTGCAATTCTGGGATTAATTTCAAATTTCAATATTATGAATTCAACATCAGAATCAGGAATGTTGACAGCTGCCACCTCACTTCAAAAACAGTCCTATGGAGCAAGAACCTCTAATGTTTTTTATTTCTCTGTTGTTGCTAATCTGGAATCAGCCAGCTTACTTGTCGACCTTGAAAATGATATCGAAAATAGCTGCATTCTTATGTTTTCTCTGTAGGAGTTGGATATTTGGTATGTAACTTGACATTTTATTCTTTATCTTGGCACATAAATAAGCATGCCTGCTCATATATGCACATATTTTCTTTGTGTGCGCATCCACCAGATTTGTCTTTTCATAATAAGCGTAAAACTTAATGTATCAATGCCGTATGCACATGCTTGCATCTCTTGATATTTCTTAACAGTTTTTTGACTGGAAAATTTCCATTATCTAGTAATGTTGTGACTCACTAGCACTCTGAATTCCTTACAAAATAAAAAAGGTATTATATAGTAATGCATAGACATGTGACATATTTTTCCCATGGAAAACTTGTTTCTCTTTGTCTCACTTTCCCTGGTCCGGGAAATAATATCACATTGTAAGATGCTTTGCTGAAAGCCCTAATGGAGCTATGTTCTGTTATGAGAACTATCTTCTGGACAATTGCAAAGTTTCAGTGTTCTTGAGTACTTAAAAGTTTTTGAATGTGTATTTCATACAAATGGCAGAGGAATTAGCACTGCACTACATAGGAATATAGGTGAGCAATGAAGATGTATTAGATGCTTTAAGTACATGCATGTAATTTGGAAGAGAAGGAAACCACTTTTCAAGGTAAAATATGCTATATGTACACTTATAATTATAATATAAACAGATAACACTTTAAAGCTTCCACACTTTGTCCCTTTTATGGGTGAATCCATTACTGATGGCACTCTAGCCGCTTTTCTGAAAAGAATGTTGTCATATATTGTTGAATTCTACACTCATGAAAATATGTACCTAATTGTAAAGTTACTGAGTTGTGAGTGTCTTGAACTCATTCTATGATAACTGGGAGTAGAACCATGTGATCATGTTAATATTGATGAGTCGATCGCCCAAGTTGAAACTGATAAGGTAGTATTATGAACTTAGCATTTCTGCAGCATCGCAAGTATCATTGTCTGGTCTAAATAGTTTCGGCTACTTCATTCAGGTGACATTTGATGTTGCAAGTCCCGAAATGGGTGTCATCCAAGAGGTAAATTACTAAATTTTAGTAGGTTCCATAGTATCAGTTAATTACAATCTCTTTGATGTTATCTTTTTTTGTTTGTTTGAAGATCTATTATGTTTCTGTGTAATTAATGTTTGCCCATGTAATTTTTTCAGTTTGTAGCCAAAGAAGGTGACACTATGGAACCAGGTACCAAGATAGCAATCATTTCAAAGTCTGGTGAAGGTGTTACACATGTAGCTCCATCAGAGAAGGCACCTAGCAAGGCTGCATCTGAGCCTGCTCCTACAGAAAAGCTGTTCACAGATTGTCATGTCCGATAGGGATGGTCTCTTATTTCTTCTTATAATCAGGGCTGTTAGCAGTTTTAGTACAAGAGTTCTTTTTCATTGTCTGACATAGCCGTCTCCTTAATGCAATCTGTGACGATTGAGAGAAAGAGGGATATACAAAAAGTATACTAAAATGATAGTATACTTTTGATGGTTAATTGTAAAGATAATGAATCATTATGTAGTGGATGATTTTATTAAGTTAATAATATTTTAATTTTTTGTATTTTTGCCATTATTTGCTATGGGGACATTGAGCCAGTCAGATACACAAAAAGAATGTAAAATTTTGATTCGACAACAATATAATTCGTTACCAAAGCATTGAACAAGTTTCAATATAGTAACATTTTTTTATACATTTAGCAACAAATTTTCGTTGCTAATGACATTAAAAATATAATATTTGGCAACGAAAAATTAACCTAATAACAACAGAGAAGATATTGTTGCTAATATTAAAATAAAAGGCAACATTTTTTATCGTTGCAAATCATATCAACTTTCGTTGCACATATAAAGAAATGACAACATATAATGTGGCTAATCAACGATTTTCATTGCTATTGAAAAATAACCAGCAACAAACATTTTTGTTGCTGATTCAACATAATGTCGTTGCCAAATAATATAATCAGCAACGAAAATCGTTGTTAAAAAGTTTACATTCCGCAACGAAAACAAGCTTAGGCAACAATTTTCATAATTTACTGCAACGAAAAATATCGTTGCAAAATGGCGTCAATTGCAACGAAAATGTATGGTCGTTGCAAAAAAAAAAAAGAGTTCATTTCGTTGCCAATTAGTAGGCTTTTGCAACGAAATGAGATTTTTAGCAACAAAATTTTAATTATTCTGCAACAATACATTTTGTTGCTAAATGATCGATGTATCTGTACGAAAGCCAAATTTCGTTGTAAAATATATTACTTTTGGCAACAAAAAAAATACGTTCGTTGCGGAACAATTAGCAACGCTCATTGCGCAACGAAAGACGCAACGACAGTAAAATCGTTGCCAAAAATCTTTTTCAACGAAATTTGGCACCTTTAGCAACGAAAATCAGTTGTTGCTGAAGCCCCATTTTTTTATAGTGTAGTTTCGATAATTGCATGTTTAGGGGATCGAATTATTACAGTATAGTACCTTCATCTTTTCCTTCATTTTTAATTTAGTTCTACAAGTATTATCAAACTTGCACCACCTCCTCTAATAGTACATGCATGTGAATTAATAGTTCCAAATATGTGAACAAACAGTTACAATATAGTACCTTCATCTATACCTCTATTTTTAATTTAGTTCTGCAAGTATTATCAATCTTGCACCACCTCTCCTAATAGTACATGCATGTGAATCAATAGTACATACATGTGAACAAATAGCTATAAGCATGTGAACAAATAGCAATTAATTACTCATTTATCCGATTAATTACCCGATTGGTCAATATAACCTCCAGAAGTCAATTATTATCGAAATAAATGTCGATTTCTACTAACACTAATAATCCCAACACAATGAAAATATTAATTTTATCTTTAATAAACACAAACTTATTATAACTCGTAATATTTAACAACCAGATCATTTTCATAAAAGAGGGGATTTTTTGATAAGGATTTCTCCCTATTGGTGCGCAATTAGATGACCAAACCTCTTCTCGATAGAACTTTTTAGATATCGTCAATATTGCAAATAATAATATGAAAAACTTTGTCGTCTCAATTATTGATTTGATAATATAAAATATTATGCAGATGATACTGTGACAATAATTGAATCAATAATATGAGAGATATTATGCAACAATTACTGTAGCAATAATTGAGTATAACTGAGTGATTTCTCACGTAAGCATCAATAATCAATACCGTGTACTACTATGTAACCACGCGTATTACTGTTCTTTTACCACCGGGTATTTCAACAGTTTAACGGTAATACTTTCGCCTTTATTTTTATAAAAAGATATTTCTGTCGTTTTCTAACTACGACAATACTTCCGTTGTGGGGTCTACCAATGATTGTGCTTTCGTACTAATATTCCCTATTAAAACGAATATTCTCGGACCAATTAAATATTTTATAACAACTTGCTTTCTTTGTAAAATTTGTAAATATTACCCACAACTATAACATTATATCAAATTCACACTATAATATTCAAAAATATATTTCTAGAAAAACTAATCTTTATTCATAAAAGTTGGGGTCTTACAACATCCCCTTCTTATGAAATTTTGTCCTCGAAATTGGGGTACGTACCTGGTATGTCGAAGAGGTGAGGATACCTTGATTTCATTTCAGGTTCTAACTCCCAGGTCATTTCCTCAATATCGTGGTTTCTCCACAAAACTTTGACTTGAGGTATAACCTTGGAGCGTAGACTATATTCCTTCTTATCCAAGATTTTAACAGGTACCTCTTCATACGTTAAATCTTCCGCTATCTCGTCCGATTTTAATTCAATAATGTGGTTCAGGTCGTCCACATATTTACGTAACATCTGTGACGCCCCCAAAATAGGTATACAACACTCATTCTGAGTCGCCAAATACATGGTACAAAAAGCAAACTACAACTTCAATAATACAATTGTCGTGAAAAATACGACAACACATACTGTGAGTTTAAATACAAATATTGTTTATAGACAATATCCACACTCAAATAAGTCCTCTTTATAATTATTCAAATATTATTTTACAGAAATAGTGAGGACTGCTAAAACATCTTTCTAGAACCATCACTCCATACTCCGACTAGATCCTGTTATGTTCTCACCTCTTGAGAAGAAAAAATAGAACAAAAAGGAAAAGGGTGAGCTCAACTAGCCTAGTAAAGAATATTATGACTAAGATAATATACAACAAATTATCATTAGTATTCAACAGGGAAAAATCTGATAGAATATAATCGACAACAAGTTTTAGATCAACAACTGCAGCGGAAACAGCAAACCATTAGAAGAGTCAAGAAGAGAATGAATTCTACTATCATCTAAGATTTAAAAGTCCATCATCAATATTTTATCCCTATAACATCAATTAATAATAATCTTTAACCAAATATTCATCTTTGCACTACAGGCCAAAGATATTTATTTGTATCACCAGTCAGTCATGTTCATCTCAACACCTGTTCATCTTTGCACTACAGGTCAAAGATATTCATCAGGTAATCATACATATTTGTACTACAGGCCAAAGATATTCAGTGATATCATCATTTAGGACTGAGGATGATGAAAAATATCTTACATAAAACGAATCCAGTGAGACAGAAGGACAAATAGTAGGGATTCGTATAACAGTTTATCCAAGATCAATAATACTTCATAATAATTAATTGTGAAACAGAATTCAAAAATAAAAATCAAAACATGGATACAATCAAAGATAGTAACCATAATAGACATCTTGGACAAAAAGGAAAAAAATTATTTTTCGGTGAATAGTGTCGTATTCGTTAATAGTGCCGTATACGTGAATAGTAACCCTAGCATAAAAAGTTCCAAATTTGATAAAAAAAACTCATATCAATATTTCAGCATAATGATATTGAAGAAAATAATATCATTTAAGAAGAAAATAATATCCCTTACCTCAAAATATCAGTATTTCTGTTCGGAATATCGGTATAAGGCTGAAGGAAACTTGCACTGATGAATAGAAACTCACAAAGTATCTAAAAACTTCCAAAATACACTCAATAATCTAGAGAGAGAAAGAGATAAAACTTGTTTCTGGTGTGATTTTCAATTCTAACTTAGCACTCTATTTATAGAAAAATGTTAGCACGTCGAAGCATACTTAACCTGCAACCTGATGGCTTTACCTGCTACTATTCTCACCCACCACATTTGAATAAAAATCTCAACACATTTCTTCACCAACCAAGAGTGGGGCCCACCAATTCTAGAATTTTCCATCAAAATGATTAACTCCGAAAATTCAATAATTTCTGAACCAGTCATCTCGTAAAATTCATAACAAATCATACGTTCATTTTTAACGGTTCAAAATTTATGGACATATACTCAACTTATATATGTATAACATATCCAAATATTATCACGATCCAACGGTCGGATTAAAAATTATAACCCCCGCAAATTATCTCAAAAATCCTAATTTGATTTTCAATACCTCCGTTCCGACAAAAAATACTGATAAAACACCTCAACATTAACTCCTTCATTTTTTACCACAATAAATATATCCAACATTTATATCCACATAAAATAAATATTTTCTTATCATATGAATCACTAATTAATTATTCACAAATAATATTACAGAATCACATTTATGACAACCAGGCCGTTCCCAAGAAAGAGGGGGCTTTTCAATAAGGATTTCTCCTTACTAGCGCGTAATTAGATGACCAAACCTCTTCTTAGACAGAACTTTTTAGACATTGCCAATAATGCTATCTAATAATATTATTTAAATAATATGAATTATTGATATGATAATGGAAAATACTGTGCAGCAATAATTATTGAAACAACAATAATATAAAATATCAACGCAGCAATTATTGAATCAATAAAATAAAATATTGAACAGTAACTACTGTAACAATTATTGAGTAGTGCCTTCTTACGTAAGAATTAATAATTGGTACAATACTGTGTGCTACTGTATTTTAACCACCAGGTATTCCAACTGTATTAACGGTAACAACTACGCCGTTAATTATAAACAACTTATACTTGTCGTTTTCTTCATCCAATCGCTTTCCGTTATGGGGTCCACACAAGGCTGCGCCGTCGTACGAATATTTCTCGACAGCAAGAATATTACACGACCAAACGAATATTCACCGACCAAAAATAAATATTTTATAACCACTTGCTTATTTGAAATATTTACGTATTTTACCCATAACTAACCACATTAATTAAATCAACCCTTTCTATTTCAAAATAATAAATAGAAGAAATTTAATTTCATTTATTAATAAGTTGGGGTCTTACAACCTCCCCTCCTTATGAAATTTTGTCCTCGAAATTGACGTACGTACTTGGTATTTTGAATAGGTGAAGATACCTCGCTTTCATTTCTGATTCCAACTCCCAGGTCGTTTCTTCAATAGCATGGTTTCTCCACAAAATCTTAACTTGTGGTATAACCTTCGTGCGTAGAACATGCTCTTTCCTATCCAAGATCTTAACAAGTACCTCCTCGTACGTTAAATCTTCGGCTATCTCGTCTGGTTCTAACTCAATTATGTGGTTCGGGTCTTTCACATATTTACGAAGCACAGATATGTAAAAAACATTATGAACACGAGACATGCTTGGAGGTAATGCGAGTCGATATGCCACATTTCCTATTCGGTCAAGAATTTCAAATGGACCAACAAATCGTGGATTGAGCTTTCCTCTCTTCCCAAATCTTGTAACTCCTTTTCATGGTGCAACACGTAGCAATACATGATCCCCAATACTAAATTCTACATCCTTTCGATAACGATTTGCATAACTCTTTTGTCGATCCTGTGACGTTTGTATATATTATCGAATCGTTTGGATCTTCTCTGTAGTTATGCGTACCAATTCTGGTCCCAACAACGTTGCTTCACCCGCCTCGTCCCAGCATACTGGAAAACGACACTTTCGTCCATACAAGGCTTCAAATGGAGCCATACCTATACTTGCCTGATAACTGTTGTTGTAGGAGAATTCCACCAATGGTAAGAACTTATCCCAACTTCCTTTGAAATCTAGAACACAGAGTCTTAATAGATCTTCAAGGGTTTGAATAGTCCTCTCTGATTGTCCGTCCGTTTGAGGATGGTATGCTGAACTAAATCATAAATCCATGCCCATAGCTTTTTACAAGCTAACCCAAAATCGTGAAGTGAATCTTGGGTCATGATCCGAAACTATGGATACTGGCATGCCATGCAATATCACAATCTCATTCACGTACATACTAGCAAGACGTTTAAGGGAATAACTCTCACATATAGGTAAGAAATGAGCAGACTTGGTTAATCTATCAACAATGACCCAAATCGCATCTATGCCTTGAGAAACCTTGGGAAGACCCATAACAAAATCCATAGTAATGTGTTCCCACTTCCATTTCAGAATCTCAAGTGGTTGCAATGGACCCTTTGGTACTTGATGCTCTGCTTTTACACGTTGACAAGTTAAACACCTCGAGATAAACTCCGCGATCTCTCTTTTCATATTGCTCCACCAAAATGTATGTCGAAGATCGTGATACATTTTGGTACTCCCATGATGGATTGTAAACGGTGTGTTGTGTGCCTCCATCATGATTCTATGCTTCAAGTCAAAATCGTTAGGAACACAAAGTCTGGAGTTGCCTAAAAGTATTCCTTCTTCATCGATTCTTGCTTCTAGAATAGCACCTTCTTGCACTTTTTTCTTCATACGCATCAGCTCCATGTCCGTAGCTTGAGCGGCTTTAACTTTATCAATTAAAGTCGGTTCTACTTATATATTTGATATCATCATGTGGGTACTTAGAGCCTTCATCTCTATCTCCATCCTTTGCAAATCATACAAAATGGGTCTTTGTGTTAACACCATTGTACTCGTACCTGTGTATGATCTTCTACTCAAAACGTCAGCTACTACGTTCGCTTTTCCAGGATGATATTGGATGGTATGATCGTAATCTTTCAACAGCTCAAGCCAACGTCGTTGCCGCATGTTGAGTTCCTTTTGGGTGAAGAAATATTTGAGGCTTTTATGATCCGTATAGATCTCCACCTTCTCCCCATACAGGTAGTATCTCCAAATCTTCAACGCAAAAACGACTGCTGCCAACTCCAAATCATGAGTAGGATAATTCCTCTCATATTCTTTGAGTTGTCGCGAGGCATAGGCTATGACTTTCCCATGTTGTATGAGAACACATCCTAACCCTTTGCCTGAAGCATCGCTGTAGATAACAAATCCATCCAAACCAGATGGTATTGTCAGAACAGGTGCCGAAATGAGTCTCCTCTTGAGTTCTTGAAAACTCTTCTCACAATCCTCGCTCCAACCAAATTTTGTATCCTTCCGAGTCAGCTGAGTTAACGAAGTAGCGATTCTAGAAAATCCTTCCACGAATCTCCGGTAATACCCAGCTAAGCCTAGAAAGCTACGTACTTCGGTCACCGACTTCGGTTGCTCCCAACTTTGTATGGCTTCAATCTTCGCCGGGTCGACAGATACTCCATATTTTGACACCACGTGCCCAAGGAATGCTACTTCCTTAAGCCAGAACTCGTATTTCTTCAATTTGGCATATAGCTTGTTTTCACGAAGCCTTTGCAGTACCAGCTTCAAATGGCGCTCATGATCTTGACGGCTTTTGGAATAGATGAGGATGTCATCAATAAAGACAACAACGAACTGATCAAAATATTCTTTAAATACACGGTTCATCATATCCATGAAGGCAGCAGGAGCATTAGTCAATCCAAAAGACATGACTAAGAAATCATAATGCCCGTACCGAGTTCTGAAGGGAATCTTTGGGATATCCTCAGCTTTAATCTTCAGCTGATGATATCCAGAACAAAGATCGATCTTTGAAAAGAATTGTGCTCCTTGCAACTAGTCAAACAGGTCATCAATGCTAGGTAGCGGATACCTATTCTTGATAGTGACATGATTCAATTCTCGGTAGTCGATACAAAGTCGCATACTCCCGTCTTTCTTCTTTATGAATAACACAGGAGCACCCCAAGGAGATGTACTAGGACGAATAAAACCGATGTCCAACAACTCCTGTAGTTGAACCTTTAACTCCTGAAGTTCAATAGGAGCCATTCGATATGGGGTTTTAGAAATGGGCTTTGTACTAGGTTCAAGGTCAATAAAGAATTCAACTTCACGTTCTGGGGGTAGACCGGGAAGTTCTTCAGGAAATGCGTCAGGAAATTCACTAACAACAGAAATATTATTCAAATCTGACGTGTTTTTGTTCAAGTCCATAACATGAGCTATGAAAGCTTGACATCCGTTTTTTAATAAATGAATGGCTTTATGGCTTGATATGACAACGATTGATTTTAGTGGTTTGGTTGCTTGAATTCGCATAACAAGTTGGTTAGGAATATGAAAACTAACAACCTTACGAAAATAATCAATTTTGGCATGATGAGTAGTTAACCAATCAATTCTTAAAATCACATCAAAAGCAAGTATCTTTAAAGAGATAAGGTCAACAGGTAATGTGATTGTTCCAACTTGGATTAAGCAAGATTTATAAACTGTAGATGTAATAAAAGTTTCTCCTAACGGAGTCTCCACAGATAGGTCAAAGTCTAATTTCTCCAGAGTCAAGTTTAAACGTTGAGCACAAGCAGGAGAGATAAAAGAATGGGTAGAACTGGTATCTAATAAGGTATAAACTTCGCAAGAGTTTATGATTAGCTTACCCGTGATCACCTCGTTTGGGTTCCTCGCGTTTTGGGCAGTCACGACAAACGCCCTTCCAGGAACCACCGACTTTGACTTGTCAGGAACAACCTTCGGAGTCACTATCCCCGTTGAACTTAGTTTCGCAACAAGACAATCTTTAGCTATATGACCTTCCTTTCCACAGTTATAACATACCTTGAACTGTTGTGGGCAGTTTGGGCTGATGTGTCCCTCCTTCCCGCATTTGTAACAAATGACCAGTGCTCGTTCTCCTCCCCTAAAAGCAGTTGATGTTTGTACTGACGTCTTCACGTTATCATTGTTGTACATTCTCTTCTTGAAATCTCCTCCCGACTCACTCCTTCTATTATCACGGCCACGATTACCACCAGAGTGGTTACCGCTTTTGTCCGAATGTTTTCCTCCCTGCTGATTTTTATTGCTTCGATGACTGCCGCCACCGGCATGACCCTGGTTGTGATCCCTCGGTTGCACATACTCATTATCTCGCTCTAATAATTGAGCCCTGTTTACAACATCTGAATATAAAAAAATTTTATGAGAGATAAGATATTGCCGAATCTCAGGTTTTAGACCTCTCAGAAACATCCTTGTCATTCATTCTTCATTTTTGACCAAATGAGGTACAAACCTGGATAACTCTGCAAACTTCGCCTCGTACTGGGACACCGTCATATTGTTTTGTTCCAGTCTGATAAACTCCACCTCCTTCATATGACGAATACTTTCAGGAAAGTACTTGTCATTGAACAGTTTCTGAAATGTTTCCCAGGACATGTTGAGTGCGTCAGGCTGGGTACGCTTCACAGACTCCCACCAGTAGTCTGCCTCACCGCCGAACATAAAGGTGATGAATGGAACCTTCTGTTCCTCCGTGCATCCCAAGACATCGAATATCTTGGTAATTTGCTTGACCCACGTTTTCGCCATGATCGGATCCGGCTTTCCCTTAAATTCTGGTAGTCTCAATTCTTTGAATTGCTTGGCTGTGACAAACCGCGCGTTGTTATCATTTCCACCCGTATTCCGCACACGAGTCTCCCTCGTCTGATTTTGCATGAACTGCAAAAAACTCCTAAACATTCCATCATTCATCGTTTGCTCGGTAACGTTGTTTACAGGAGGAATATTGCCTTCCTGTTGCACGTTCCCCTGGGTGGTGATCAAAGGTGTCTCTACGGTCTGATTTACTCCATTATTAACGTTCTCAGCTGCCATTCTTAAATACTGCCATAAAACAAGGGTTAATAGTCATGTCATATATTATTCCTATACTCTGACCGACCAAATAAACACCAAATAAACTTAGTCAGGTCATACTAGCGAAGGAATTCCCCATCTCTCCCCTCCTAGTTCTTGTCTCACATCTCAGCCAGGGATCATATCCCTAAGCTTTGATACCAACTGTGACGCCCCCAAAATAGGTATACAACACCCATTCTGAGTCGCCAAATACATGTTACAAAAAGCAAACTACAACTTCAATAATACAATTGTCGTGCAAAATACGACAACACATACTGTGAGTTTAAATACAAATATTGTCTTCTAGACAGTATCCACACTCAAATAAGTCCTCTTTACAATTATTCAAACATTATTTTATAGAAATAGTGAGGACTGCTAAAATATCTTTCTAGAACCATCACTCCATACCCCGACTAGATTCTGCTATGTTCTCACCTTCTGAGAAGAAAATTGGAACAAAAAGGAAAAGGATGAGCTTAGCTAACCCAGTAAAGAATATTATGACTAAGATAATATACAACAAATTATCATTAGTATTCAACAGGGAAAAATCTGATAGAATATAATCGACAACAAGTTTTAGATCAACAACTACAGCGAAAATAGCAAACCATTAGAAGAGTCAAGTAGAGAATGAATTCTACTATCTTCTAAGATTTAAAAATTCATCATCAATATTTTATCCCTGTAACATCAATTAATAATCATCTTTAACTAAATATTCATCTTTGCACTACAGGCCAAATATATTCATTTGTATCACCAGTCAGTCATGTTCATCTCAACACCTGTTCATCTTTGCACTACAGGCCAAAGATATTCATCAGGTAATCATACATCTTTGCACTACAGGCCAAAGATATTCAGTAATATCATCATTTAGGACTGAGGATGATGAAAAATATCTTAAAGAAAATAAATTCAGTGAGACAAAAAGACAAATAGTAGGGATTCGTATAACAGTTTATCCAAGATCAATAATACTTCATAATAATCAATTGTGAAGCAGAATTCAAAAATAAAGATCAAAACATGGATACAATCAAAAATAGTAACCATAATAGACATCTTGGACAAAAAGAAAAAATTTATTTTTCGGTGAATAGTGCCGTATTCGTGAATAGTGCCGTATACGTGAATAGTACCGTATACGTGAATAGTAATCCCGACATAAAAAGTTCCAAATTTGATAAAAAAAAACTCATATCAATATTTCAGCATAATGATATTGAAAAAAATAATATCATTTAAGAAGAAAATAATATCCCTTACCTCAAAATATCAGTACTTCTGTTCAGAATATCGGTATAAGGCTGAAGGAAACTTGCACTGATGAATAGAAACTCACAAAGTATCTAAATACTTCCAAAATACACTCAATAATCTAGAGAGAGAAAGAGAGAAAACTTGTTTCTGGTATAATTTTTAATTCTAACTTAGCCCTCTATTTATAGGAAAATGTTAGCACGCCGAAGCATACTTAACCTGTAACCTGATGGCTTTACCTGCTACTATTCTCACCTACCACATTTGAATAAAAATCTCAGCACATTTTTTCACCAATCAAGAGTGGGGCCCACCAATTCTAGAATTTTCTACCAAAATGATTAACTCCAAAAATTCAACAATTTCTGAACCAGTCATCTCGTAAAATTCATAACAAATCATACGTTCATTTTTAACGGTTCAAAATTTGTGGACATATACTCAACTTATATATGTATAACATATCCAAATATTTCCACGATCCAACGTTCGGATTAAAAATTATAACCCCCGCAAAATATCTCAAAAACCCTAATTTGATTTTCAATACCTCTGTTCCGACAAAAAAATACTGATAAAACACCTCAACATTAACTCCTTCATTTTTTATCACAATAAATATATCCAACATTTATATCCACATAAAATAAATATTTCCTTATCATATGAATCAATAATTAATTATTCACAAATAATATTACAGAATCACATTTATGACAACCAGGCCGTTCCCAGGAAAGAGGGGGCTTTTCAATAAGGATTTCTCATTACTAGCGCGTAATTAGATGACCAAACCTCTCCTTAGACAGAACTTTCTAGACATTGCCAATAATGCTATCTAATAATATTATTTAAATAATATGAATTATTGATCTGATAATGGAAAATACTGTGCAACAACAATTATTGAAACAACAATAATATAAAATATCAACGCAGCAATTATTGAATCAATAAAATAAAATATTGAACAGTAACTACTGTAACAATTATTGAGTAGTGCCTTCTTACGTAAGAATCAATAATTGGTGCAATACCGTGTGCTACTGTATTTTAACCACCAGGTATTCCAACAGTATTAACGGTAACAACTACGTCGTTAATTATAAACAACTTATACTTGTCGTTTTCTTCATCCAATCGCTTTTCGTTATGGGGCCCACACAAGGCTGCGCCGTCGTACGAATATTCCCCGACAGCAAGAATATTCCACGACCAAACGAATATTCATCGACCAAAAATGAATATTTTAAAACCACTTGCTTATTTGAAATATTTACGTATTTTACCCATAACTAACCACATTAATTAAATCAACCCTTTCTATTTCAAAATAATAAATAGAGAAAATTTAATTTCATTTATTAATAAGTTGGGGTCTTACATTTAATTTTATTTATTAATAAGTTGGGGTCTTACAATATCGATACGTGAAAAATGTTATGAACACGCGACATACTTGGCGTTAAAGCGAGTGTATATGCCACAGTTCCTACTCGATCGAGAATTCCAAAGAGATTAATAAAATCGAGGGTTGAGATTTCTTCTCTTCATCGATTCTTGCTTCTAGAATAACTCCTTCTTGCACCTTCTTCTTCGCATTCATCATTTCTGAGTTTGTAGCTTGAGCGGCTTTAACTTTATCGATTAAAGTCGGTTCTCATCGTATATTCGTTATCTTCACGTAGGTTCTGAGAGTCTTTAACTCTATCTTTATCTTTGTAAGTCGTACGAAATGGGTCTTTATGTTAACAACATCACACTCGTAACCGCATACGATCTTCTACTCAACGCGTCAACTACCACGTTCACTTTTCTAAGATGGTATTGAATGGTATAGCCGAAATCTTTCAATAGCTCGAGCCAACGTCTTCGGCGCATGATACGTTCGTTTTGGGTGAAGAATATTTGAGGGTTTTAGAAATGAGTTTTGTACTGGGGTCAATACAAAATTTGATTTCATGCTCTGGGGGTAGGCCAGGAAGTTCTTCGAGAATACTTCAGGAAATTTATTAACGATAGAAATATCATTCAAAATTGTGACTCTCATCCAAGACTTGGATAACAGCTCACAATGATACCTATCAACTTACCATCATTATTCACGGCGTCCCCTATAGAGAGTCTGACTTCGGTGCATCTCACACAAGGAAGTCACCAGCGAAAGGCTCGGGGTTCTTTACTTATGGCTTAATATGACAGTGATTGATTTTAGTGATTTGGTTACTTGAATTCGCATAACAGGTTGGTTAGGAATATGAAAGCTAACAACGTTACGAAAATAATCAATTTTAGCAGGATGAATAGTTAACCAGTCGATTCCTAAAATCACATCAAAGGCAAGTATTTTTAAAGAGATAAGATCGACAGGTAATACGAGGGTGTCGATTTAAATCAAACAAGATTATTTAGTGGATGTAACGAATATTTCTCATAACATAGTTTTAACAGATAAGTGAAAGTCTAATTTCTCCTGAGTTAAATTTAAACATTGAGCGCAAGTAGGAGAAATAAAAGAGTGAGTAGAATCGGTATCGAATAAGGTACAGACTTCGCAAGAGTTTATGATTTAACTAACCCGTGATAACTTCGTTCGGGTTCCTCAACAAACGCTCTCACTTAAACTACCGGCTTTGACTTGTCTGGAACATCCTTTGGCGTCACCATCCCAGCTGGACTTGACTTCACTACACGACAAAATCGAGCTAGGTGACCTTCTCTTCCGCAATTAAAACATGCTTTGGGTTACTGGGTATAGTTTGGACGGATGTGTCCCTCCTGTCTGCATTTGAAACATACTACCGGTGGTCGTTCTTCTTCTTTGGAAACAGGTGATGGTGCTGCTGCCGACGTCTTTTTGTCATTGTTGAATCTTCTCTTCTTAAAGTTATTCCCACTTAGTTCACCTTTCCTATTATCTTGGCCATGATTACCACCGAAGTGGTTACCATTCTTGGCATGATAATTTCCGCCACGATGATTATCATTGTTTTGATGGTCATTGCCACCAGTATAATTATTATCGTGTTGTTGGTCATTACCTTTTGGTTGGGTTGACTCGTTATCGCGCTCTAATAATTAATCCCTATTCACAACATCTGAATATAAACAAAGTTTGTGAGAAATAAGGTAATGACGTATTTCAGGTTTCAAACCTCTTAGAAATATTCGCGTCATTCGCTCCTCATTATCTACCAAATGGGATGAAAATCGGGATAACTCGGCAAACTTAGCCTCATACTGCAATACGGTCATATTGTTTTGCTCCAGCTTGATGAACTCAACCTCCTTCATGTGATGAATATTTTCGGGAAAGTACTTGTCATTGAACAATTCTTAGAACTTCCCCCAAGAAATTTTCAGTGCGGTAGCATGAGTATGTGTTACAGATTCCCACTAGTAATCTGCTTCTTCACGCAACATAAAGGTGGCGAAGGGAACCTTTTGCCCCTCTGAGCATTCCAAGACATCAAATATCTTTGTGATCTGCTTTATCCACGTCTTCGCCTTAAATGGTTCTGTCTTTTCCAAAAACTCTGGTGGTCCCAGCTCCTTGAACTGCTTAGCGGTGACCAACCGTGAGTTGCCAGTTTTTCTACCTGCATTATGAACAAGAGTCTCTCTCGTTTGGTTTTGCATAAATTCTAAAAAGTTCCTAAACATACCATCGTTCGTCATTTGGTCGGTGTTGTTGATTACACGAGGATTATTGCCTTCCTGATACACATTATCGTGGTTATTGATCGTTGGTGACTCAATGGTCTCATGTGCTCCATTGCTTACCTCAACATTTTCAGATGCTGTTTTACTGTCACAAAACAAGGGTTTATTGACATATCACATATTATCCCTATATTTTGACCGACCAATTAAATAACAAATAAGCTTAGGTAGGTCATACTAGCGAAGGATTTACCCGCCTCTCCCCTCCTAGTTTTAGTCTCACATCTCAGCCAGGGATCATATCCCTAAGCTTTGATACCAATTGTGATGCCCCTAAAATAGGTATACATCACCCATTCTAAGTTGCCAAATACATGGTACAGAATACAACTACAACTTAATTATACAACTATCATGTAAAATACGACAAAACATAGCTGAGAGTTTTAACACGAATATTGTCTTCTAGACAATATCCAAACTCAAATTTAATCTCGATACAATTATTATCACACTATTTCACAGAGTGGTGAGTACTACTAAAACAACCATCTGGACCGTCAATCCATTCCCCGACTAGTCCCAGCTATTTTCTATAATAACCCGATATTTTCTATTTAAATAAATAAGAAATTTTGCATATAATTTTTTTTTATTTTAAAGGTAGGAATATGTATTGTAAGACCCCAACTTTTATAAATAAAGATGAATTTTCTATAAATATCATTTTTGAATATTATGGAGTTAATTTGATATAATGTTATAGTTGTGGGTAATATTTATAAATTTTGCAAAGTAAGCAAGTTGTTTTAAAATATTCGTTTGGTCGGGGAATATTCTTTTTATCGGGGAATATTCGTACGATGGCACAATCATTGGCGGACCCCACAATAGAAGTATAGTCGTAGTTAGAAAACAACAAAATTATCTTTCTATAAAAATAACGGCTGAGGTGTTACCGTTAAAACCGCTAAAACTGTTGAACTACCCGGTAGTAAAAGTACAGTAATACGCGTGGTTGCATAGTAGCACACGGTATTGATTATTGATGCTTACGTGAGAAGTCACTCAGCTATACTCAATTATTGCTACAGTAATTGCTGCATCATATCTCTTAAATTATGGTCGTAGTATCATCTGTATAATATGTTATATTATTAAATCAATAATTGAGACGTGGTGGTAAGTTTAGTTATTTTTTATGGGGGGCCCATATGTCATCATCTAAGAGTCTCTTCGTCAATAGTAATTACCGTCGTCAATAGTAATTACCTTGGTCAAAAGTAATTACCTTCGTCAATAGTATTTACCTTGGTCAATAGTATTTACCTTGGTCAATAGTAATTACTTTCGTCAATAGTAGTTGTCCCTTCAATATTACCAAGAGTCATTTGACCCTTCGTTAAGACCAAGAGTCATTTGACCCTTCGTTAAGACCAAGAGCCACCTTCAGTTTTTCTATAAATAGAGGCCTAGGGCTTCATTATTTTTCACGAATTCATTCAAGCTATAGAGAGAGAAAGTATAGAGAGAATAAGAGAGAGAGAATAAAAGTATTCTGCTACTTCACTTTTCCAATATCCAGTTCTTTTAAGGTAAGGGGTGTTATTCTTTCTTATTCATGAAGAGAACTGTTGTTATTCCATTTCTTATTATTCTGTTGGAATAACCTGTATACGTGGTCTACCTTATACTTGGTGACATTCATCTATTATTCTGTTGGAACATCCTGTCTGTGTGTTTTACACCGGACCTGGTTCCGTTTTTATTATTATTCTGTTGGAACATCCTGTCTGTGTGTTTTACACCGGACCTGGTTCCGTTTTTATTATTATTCTGTTGGAACATCATGTCTGTGTGTTTTACACCAGACCTGGTTCCGTCTTGTTATTATTCTGTTGGAACATCCTGTCTGTGCGTTTACACCGGACCTGGTTCCATTATTTATTATTCTGTTGGAATATCCTGTCTGTGCGTTTACGCCGGACCTGGTTCCATTATTTATTATTCTGTTGGAATAACCTGTCTGTGCGGTCTATCGCATGCATGGTGATTTCTTTTGTTATTCCATTCTTTATTATACTCAGTTGGTTAAGTTTTGACTTCTATACTCCATGAAATTTGTGAAATATCCTTGATATTTGCGCTTCATCTAGTATCTTTTCATGAAAATATTCTCCTGATCATTCTTGAATTTTACTCCACAAAGTAGTATCATGTTGACAATTTGGACGTTGTTAATTCTTGGATAAATTAATTCTTGAACTTGTTTTATTGAATTCTTATATCATTGTCATCATCCTCATGTTTATATTTGAAAGTCATCTGTGGCCTGTAGTGCATAGATGGACTTGGTATGATTATGACCAGGGATTATTCGGTGTAATCATGACCGTAATGTTACAAATGATGTGGTAAAAGTCCTCATTGGCCCGTAGTGCATTGATGGACAGTTGTTGGCATGATCATGACCATTAATGAATATACGAATATCCTTGGCCGTAGTGCAGGGGTGATTCGATGATGTGGATTATTTTATTAAGCTGAGTCCCAGCGATCACAGTGTTGGAAAATCTTTTAAATCATAAAAGATAGTAGAGTTTATTTTCTACTTGACTCTTTTAATGGATTGCTTGTTCCGCTACAGTTAAACTTGATGTCTATTATATTTTATCAGTTTAACATTGTTGAAGGCTAATGATAATTTATTCTGCATTATCTTAGTCATAATATTTCTTACTGGGCTAGTTGAGCTCACCCTTTCTTTCACTGTTCTCTTCAGGAAATGAGAACGTAGCTGGGGCAAGTCGGGGAACGGAGTGATGGTCCGAATGATAGTATTAGTTAGTAGTCCTCACTATTCTATGTAATGGTGTGTTAATAAATGTAATGAGGACTCCTTTTGAGTATGAATACTCTCTAGAAGATAATATTTGTATTCAAACTCACAGTTTATGTTTTGTCGTATTGTACACGACAGTTGTATTAGTAAGTTGTATTTGTATTCTGTACTATGTATCTGACGACCCAAGATGGGTGATGTATACCTATTTTTGGGGGCGTCACAGTTGGTATCAGAGCTTAGGGATATGATCCCTGGCTAAGATGTGAGAATAGAACTAGGAGGGGAGAGACGGGAAATTCCTTCGCTAGTATGACCTACCTAAGTTTATTTGCATGGTATTTAATTGGTCGGTCATAATATAAGGATAATATATGACATATCAATTAATTTTTATTTTGTGGCAGTATCTGAAAATGGCATCTGAGAATGTTGAGAATAGCAATGGAGCACAGGTGACTGTTGATTCACCACATATCAATAATCAGGATAATGTGCATCAGGAAGGTGACAATCCTCATGCAAACAACAACACTTACCAAATGATGAATGATCAAATGTTCAGAGGCTTTATGCAATTCATGCAACAACAGGTGAAAGCGGCTCCTGTCCACAACGTAGGTGGAAATACTGGAAACTCTCTGGCGGTCACCGCTAAACAGTTTAAGGAGCTGGGACCACCGGAGTTTAAGGGAGAACCCAAACCACTTGTAGCTGAAACATGGATAAAGCAGATCACCAAGATATTTGATGTCTTGGGTTGCTCCGAGGAGCAAAAGGTTCCCTTTGCCGCCTTTATGTTGCGAGGAGAGGCAGATTACTGGTGGGAATCGATAAAGCGTACTCAACCTGCCGCACTGAAGATGTCCTGGGAGAAGTTCCAAGAGCTGTTTAACGACAAATACTTTCCCGAGAGTATTCGTCACATGAAGGAGGTGGAGTTCATCAAATTGGAGCAGAATAATATGACCGTGTCGCAGTACGAGGCAAAATTTGCGGAGTTATCCCGGTTTGCGTCCCACCTGGTGGATAATGAAGAAAGAATGACGCGGATGTTTTTAAGAGGTTTGAAGCCGGAGATACGTCAACATCTTGTTTCTCATAAACTGTGTTTGTATTCAGATGTTGTAAATAGGGCTCAGTTGGTGGAGCGCGATAACGAGACAACGCAACCAAAAGAGAGCAGCCGGCAAAATGATAATACCAGTGAGAGCAGTCATCGAAGCGGTGACAACAAGCGTGGAGGGAATCAACAGGCCAGAAATGGTAACCACTTCGGTGGTAATCAGGGCCAAAACAATAAGAATGGCATTTCAAGAAGAGGAGATTCAACAATGATGGAAAGACGTCAGCACCAGCACCTGTCGTTAAGGAAGGAGAACGACCACCTATCATATGTTTCAAATGCGGAGGGGAGGGGCACATCAGTCCAAACTGCGCGATGCCGTCCAAAGCATGTTATAATTGTGGAAGAGAAGGTCATTTAGCCCGATTTTGTCGTTTACCGAAGACAAATTCAGCTAGGATGGAGGCACCAAAGGCCGTCCCAGAAAAGTCAAAACCGGTTGTGCAAGGGAGAGCGTTTGTTGTGAACTCCCAGAAAGCAAGGAACCCGAATGAGGTCATCACGGGTAAGCTTATCATAAACTCTAACGAAGTTTATACTTTATTTGATACCGGTTCTACCCATTCTTTTATTTCTCCTACTTGCGCTCATCGATTAAATTTGATTCCGGAGAAATTAGACTTTGACTTAGCTGTTGAAACTCCATTGGGAGAAACCTTCATTACATCCACGGTTTATAAGTCTTGTTTGGTTCAAGTTGGTACCCACACATTACCTGTCGATCTGATTTCATTAAAAATACTTGCATTTGACGTGATTCTAGGGATTGATTGGTTAACTACTCATCATGCAAAAATTGATTGTTTTCGTAAGGTTGTTAGCTTTCATATTCCTAATCGACCTATTATGCGAATTCAAGCAACCAAACCATTAAAATCAATCGCTGTCATCTCAAGCCATAAAGCTATTCGTTTATTGAAAAACGGATGTCAAGCTTTCTTAGCTCATGTCACAGATCTAAACAAAAATACGTCAGCTTTGAATGATATTTCTGTTGTTAATAAATTTCCTGACGTATTTCCCGAAGAACTTCCTGGCCTACCCCCAGAGCGTGAAATTGAATTTTGTATCGACCTTGAACCCGGTACAAAACCCATTTCCAAAGCCCCATATCGAATGGCTCCTATTGAACTTCAGGAGTTAAAGACCCAACTGCAGGAATTGTTAGACATTGGTTTTATTCGTCCTAGTACTTCTCCTTGGGGTGCTCCTGTTCTATTCGTGAAGAAGAAAGATGGGAGTATGCGACTTTGTATTGATTATCGGGAGTTGAATCATGTCACCATCAAAAATAGGTACCCATTGCCACGTATTGATGACCTGTTTGACCAGTTGCAAGGAGCACAATTCTTTTCAAAGATCGATCTTCGTTCTGGATATCATCAGCTGAAGGTTAGAACTGAGGATATTCCAAAGACTGCCTTCAGAACTCGGTATGGGCATTATGAATTCTTAGTTATGTCTTTTGGATTGACTAATGCTCCTGCTGCCTTCATGGATATGATGAACAGGGTATTCAAGGAATATTTGGATCACTTTGTGGTCGTCTTTATCGATGACATCCTTATTTATTCCAAAAGCCGTGAAGATCATGAGCAACACTTGAGGCTGGTACTCCAAAAGCTTCGTGAATACAAACTTTATGCCAAGTTGAAGAAATGCGAGTTCTGGCTGGAAGAGGTAGCATTCCTTGGGCACGTAGTATCAAGTCGTGGAATATCTGTTGACCCGGCAAAGATTGAAGCTATTCAAAGCTGGGAGCAACCTAAATCAGTAACCGAAGTACGTAGCTTTCTTGGTTTAGCTGGTTATTATCGGAGATTCGTGGAAGGATTTTCTCGAATCGCTACTCCATTAACTCAGCTGACTCGGAAAGATACAAAGTTCGGTTGGAGCGAAGAATGTGAGCAGAGTTTTCAAGAACTCAAGAGGAGACTCATTTCAGCACCTGTTCTAACAATACCATCTGGCTCGGAGGGATTTGTCATCTACAGTGATGCTTCGAGCAAAGGGTTGGGATGCGTTCTCATGCAACATGGAAAAGTCATAGCCTATGCATCAAGACAACTCAAGGAATATGAGAGGAATTATCCTACTCATGATCTAGAGTTGGCAGCTGTTGTCTTTGCACTTAAAATTTGGAGGCATTACTTGTATGGGGAGAAGGTGGAGATCTTTACGGATCATAAAAGCCTCAAATATTTCTTCACTCAAAAGGAACTCAACATGCGACAACGACGTTGGCTTGAACTGTTGAAAGATTATGATCATACCATTCAATACCATCCTGGAAAAGCGAACGTGGTAGCTGACGCATTGAGTAGAAGATCATATGCGGGTACAAGTGCAATATTAACAACGCAAAGGCCCATTTTGTGTGACTTGCAAAGGATGGAGATAGAGTTAAAGACTCCAGGGACCCATGTGATGATGGCGAATATACGAGTAGAACCGACTTTAATCGATAAAGTTAAAGCTGCTCAAGCTACAGACCTGGAGCTGATGCGTATGAGGAAGAAAGTGCAAGAAGGTGCTATGCCGGAAGCAAGAATCGATGAAGAAGGAATACTTCGAGTCAACTCCAGACTTTGTGTTCCTAACAACCCTGATTTAAAGTATGAAATCATGATGGAGGCGCACAACACACCGTTTGCAATCCATCCTGGAAGTACCAAAATGTATCATGATCTTCGTCATACATTTTGGTGGAGCAATATGAAGAGAGAGATAGCGTTGTTTATCTCAAGGTGTCTAACTTGTCAACGAGTCAAAGCGGAGCATCAAGTACCAAAAGGTCCATTGCAACCACTTGAAATTCCAGAATGGAAGTGGGAGCACATTACCATGGATTTCGTTACCGGTCTTCCTAAGGTTTCTCAAGGTATTGATGCGATTTGGGTCATTGTTGATAGATTGACCAAGTCTGCTCATTTCTTACCGATACGAGAAACTTATACACTTGAACGTCTTGCTCGTATGTACATAAACGAGATTGTAAGACTGCATGGTATGCCAGTATCCATAGTTTCTGATCGAGACCCAAGATTCACTTCACGATTTTGGGTTAGTTTACAAAAAGCTATGGGCACGGATTTACGATTTAGTTCGCATATCATCCTCAGACGGACGGACAATCAGAGAGGACTATTCAAACTCTTGAAGATCTATTAAGACTCTGTGTCTTTGACTTCAAGGGAAGTTGGGACAAGTTCTTACCATTGGTGGAGTTTTCCTACAACAACAGTTATCAAGCAAGTATTGGCATGGCTCCATTCGAAGCATTGTATGGAAGAAAATGTCGTTCTCCAGTATGCTGGGATGAGGTGGGTGAAGCAACGTTGTTGGGACCGGAGTTGGTACGTATGACTACAGAAAAGATTCAAACGATCCGACAACGTATAAAAACCTCACAAGATCGACAAAAGAGTTATGCTGATCTTCATCGAAAGGACGTGGAATTTGATGTAGGAGATCATGTGTTCTTACGTGTTGCTCCATGGAAAGGAGTTACGAGATTTGGAAAGAGAGGAAAGCTCAATCCTCGATTCATCGGTCCATTTTTAATCCTCGATCGAGTAGGAACTGTGGCTTATAGACTCGCTTTACCGCCAAGTATGTCTCGTGTTCATAACGTTTTTCACATATCCATGTTACGCAAATATGTGGAAGACCCGAACCACATTATTGAGTTAGAACCGGACGAAATAGCGGAGGATTTGACGTATGAAGAAGTTCCTGTTCAAATCTTGGATAAGAAGGAACATATTCTACGCTCCAAGGTTATACCTCAAGTCAAAGTTTTGTGGAGAAACCACGATGTTGAGGAAATGACTTGGGAGTTAGAATCTGAAATGAAATCAAGGTATCCTTACCTCTTCGACATACCAGGTACGTACCCTAATTTCGAGGGCGAAATTTCATAAGAAGGGGAGGTTGTAAGACCCCAACTTTTATAAATAAAGATGAATTTTCTATAAATATCATTTTTGAATATTATGGAGTTAATTTGATATAATGTTATAGTTGTGGGTAATATTTATAAATTTTGCAAAGTAAGCAAGTTGTTTTAAAATATTCGTTTGGTCGGGAAATATTCTTTTTATCGGGAATATTCGTACGACGGCACAATCATTGGTGGACCCCACAACGGAATTATTGTCGGATTGAGAAAACGACAAAATTATCTTTCTATAAAAATAACGGCTGAGGTGTTACCGTTAAAACCGTTAAAACTGTTGAACTACTCGGTAGTAAAAGTACAGTAATACGCGTGGTTGCATAGTAGCACACGGTATTGATTATTGATGCTTACGTGAGAAGTCACTCAGCTATACTCAATTATTGCTACAGTAATTGCTGCATCATATCTCTTAAATTATGGTCATAGTATCATCTGTATAATATGTTATATTATTAAATCAATAATTGAGACGTGGTGGTAAGTTTAGTTATTTTTTATGGGGGGCCCATATGTCATCATCTAAGAGTCTCTTCGTCAATAGTAATTACCGTCGTCAATAGTATTTACCTTGGTCAAAAGTAATTACCTTCGTCAATAGTATTTACCTTGGTCAATAGTATTTACCTTGGTCAATAGTAATTACTTTCGTCAATAGTAGTTGTCCCTTCAATATTACCAAGAGTCATTTGACCCTTCGTTAAGACCAAGAGTCATTTGACCCTTCGTTAAGACCCAGAGCCACCTTCAGTTTTTCTATAAATAGAGGCCTAGGGCTTCATTATTTTTCACGAATTCATTCAAGCTATAGAGAGAGAAAGTATAGAGAGAATAAGAGAGAGAGAATAAAAGTATTCTGCTACTTCACTTTTCCAATATCCAGTTCTTTTAAGGTAAGGGGTGTTATTCTTTCTTATTCATGAAGAGAACTGTTGTTATTCCATTTCTTATTATTCTGTTGGAATAACCTGTATACGCGGTCTACCCTATACTTGGTGACATTCTTCTATTATTCTGTTGGAACATCCTGTCTGTGTGTTTTACACCGGACCTGGTTCCGTTTTTATTATTATTCTGTTGGAACATCCTGTCTGTGTGTTTTACACCGGACCTGGTTCCGTTTTTATTATTATTCTGTTGGAACATCCTGTCTGTGTGTTTTACACCGGACCTGGTTCCGTCTTGTTATTATTCTGTTGGAACATCCTGTCTGTGCGTTTACGCCGGACCTGGTTCCATTATTTATTATTCTGTTGGAATATCCTGTCTGTGCGTTTACGCCGGACCTGGTTCCATTATTTATTATTCTGTTAGAATAACCTGTCTGTGCGGTCTATCGCATGCATGGTGATTTCTTTTGTTATTCCATTCTTTATTATACTCAGTTGGTTAAGTTTTGACTTCTATACTCCATGAAATTTGTGGAATATCCTTGATATTTGCGTTTCATCCAGTATCTTTTCATGAAAATATTCTTCTAAGCATTCTTGAATTTTACTCCACAAAGCAGTATCATGTTGACAATTTGGACGTTGTTAATTCTTGGATAAATTAATTCTTGAACTTGTTTTATTGAATTCTTATATCATTGTCATCATCCTCATGTTTATAAAATGTTGAAAGTCATCTGTGGCCTGTAGTGCATAGATGGACTTGGTATGATTATGACCAGGGATTATTCGGTATAATCATGACCGTAATGTTACAAATGATGTGGTAAAAGTCCTCATTGGCCCGTAGTGCATTGATGGACAGTTGTTGGCATGATCATGACCATTAATGAATATACGAATATCCTTGGCCGTAGTGCAGGGGTGATTCGATGATGTGGATTATTTTATTAAGCTGAGTCCCAGCGATCACAGTGTTGGAAAATCTTTTAAATCATAAAAGATAGTAGAGTTTATTTTCTACTTGACTCTTTTAATGGATTGCTTGTTCCGCTACAGTTAAACTTGATGTCTATTATATTTTATCAGTTTAACATTGTTGAAGGCTAATGATAATTTATTCTGCATTATCTTAGTCATAATATTTCTTACTGGGCTAGTTGAGCTCACCCTTTCTTTCACTGTTCTCTTCAGGAAATGAGAACGTAGCTGGGGCAAGTCGGGGAACGGAGTGATGGTCCGAATGATAGTATTAGTTAGTAGTCCTCACTATTCTATGTAATGGTGTGTTAATAAATGTAATGAGGACTCTTTTGAGTATGAATACTCTCTAGAAGATAATATTTATATTCAAACTCACAGTTTATGTTTTGTCGTATTGTACACGACAGTTGTATTAGTAAGTTGTATTTGTATTCTGTACTATGTATCTGACAACCCAAGATGGGTGATGTATACCTATTTTTGGGGGCGTTACATGTATAAGGTAAAGTATATGTATTTATGTGATAAATAAAAATTTATTTATTACATGAATAATTAAAAATAAATTGATTTTGAATTATTGTTCATTATATTCTAATAACAAATTAATTTGGTAGTAATAATATTTTTATTAATTAATTTCTATAATAAACTATGATTATATATTATTTAAATAATATATGAAATGATTATTAGAATTATTATAATAACTATTTTATTATGTAAATTTATTCAAGATTGTTAAGTTAATAATTTTAACTTAATTAATAATGCTATATGTGCAAGATATATCAGATATGGAATCCAAACCCTAATTCTGGATTTTGACTAAAGAATGAGAATAATAATATTTTATTTCAGTGTTATAAATATGTACTGTGTGTATAGACTGATAATAGTTGGTCAACTACGGTGTAACAGTAGAAAACCTAGTATTACGGTAATAAAACCCTAATTATTAGAAACCCTAGTTTCTAAAATTAGAAACACTAATTAGTAAATTAAAACCCTAATTGCTATTATAAGCCCCAATTACTAAATTAGTAATCTGAATTATAATTTGTGAAGCTTAAACCTAATTTTCATGTTCTATGTAATTAGGAAACCTAAATCAATTTAGAAACCCTAATTTATAATTTAGAAACTAAAATTTTTATTTTAAAACCCTAAATGGAAATCCTAGAAACTAAAATTCTAAAACCCTAGGGTTAAACCCTAAGGGTTGGAGTAGATTGTCAAGAATGCCATTAAAATTAGATGACAAATGACCAAAAATCCCTTTTTCAATTCTTTAATAGGTTGCTTGTAAAATCTTGCCGAGTACTAGAGTTGGTGACCAACCCTAGACTTTCCATTTGACTTAAAATACCAGCAATCAGCCATTCCTAACATCGAAATTCATTGCATCAAAAATTTGATAGATTTAAAGAGAGAGAAAATCAAAAGAAAAGCTTATTTGTTCAACCAATACTCAACCAACTCTCTCTCTAACCCATGAATTTCTTTAGTATATAAGTCCTAAAACAAGTCCCCACTACCTCCACTAATAGATCAAAAACCTAGAATCAAGATTTGTTCATGAAAGGTAAACCCTAAGCCAAGAAATTTGATCTAGTATGCCATGTTAGATTTTATGTTTAATCATGTTGTATAAAGTGTAACTAAGTGATCTGGGTTGGTAGTTGATAGATCCATAACATCTATAGGCTCGAATTTAAAGATTTCAAGAATCTGGAAAACTGGAAATTAGTGTCTGACAACTGAATGTCAGGCCTTATAGATCTTTGTATGTTTATGTTTTTGGTCGTTTAAATGTTTGATGTGCTATGCGATCTTTGATCTAGAACTGGAAGCATGCTTATATCATGTATATATTACAAGTTATTAGTGGTCAAAGGCCATTGACCGGCCATGACTAAACTGATCTGGGTAACCCAGATTGTTATCCAGAAATGCCTGACAAGAAATGTATGGACTCGGATCTTGCATATGTTTGATGATTTGTTATGTTTGTTGTATCTAAGTTGTAGTCTGATAGATGAACTTTATATTCAGGCCTTAATATCACCTAATCATCATATAGGCTGAACACAGTAGCTGGTCAAAGTAGCTTGGTCGAACACAGTTCATGTTTTCTGGGTAACCCAGAAAACTGATGAACATGTGTTCTAACATGGGTTGACCGGCATAGATCTTCTTACTGTGATGTTTTTATGTGTATTTTTGGTGATAGATCTCTTCATTTACATGTTGGTTACAGACTAAGACCATTATATCACAAAACCATTACAAGATTAACAAGTTGAGGAAGCCCAAATATAGCCAGTCAAACTGTTCTTCATTTTCTAGGTTAAAACTGTTCTTCATTTCTGGGTAACCCATAAAATGAAGAACAATTATGACAGTTTATTTAAGGTCTTAGATCTTTCTGATTGGTGATGTTTAGACTTGACTATTGTTTAAAACATGTACCCTTTTAGTTTCTCTACAAGGCCCAACGTCTAGACCACCCATAACATGAACAGATTGACTGGAATAAGGCCACAAAGAACGTTGACCGGCCATGACCTTATGATTCTAGGCAGCCCAGAAACATGAAGAACAACTCTGACAGCATGTTCTGTGCCTTAGATCTTTCTCATGTGTTATGTTTTGGTCCAGAAATTGCTATGAACTTGTGCTATTGCATATATACTACAACATTTGATCAAAAGCTAGCCTAGAAACATTTTAGATAATGAATTACACATGGTCAAACATAGCCCCTCGATAACTGCTTAAGCATGTTCTTGGTGCTCAAGAACACCTAAGGCGACACTTTCTGTCGCCAAAGGCTATAGCGACAGATTTAATAAATTTAATTAATTACTTTTCTAAAAAATCATTTAAAAATAGTAATTTATTATTAAAAATTCTAAAAATAGTTTTAAAAAATATTTTAGGTTATAAAAATTAACTTTTAATAATTTGACATATTTTTCATAAATATTATTATTTATTTGATATATAATGATATTAAATTTATTTAATTAATGTATTAAATGTATTGATTAAAAATGATTTTATTACATTAAAAATTATTTTAAATGAAAATAAAGTATTTAAAAATATTTTAAGTTATAAAATATAAATTTTAATATTTTAAGATAAATTTCAATAATTATTTAATATTAATGATATTTGATTTATTTAATGAATATATTAAATAAATTAGTTTAAAAATGATTCTAATATTATAAAAATCATTTTAAATGAAAATAAATAGTTTAAAAATATTTTAAGTTATAAAATATAACTTTTAATATTTAAAGGTAAATTTTTTTAATAATTTAATATTAAATGATATTAGAGTTATTTAATAATAATATTAAATAAATATTTTAAAATTGGTTTTATTAATTTAAAAATCATTTAAAAAGGATATAAATATTTTAAAAATATTTTAAGTTATAATTAATGATTTTTAATATTTTGATAAATAATGCATTAATATTTAAATATTAATAGTAATTATTTAAAAATGATTTTAAATGTTTTAAAAATCATTTAAGGGTAATAAAAATATTTTAAAATTATTTTGAGTTATTATAAATAACTTTAATATTTTGGCAATGATTTTATTAATAATTTAATATTAATTAAATATTAATGATAATAGAATTATTTAATATTTAAATCATTCTATAATGATTTCGGTGTTTGAAAAATCATGATAAATTATAATAATTATTTAAAAATTATTAGAAGTCATTTAAAAATAATGTGACTGATATTTAAATTATCTAAATGAATATGGAATTACATAATAGAGTTTTAGACTTAATAATTACCCGATAAAGTCGTCGGTACACCGAAATATTTCAGAAATTAATTTGGACTTAGATAGTTTGACTAGATATATATATATATATATATATATATATATATATATATATATATGTGTGTGTGTGTGTGTGTGTGTGTGTGTGTGTTTGTTTCTGATTTAATGATTGCTAAATCTATGTGACAATGTAATTAGGTTATGTGCTGACTGCAAATAGCATTACTATGTGTTATGATATGTATTTCTAATTGATAGAATAATCTTATGAATGATAGGTCTCGATATAAAAGATAAAACTAAGTTACGTAACTGTAAGCAGTAAATCAGGCAAGTATCCTACCCTTTGTATTTGATTTATGCAATGGACTTGAGTAAGAAAGTTTTAGAATTATATTATCATTATACCAGATTATTAACTCTATTATTATCGATTATATATCCAATTATTTGAATTCATACAAGTTCTTGAATTATTCGATCATTGTTTATCAATGCAGTATTATTGTACAATCCTAATATTTATTCTGTTCGTTAATTTCTAAATATGGTTATACAAGTATCCTCACTTGGATAATCATTATATTTTATCACATGTTGATACATACTAGTTAGTTTTCAGTATGTATACATTGACTTATAAGCTGTCTAAGCTATTTGATTCAGCTAGACATAGATTTAAAAATATTATTGAACAAGATAGAACTTTATTGTATCCAACCGAATTATTTGGTTCGGATTCTAGACTAGTATGAACATCCCAAATCTGGAAAATAATTGTGCGCCTAAGGCGGATATGCTGGACGAAAATATCATTCGAACATGTAGTATTGATCAATACAGGACATAACGGGCTAATCACCCCCCGTACTTGTAAGTTATGACGGTTTGCGGATGAAGTTCTGTTAAACCTTATCAAAAATTAAAAATAAAGTTCATAGTTTATCGACTGATCTCCAATTATAGTCAATACGTAGTTTCAAAATTTTGAAATAGAATTTTTATATTGTTTAGAATTATTTCAGCTTACTTCACAACTGTTGATTCGTTGTAGAGTGTCAATCAAAGAAAATATTTAATTCAATCAGCTAATATTTATTAATTGTTATTACTTGCTAGGCAATCAAATGCTCGTCCTTGCTTTAAATTTAAATGTTTTCAGCTAAGAGTGATCAACCTGAAGGTTCAGGCAAGAATAAGGGAAAAGGAAAGCTGATAAAATAAGTTCTATGCTATCTTATGTAATAATTAAACTTTATTAAGACAATGATATCTATTATTATCATGTAATGAATGTTTAAAGGTCGCGTACATGGGATTAGACTCTGATGTATGTAAATTAAGTTTAATGTTCATATTATTAGTATTACTCCACTCATAGAAATGGTATCGTGAAGCACCGAGTTTGAGTTTCAAGTACCTGAATTTGGGGGCATCACATTTTCTCATTTCCTGAAGAGAACAATGAAAGAAAAGGGTGAGCTCAACTAGCCCAGTAAGAAATATTATGACTAAGATAAAAAAAATTATCATTAGCCTTCAACAGTATAACAACTGATAGAATACAATGGATAACAAGTTTTAGATCAACAACTGCAGCGGAATAAGCAATCCATTAGAAGAGTCAAGTAAAGCATGATATCTACTATCTTCTATGATTTAAAAGCTTATCATCAATTTTATCACTGAGACTTAGCTTAATAAATAATCCATATCACTGGATTATCCATGCACTACGGGCCAAGAATATTCATTAGTATCACGACCACGAATTATCCATGCACTACGGGCCAATGATATTCGTGTTTTCATCAATGGTCATGATCATGCCAAACAACAATTCATCTTTGCACCTTTGGCCGAAGAGAACGCATGTTCATGATCATACCAACATTTGTCCATCAATGCACTACGGGCCAATGAGGACTTTTACCACATCATTTATAACATTACATGTCATGATTATACCGAATGATCCCTGGTCATAATCATACCAATCAACAGTCCATCTATGCACTACGGCCAAAGATGACTTTCATCACATTATAAGCATGAGGATGATGACAATGATATAAGAATTCAAATAAAATGAAAGCAAATGATAAATTTTAAAGATTTATAATTCAATTTATCCAAAATTTAATAATGTTCAAATTGTCAACATGATACTGCTTTGTAGAGTAAAATTGAAGAATAATATTGTATCAAAAATGATTTGGACATCAAAGAAATAAATTTTTGTCATGAATAGTACCCCGGGTGAATAGTATCCGAGTGAATAGTATCCTGTGAATAGTACTTTATGAATAGTAACTGGAAATAGTAATTTGTAAATAGTACCCATGAATAGAATTTTGTGAATAGTATTCGTGAATAGTACTTTATGAATAGTATCCAGTGAATAGTATTCTGGTATAAAAAGATCAATAATTATCAAGAATGCGCAGAATAATTTTTTCATGAAAATATACTGAATGAAGCGCAAATATCAAGGATATTATACTAATTTCAAGGAGTATAGAAGCAATACTTCAACAAAATGAGTGTAGAATTAGGGATACGAAACGAAATAATATTACTTACATACTACAGAGTATGGAAGAAAATATTAATTCATATGAATATTGAACAAAAATAATATCCCTTACGAATACGAAAGAAATAATACTCCTTACCTTAGAAGAAGAGTGGATACTGAAATAATGAAGTAGCAGAATACTCTTCTTCTTTCTCTCTATAGCTTCTCTCTCTATAAATGCTCTTGTGTGTCTTAGTGAATTGGTGAGAATGAAAGAAGAATGAGCTTCTATTTATAGAAAAATATAGTTTCGATAATTACATGTTTAGGGGCTCAAATTATTACAGTATAGTACCTTCATCTTTTCCTTTATTTTTAATTTAGTCCTACAGGTATTATCAAACTTGCACCACCTCCCCTAATAGTACATGCATGTGAATCAATAGTACATGTATATGAATTAATAGTTCCAAACATGTGAAAAAATAATTACATTATAGTACCTTCATCTATATCTCCATTTTTAATTTAGTCCTGCAAGTATTATCAATCTTGCACCACCTCCCCTAATAGTATATGCATGTGAATAAATAGTTATAAGCATGTGAACTAATAGCAATTAATTACTCATTTATCCGATTAATTACTCGATTGGTCAATATAACCTCCAGAAGTCAATTATTATCGAAATAAATATTGATTTTCACTAACACTAATAATTCCAACACAATGGAAATATCAATTTTATCTTTAATCAACATGAACTTATTATAACTCACAATATTTTACAACCAGATCATTCCCAAGAAAGAAGGGGCTTTCTGATAAGGATTTCTTCCTATTGGCATGAAATTCGGTGACCAAACCTCTCCTCGACAGAACTTTCTAGACATCATCAATATTGTAAATAATAATATGAATAACTTTATCATCTCAATTATTGATTTAATAATATAAAATATTATGCAGATGATACTGTGACAATAATTGAATTAATAATATGAGAGATATTATGCAACAATTACTGTTGCAATAATTGAGTATAACTGAGTGACTTATCACGTAAGCATCAATAATCAATACAGTGTGCTACTATGCAACCACGTGTATTATTGTTCTTTTACCACCAAGTATTTCAATAGTTTAACTGTAACACTTTTGCCTTTATTTTTATAAAAAGATATTTATGTCGTTTTCTAACTACGATAATACTTTCGTTGTGGGGTCCACCAATAATTGTGTCATCGTACGAATATTTCCTATTAAAACGAATATTTCCCGACCAATCGAATATTTTATAACAATTTACTTGCTTTGCAAAATTTGTAAATATTACCCACAATTATAACATTATATCAAATCCACACCATAATATTCAAAAATATATTTTGAGAAAAATTAATCTTTATTCATAAAAGTTGGGATCTTACACTATTCACTTGGGTACTATTCACTCGGGGTACTATTCATGGGTACTATTTATATGGTACTTTTCATACAGTACTATTCATGAGTACTGTTCATAACAAAATTTAATTTTTTTTCTGTCCAAATTATTTTTGATACATGAATATCATTCTTGATTTTTACTCCACAATTAGTTATCATGTTGAAGATTCGGAGATTCTTGAACTTTGAATAAATTGAATTATAAATCTCTAATATTTATCATTGATCTCACTTGATTAATTCTTTATATCATTGTCATCATCCTCATGCTTATATTGTAGTGAAAGTCACCTTTGGCCCGTAGTGCATAGATGGACTGTTGATTGGTATGATTATGACCAGAAATTGTGTATTGGTATAATCATGACCTATAATGTTACAGACAAATATTGTGGTGAAAGTTCTCTTTGGCCCATAGTGCATAGATGGACAGATGTTGGCATGATCATGATCACTGGTGCAAGCGAATATCCTTGGCCTGTAGTGCATGGATAATTTGTTGATTTGAAACATTTTTTGATTGTTATTGCAGAGATAAAATGTTGATGATAGATTTTTAAATCATAGAAGACAGTAGACTTTATGTTCTACTTGACTCTTCTAATAGATTGTTTATTCCGCTGCAGTTGTTGATCTAAACATTGTTGTCTATTGTATTTTATCTAATTTTTCTTTGTTGAGGACTAAGGATAATTTATTCTGTATTATTTTAGTCATAATATCCTTTACTGGACTAGTTGAGCTCACCCTTTTCTTTCATTATTCTCTTTAAGAAATGAGAATATAGCTGGGACTAGTCAGGGAATGGAGTGATGGTCCAAAATGGTTTCTATAGTAGTCCTCACTATTCTATAAAATAGTGTTATAATAATTGTAATAAGGACTTTATTTGAGTTTGGCCTATTGTATACGAGACAATATTCGTATTAAAACTCACAGATTATGTTTTGTCGTATTTTTCACGACAGTTAATAATTGTATAAATAAATTTGTATTTAATTTATGTACCATGTATTTGGCGACTCAAAATAGGTTGTGTGAACCTATTTTGGGGGCGTCACATACCTCTTCTCTAATTAGTTGCTTAGATAATTGTCTATAGAAAGGGGTGGCTAATTAGAGCTGTTTAATTGAGTGGAGAATGCTGGAATTTATTTCCCACATACTTCCAAAGCATTTCCCAAATTCTTCACCAAACTAGCTTGTGATTGGCCAATAAAAGATATGGGGCATGGGATGTTAACTTGACGATTTAGCCTGATAAGGGCAATGATCAGCCTTCTCCTCTTCATTTTTCATACTCCCATAGCCAAAGTTTCAGCTAAGTAGAATGGAGAGAATGAGAAGAAGAAGAAGAAAAAGGAGGAGGAAGGAAGAAGAAATGAAACCAGGAAAGGTAATCATTTAATTTTCAATTATAGTTGTTAATTTTATGGATTTTATGTATAGATGTTTTTTTTATACTTGTTTAAGATGATTTGATAATGTATTAAACAAGAGAAAATAAGAAATTAAAGAGATTAAGTTTTGCCTGAATTTCATCAAAAAACTTAGATATAACGATGATTAGTGGTTTGTTTTCAAATCTAAGACCATGATTGGACTCCTAAAATATAGTAGTTCTAATCTGGGTAGAAAATCACAGAAAAACTCGGCGAAAACTAGGCAGTCCGTCGGAGAAGATGACTGAAAAATATTTTTCGGTGAACTTTTCCAGTAAGCCCGTTTCTCTATGTTAGAGCCGGAATTTGGAAAAACTTTCTTCTAAAAAGTTGTAGATAATTAAATTTCACATGGACCGGACATAGGATCCACAATTTTCTTATAAAGGGCTAATTATTATGAATTGTTGAAGTTTCTGAATATTAGAAATTATAATTAAATTATCAGAAAATATATTTGGGCTGAAATATTTTTTAAAAAATCTTATAATATTAGTTTAGAATTTATGTAATTTTTTTATGAATTATTTAAAAGAAGAAGTAATTATTGTATTTTTAAACTATTTAGAGGTAGTTTAAAAATTAAGGAAATTCATAGAAAATTCTATGAATAAGGAAAAATTATGAAACTTGGTGAAAAGTCCTATAATATTATTTTATAATTTTTGAAAAATTTTGAAAAATTATTGAATAACATAAATTTTTATTGTATTTTTTAAGCTATTTATAGTTAGTTTAAAAATAGAGGAAATTCATAGAAAATTCTATGAATGGTTGAAAATTATGAATTTTTCTAAAAAATTTTATAATAATAAAAGATTAATATTGATGATGTTGTAAAGATATAAAAGTATGTGGAGTTAGTATTTCTATTTTAAAAGCTATTAAATGATAGTTTTTATAAATAGAAATAATTATAGAAAATTGTTGGATCATCCGAAAAATGTAAAAATTGTTTAGAAAGTTCATAATAATATTTTAAGTATTTTAGAAGTGTTAGTAAGCTCATGAGATGTCAAGATGTAAACGCACAAGTAACGAATGAGTTATGATAAAAAAAAATAATGTTTTTGTTAAAGTAAAATGGTGATAATACCATAATAGTGGATTGACGTTTTAAAAATAAATTATCATATATGAGTTTTTAGATTTCTCAAGTTTTATTATCCACTTTTAAGTTTTGGAATATGAATTATAATTTTATGGGATAAATAAAGGCACATTAAATAAATTATAAATTATTAGTCAGTTTATATTTTATTTGAGGTGAATATGTTTTGGTGACCCCGACTTTTAATATAATTTAAATTGTTTATAGTAAGATATTGATTTAATAAATGTTATAGTTATGGAAATTATATGCAAATTATACAAAGTGAACAGTCAGTCAGGAAATATTCGTTTTGTCAGGAAATATTCCTTTTATTGGGTAATATTCGTACGACGACACTGAAATAACCAATAATTGGTGAGCCCTATATAGAATAACTGTCGGATAGGGAAAGTGACAAAAATAACCTTTTTAAAAATTGACGACAAAACTTTTATTGTTAACTGTTGAAATACCCGATGATAAAAGTACAGTAATACACTCTATTCCACAGTAGCACGCAATACTCTGCAGTATCACACGATATTGCACAACACTTCATATTATTGGCTCAATAATTCTCACAGTAGCATCTACACTGTATTTTATATTATTAAATCAATAATTGACACGGCACAATAACTTCTATTATTTGATATGATATAATTAGACAAGTTAGCAGTATTGTGAGTCTATATTAATAATTGTGAATAATTGTTGAGAGGTTGAAAAGGTGTAAATAATTGATGAATAAAAGGTTTTGATTAAAGATAAGTATGATAATCAGATGTTGGTTCAATTATTTTTTTTTTTTACAAAAGTAAGTTTGGCAGGACTTTCCAACACTCAACTTTTTCTAAAGTAGTATGGACCACAACTCTATTGTTAAATAAATTTAGTTATAACGTGTACAAGTTGGTATAATTTTCTCCGTGGGACCACAAATTCCACTACTAACATTATTTTATATAGCTCATTTGGTTATTTTGTCAAAGTGCGTGTATTAATTGTTTTCTCAATTTTTAGTATAAATAAGTTGCCCGATTGAGTAACTAAACACACACCATCACTATAGTAAAAGTATAATTTTCTTCTACTATAATATTGTGAGTATTTTTGTTGAGTGTAAGGTTACTCCAAGTGTTGATAAGGAGTGTAAGCATTGTTCAAGTTGATTAATTTTATAGGAAGCAGAATCTAGTCACGTGCTAAGGTAAGGGGTATCAATTTTTCATAATACGGTAAATGATAATATTTTAGTTCAATACTTGTAAGAAATATCAGTTTTTTCTTTCATACTCCATATTATGGTAAGAGATTATTATTCGTTTATTCAGTTTATCATTAAAAGGTGAAAAGTTCTGAAATGATTAGAAGATCGTTAATAGTTTGTGTTTCATCTAATATCTTGACTTGAATATTTCTATTAAGTTTTAAGTTATTATATTGAGCCGGAAACTTTACATTTACTTGAACTTTATCTTTTATCAAGAATTCTAATAAATTTCTGGATATTGGTTTGAAAATTTAGACTCTGGATAATTAAGTTTAAATGACTAAGATCTTCTTTATGTTGTTATTATGATTATTTCTGTCCATTTATCATATATATCATTGTTATAATCATTGTGGTGAAATTTGTATTTAGCCTGAGTACAAAGATCGATTGTTGTTTTGCATGATCATGACCATTAGTTTTACAGTTGTATGTCTTTGGCCCGTAGCACAAAATGGACTATTGATTGGCATGACCATTGGTTTTATAGTTGTATGTCTTTTGCCGGTAGTGCAAAGATGGACTGTTGATTGGCATGACCATTGGTTTTATAGCTCGTAGTGCAAAGATGGACTGTTGATTGGCATTACCATTGGTTTTACAGTTGTATGTCTTTGGCCCGCAGTGCAAAGATGAACTATTAATTGGCATGACCATTGGTGTTATAGTTGAATATCTTTGGCCCAGAGTGCAAAGATGAATTTAATGGCATAATTATAAACTTGAGCTATTGTAAGACCCCGAATTTTATGAAATAAAAGTATTCAATTTTTTTATAATTATTATTCAGTAAATGGTTAAATTGATAAAAAGTTAAAGTTAAGGGTGATATATATAAAGTTTACAAAATACTTAAGTGGTTATAATATACTCATTGTTGTCGGAGAATATTCGTTTGGTCGTGAAATATTCTTGTTGTCGCGGAATATTCGTACGACGGCACAGCCTTTTGTGGGCCCCATAATAGAAAACGATTGGATAAAAAAAACAACAAGTATGAGTTTTTATAAATAACGGCGTAGTTATTACCGTTAACACTGTTGGAATACCCGGTGGTTAATACACAGTAATACGTGATGTTGCACAGTAGCACACAGTATTACAATAATTATTGATTCTTACGTAAGAAGGCACTACTCAATAATTGTTACAATAATTACTGTTCAATATTTTATTTTATTGATTCAATAATTGCTACATTGATATTTTATATTATTGTTATTTCAATAATTATCACTACACAGTATTTTTCATTATTGGAGCAATAATTCATATTATCTGAATAATATTATTAGATAACATTATTGACAATGTCTAGAAAGTTCTGTCTAAGGAGAGGCTTGGTCACCTAATTATGCGCCAGTAAGGAGAGATCCTTATTGGAAAGCCCCCACTTTCTTGGGAACTGCTTAGTTGTCAGTATTGTGATTCTGTAATATTATTTGTGAATAATTAATTATTGATTTATATGATGAGAAAAATATTCGTTGTATGTGGATATAGATGAATTTTTTTTTTAATGTGACAATTGTTGAAAATTAATATTTTATCTTTTTCTGATAAAAATTCATTTAAATATATTATTATATTATAATAATATAATAATGGTGATATTTTTACAATGAATGTAGGATATATGAATAAATGAGGAGGAAGAGTATTTTTGTTACTAAAAATATTTAAATCATGTTTTTCATGTTTGTGGACCTCATTTCTTGACTAAAATTTGATTATAGCCTGTAAAATCGCCCGTTTGTGGATTTCGGTTAATTTCTGTTTGGAATTTGGGAAAAAAAAATTCTGCAAAGTTGTAGAGAATGAAATTTCCTATGAGAAGGTTATGAGGTTCGAATTTTTCTGATAAAAGGGCTATTTATTATGAATTATTAAAGTTCTGGAATAATTGATTTTATTTTTTTTGGAGTTTTAATGATTTTTATATGAAAAACATTTTTGGTGAGTTGGCACATGTGTGTCTGATGCTTTGGATCAGTGGTGGTGTGTGTATGAATTTATAATATATATTAATATTTTATTAAATTTTCTGCTTTGGAGTTTTAAGCAATTTCCTATAAATAGGGTGCTTAGGTTAGAATTGAAAAATACACCAGAAATTAAAGATTTCTCTCTATATATTATCGAGCGTATTCTTGTGAGTATTTTGATATTTTGAGTGTTGCTATATGGTGCAAGTTCCCTTCAACACTATATCCGGTATTTCAGCTAGAAGTACTGCTCTTTTGAGGTAAGAGATTTTAAGGGTTATTATGTTTTTCAGTTTCGTAATTTTTCTGACCCTCAAAAATTTTGATATAATAATTTGATGAGTTTTCTAGATGGTGTCCAAAAATAGCGATTTTTGGATGTATAGATTAAGAGTTATTAATTTTATGGGAAAAGATTATTTTAAAAATAAACGCTTATAACTCCTTGTGATTAACTCCAAAATTGGTGAAATTTTTATTGGGAGTACATGTACATAATAGAAGTATACTCTGTAAATTTCAAAATTTTTATACAAAAGTATAATTTATGATAAACGTCTAAATAATCGGCAGTTTTGGCCATATGAAAAAAAGTAAATGAATTTTAAAAATTTCGGGAAAAATATATGTTCAATATGGGACTATATTCTGCTAAATCCCAGAAAAGAAATATTTTTAGGACTGAATTGGTATTTTTCTTGAAAATGGACTAGTTATGAGTAAATGAATTAAATATGTTATGTGAAGTAAGAAAATTAGAAAATAGGATTTTATGGCTTGAGAATCCTATATGAGGTATATGCATATTTTTGATGAGGGTTTTGGTTATTGGTGATAAAATCTTATGAGTTTGACATTTTAGGATGATTAAATACATTATTTAGTAAAGTATAAACAATTAAAATAATTTTTTTATAAGTTTAAGAAATGTTATTCCTTCAATATCATTATACCAAAATAATGGTATAGATTTTGTTATGAAATTTTTACCTTTTTTATGTCGGAGTTACTATTCATGAGTTACTATTCACGGGATACTATTCACGATAAAATTGGTTTCTTTTTCTGACCAAATTATCGTTGATTTATGAATATTACTCTTAAAATTAAATTCATGTTTTGATCATATTATTTTTGTTATTATATATAACATTTTTATAACCCTAGTGTTAAAATTTCTCTTTGACTTGAGTGTAAAGATGGGTAGATTATTAGTATGGTCGTGACTATGGGTTCTCTTTGGCCAGTAGTGTAAAGTTGAATTGTTGACTGGTATGATCATGACCATTGAATTTATAATTGAATATCTTTAGCTTAAGTGCAAAGGTGAATTGATCAACATAGTTATAATTATTGTTTATGTAAATTCTGAAATGATTATATATTTCTTTGGGATATTAATATCTTTGGCTTGTAGTGCAAAGATGACCCGTTGTTGAATATCTTTGGCCTGTAGTGCAAAGATGATCTGTTATTGAATATCTTTGGCCAGTAGTGCAAAGATAAACGGTTGACGAATATCTTTGGCCCGTATTGCAAAGATGAATTTATTGTTATGATTATGAACAGGAACTGTGATTTGGTATAACCATGATCTTTGATGTTACAGGTAAAGACAGGTGATGAAAATTATCTTCATCCTGGATAAGAAGAGGAACTTAGAACCACAGTTATGATTATGAGTTATTCATATGATTGTGGACCAGAACTTTTGATTGATGTTACAGGGATAAAATATTGTTGGAGGATTTTTAACATGGAGAAGATAATAGATTTTATGGTCTATTTGACTCTTCTAATGGATTGCTCGTTCCGCTGCAACTATGGTTGAAAAATTTTATCATCTACCATATATTCTAAATCTCTGATTTATTACTATTTAAGGCTATTGATAATTTATTTATCTTTAGTCATGATATTCTTTACTGGGCTAGTTGAGCTCACCCTTTTGCTTCACAATTACTTTCAGGTAATAAGAGTGTAGCTGGGTCGAGCGGGGGTAACAAGAGAATAGAACGGTGGTCTCTAGCTATGGAGTTCTCCATAAGCAGTATAGAAAAGTGTGTTGTATTTTATACATCATTTAATAGGTATATTTGGTGAATCAAATAGGGTGAGGGTAACCCAACGTTGGAACGGTGTTTCGCCACTACCATACGAGATGTTTAATGACATACAACCTCGTGTTATCATAAGACAGGGTTGTGCACATCCACTTGCTGAGTATATCTACGAGCACTACCTATATAATCTTGGAGTTTATTTGAAATATAATTTTCAACTGGAGACAGTAGAGATAGTTATATGTCAAGAGAAGACTCACCATTGGAAATGACATGATAGTAATCTTCTCATTTTTTTTGGGGTCTGTTGGGTCAATCAAGGATAATTCTGTGGGCATATGATATCTATCATAACCTAGACGCATGGCCTCCCATGTACGAAGTTTCCTTGATCATTTTCCAAAGATTCTAATTTCTAAAACAGTTTTTGACTATACCTTTATGTAAGATGTCATTGTGACGTACTATCCAAGGTTGCGACATGAGTCACAGTTGGTATATATTTGTATTCAAACTCACAGTATATGTGTTGTTGTATTTTGTACGACAATTGTGATAATGAAGTTGTAGTTATTTTCTGTACCATGTATTTGACGACTCAGAATAGGTTGGGTGGAATGGACCTATTTTGGGGGCGTTACATTTGCTATCAGAGCATAGGGATATGGTCTCTGGCGGAGATCGGAGAATAGAACTAGAAGGGGAGAGGCGAGTAATATCCTTCGCTTGTGTGTTCTACCTAAGCTGAATTTTTTTTACTTAAGTTGACAAATTATGATATGTCAATTAACCTTTATTTTTGAAGCTGTATTGTAGAATGATATCTGAAATACAAGAGATGAGCAATGGAGAAATTATGATGACATGGAAGATGGAATCTGAAATGAAAGTGAGGTACCCTCACATTTTCGAAACACCAGGTACGTACGTAAATTTCGGGGACGAAATTTCATAAGGAGGGGAGATTGTAAGACCCTGAATTTTATGAAATAAAAGTATTCAATTTCTTTTATAATTATTATTTAGTAAATGATTAAAGTGATAAAAAGTTAAAGTTAAGGGTGATATATGTAAAGTTTACAAAATACGCAAGTGGTTATAATATACTCATTGTTATCGGGGAATATTCGTTTGGTCGTGGAATATTCTTGTTGTCGAGGAATATTCGTACGACGGCGTAGCCTTTTGTGGGCCCCATAATGGAAAACGATTGGATGAAGAAAACGACAAGTATGAGTTTTTATAACTAACCGCGCTGTTGTTACCGTTAACACTGTTGAAATACCAGGTTGTTAAAACACAGTAATACGCGGTGTTGCACAGTAGCACACGGTATTGTAACAATTATTAATTTTTACGTAAGAAGGCACTACTCAATAATTGTTACAATAATTACTGTTTAATATTTTATTTTATTGATTCAATAATTGCTACATTGATATTTTATATTATTGTTATTTCAATAATTGTCAGTACACAGTATTTTTTATTATTGGAGCAATAATTCATATTATCTGAATAATATTATTAGATAACATTATTGGCAATGTCTAGAAAATTCTGTCTAAGGAGATGTTTGGTCACCTAATTACGTGTCAGTAAGGAGAGATCCTTATTGGAAAGCCTCCTCTTTCTTGAGAACTGCCTAGTTGTCAGTATTGTGATTCTGTAATATTATTTGTGAATAATTAATTATTAATTTATATGATGAGAAAAATATTCATTGTATGTGGATATAGAAGGAGAAAATTTTTAATGTGAGAATTGTTGAAAATTAATATTTTATCTTTTTCTGATAAAAATTTATTTAAATATATTATTATATTATAATAATATAATAATAGTGATATTTTTATAATTAATGTGGGATATATGAATAAATGAGGAGGAAGAGTATTTTTGTTACTAAAAATATTTAAAACATGTTTTTCATGTTTGTGGACCCTATTTCTTGACTGAAATTTGATTATAGCCTGTAAAATCACCCGTTTGTTGATTTCGGTCAATTTTTGTTTAGAATTTGAAAAAAATTTTCTTCTGTAAAGTTGTAGAGAATGGAATTTCCTATGGCAAGGACATGAGGTTCAAATTTTTCTGATAAAAGAGCTATTTATTATAAATTATTGAAGTTCCGGAATAATTGATTTTTTTTTTTTTGAGTTTTAAATGATTTTTATATGAAAAATATTTTTGGTGAGTTGACACATGTGTGTCTGATGTTTTGGATCAGTGGAGGTGTGCGTAGAAATTTATAATATATATATATATATATATATATATATATATATATATATATATTAATATTTTATTAAATTTTCTGCTTTGGTGTTCTAAGCAATTTCCTATAAATAGGGTGCTTAGGTTAGAATTGAAAAATACACCAGAAACTAAAGATTTCTCTCTCTATATTATCGAGCGTATTCTTCTAAGTATTTTGATATTTTGAGTGTTGCTATACGGTGCAAGTTCCCTTTATAACTATATCTGGTATTCCAGCTAGAAGTACTGCTCTTTTGAGGTAAGGGATTTTAAGGGTTATTATGTTTTTCAGTTTCGTAATTTTTCTGACCCTCAAAAATTCTAGAAAAATTTGATATAATAATTTGATGAGTTTTTTAGATGGTGTCCAAAAATAGCGATTTTTGGATGTATAGATTAAGAGTTATGAATTTTATGAAAAAAGACTATTTTAAAAATAAACCCTTATAATTTCTTGTGGTTAACTCCAAAATTGGTGAAATTTTTATTGGGAGTACATGTACATAACAGAAGTATACTCTGTAAATTTTAGAATTTTTATACAAAAGTATAATTTATGATAAATGTCTAAATATTCGGTAGTTTTGGCCATATGAAAAATAGTAAATGAATTTTAAAAATTTCGAAAAAAATATATGTTCAATATGCGACTATATTTTGCTAAATTCCAGAAAATAAATATTTTTGGGACTGATTTGGTATTTTTCTTGAAAATAGACTAGTTATTAGTAAATGAATTAAATATGTTATCTGAAGTAAGAAAATTAGAAAATAGAATTTTATGGCTTGAGAATCTTATATAGGTATATGTAAATTTTTTATGAGGGTTTTGGTTATTGGTGATAAAATCTTATGAGTTTGACATTTTAGGATGATTAAATGTATTATTTAGTAAAGTGTAAACAATTAAAATAAATTGTTTATAAGTTTAAGAAATGTTATTCCTTCAATATCATTATACCGAAATACTGGTATGGACTTTATTGTGGAATTTCTACCTTTTTTATGTCGGGGTTACTATTTATGAGTTACTATTCATGATTTACTATTCACGGGGTACTATTCACGATAAAATTAATTTCTTTTTCTGACCAAATTATCGTTGGTTTATGAATATTACTCTTGAAATTAAATCCATATTTTGATCATATTATTTCTGTTAGCATATATAACATTTTTTAACCCTAGTGTTGAAATTTCTCTTTGACTTGAGTGTAAAGATGGGTAGATTATTGGTATGGTCGTGACTATGGATAGAATTATTGACTGGTATGATCACGACCATTGAATTTATAATTGAATATCTTTAGCTTAAGTACAAAGGTGAATTGATCAACATGGTTATAATTATTGTTTATATAGATTCTAAAATGATTATATATTTCTTTGGAATATTAATATCTTTGGCCTGTAGTGTAAAGATGACCTGTTGTTGAATATCTTTGGCATGTTGTGCAAAGATGATCTGTTGTTGAATATCTTTGGCCAATAGTGCAAAGATAAACGGTTGACGAATATCTTTGGCCCGTAGTGCAAAGATGAATTTATTGTATGATTATGAACAGGAACTGTGATTTGGTATAACCATGATCTTTGATGTTACAGGTAAAGACATGTGATGAAATTTATGTTCGTCCTGGATAAGAAGAGGAACTTAGAACCACAGTTATGATTATGAGTTATTCATATGATTGTGGACCAGAACTGTTGATTGATGTTACAAGGATAAAACATTGTTGTAGGATTTTTAACATGGAGAAGATAATAGATTTTATGGTCTATTTGACTCTTCTAATGGATTGCTCGTTCCGCTGCAACTATGGTTGAAAATTTTTATCATCTACCATCTATTCTAAATCTCTGATTTATTACTGTTTAAGGTTATTGATAATTTATTTATCTTTAGTCATGATATTCTTTACTGGGCTAGTTGAGCTCACCCTTTTACTTCACAATTCCTTTCAGGTAATAAGAGTATAGCTGGGTCGAGCGGGGGTAACAAGGGAATAGAATGGTGGTCTCTAGCTGTGGAGTTCTCCCTAAGCAGTATAGAAAAGTGTGTTGTATTTTATACATCATTTAGTAGTTATATTTGGTGAATCAAAAAGGGTGATGTGAACCCAACGTTGGAAGGGTATTTTGCCACTATCATACAAGATGTCTAATGACATACGACCTCGTGTTATCATAATATAGGGTTGTGCACATCCACTTGCTGAGTATATCTACGAGCACTACCTATATAATCTTGGAGTTTATTTGAAATATAATTTTCAACTGGAGACAGTGGAGATAGTTATATGTCAAGAGAAGACTCGCCATTGGAAATGACATGATAGTAATCTTCTCATTTTTCTTTGGGGTCTGTTGGGTCAACCAAGGATAATTCTGTGGGCATATGATATCTATCATAACCTAGACGCATGGCCTCCCATGTATGAAGGTTTCCTTGATCATTTCTCAAAGATTCTAATTTCTAAAATAGTTTTTGGCTATACCTTTATGTAAGATGCCATTGTGACGTACTATCCAAGGTTGGGACATGAGTCACAGTTGGTATATATTTGTATTTAAACTCACAGTATATGTGTTGTTGTATTTTGCACGACAATTATGATAATGAAGTTGTAGTTGTTTTCTGTACCTTGTATTTGACGACTCAGAATAGGTTGGGTGGAATGGACCTATTTTGGGGGCGTTGCATTTGCTATCAGAGCTTAGGGATATGGTCTCTGGCGGAGATCGGGGAGTAGAACTAGGAGGGGAGAGACGAGTAATATCATTCGCTAGTGTGTCCTACCTAAGCTAATTTTTTTTTACTTAAGTTGACAAATTGTGATATGTCAATTAACCTTTGTTTTGAAGCTGTATTCTAGAATGATATCTGAAATACAAGAGATGAGCAATGGAGAAATCATGATGACAGGGAAGATGGAATCTGAAATAAAAGTGAGGTACCCTCACATTTTCGAAACACCATGTACATACATAAATTTCGGGGACGAAATTTCATAAGGAGGGGAGATTGTAAGACCCCGAATTTTATGAAATAAAAATATTCAATTTCTTTTATAATTATTATTCAGTAAATGGTTAAATTGATAAAAAGTTAAAGTTAAGGGTGATATGTGTAAAGTTTACAAAATACGCAAGTGATTATAATATACTCATTGTCGTCGGGGAATATTCGTTTGGTCGTGGAATATTTTTGTTGTCGGAGAATATTCGTACGATGGCGCAGCTTTTTGTGATCCCCATAATGAAAAACGATTGGATGAAGAAAACGACAAGTATAAGTTTTTATAAATAACGGCGTAGTTATTACCGTTAACACTGTTGGAATATACCCTGTGGTTAAAACACAGTAATACGCGGTGTTGCACAATATCACACGGTATTGCAACAATTATTAATTTTTACGTAAGAAGGCACTACTCAATAATTGTTACAATAATTACTGTTCAATATTTTATTTTATTGATTCAATAATTGCTACGTTGATATTTTATATTATTGTTATTTCAATAATTGTCAGTACACAATATTATTCATTATTGGAGCAATAATTCATATTATCTTAATAATATTATTAGATAACATTATTGGCAATGTCTAAAAAGTTCTATCTAAGGAGAGGTTTGGTCACCTAATTACGTGCCAGTAAGGACAGATCCTTATTGAAAAGCCCCTTCTTTCCTAGGAACTGCCTAGTTGTCAGTATTGTGATTCTGTAATATTATTTGTGAATAATTAATTATTGATTTATATGATGAGAAAAATATTCGTTGTATGTGGATATAGATGGAAAAAAATTTTAATGTGACAATTGTTAAAAATTAATATTTTATCTTTTTCTGATAAAAATTCATTTAAATATATTATTATATTATAATAATATAATAATGGTGATATTTTTACAATGAATGTGGAATATATGAATAAATGAGGAGGAAAAATATTTTTGTTACTAAAAATATTTAAAACATATTTTTCATATTTGTGGACCCCATTTCTTGACTGAAATTTGATTATAGCTTGTAAAATCACCCGTTTGTAGATTTCGGTCAATTTTTGTTTAGAATTTGAAAAAATTTTCTTCTGCAAAGTTGTAGATAATGGAATTTCCTATGGCAAGAACATGAGGTTCAAATTTTTATGATAAAATGGCAATTTATTATGAATTATTGAAGCTCCGGAATAATTAATTTTATTATTTTTGGAGTTTTAAATGATTTGTATATGAAAAACATTTTTGGTGAGTTGACACATGTGTGTCTGATGTTTTGGATCAGTGGAGGTGTGCGTAAAAATTTATAATATATATATATATATATATATATATATATATATATATATATATATAAATTTTATTAAATTTTCTATTTTGATGTTCTAAGCAATTTTCTATAAATAGGGTGCTTAGGTTAGAATTGAAAAAGACACCAGAAACTAAAGATTTATCTTTCTATATTATCGAGCGTATTCTTGTAAGTATTTTAATATTTTGAGTGTTGCTATACGGTACAAGTTCCCTTCAGCACTATATCCGGTATTCCAACTAGAAGTACTGCTCATTTGAGGTAAGAAATTTTAAGGGTTATTATGTTTTTCAGTTTCGTAATTTTTCTGACCCTCAAAAATTTTGGAAAAATTTGATATAATAATTTGATGAGTTTTCTAGATGGTGTCCAAAAATGGCAATTTTTGGATGTATAGATTAAGAGTTATGAATTTTATGGAAAAAAACTATTTTAAAAATAAACCCTTATAACTCCTTGTGGTTAACTCCAAAATTGGTAAAATTTTTATTGGGAGTCAATGTACATAACAGAAGTATACTCTGTAAATATCGAAATTTTTATACAAAAGTATAATTTATGATAAATGTCTAAATATTCGGCAGTTTTAGCCATATGAAAAATAGTAAATGAATTTTAAAAATTTCGGGAAAAATATATGTTCAATATGGGACTATATTCTGCTAAATCCCAGAAAAAAAATATTTTTGGGACTGATTTGACATTTTTCTTGAAAATAGACTAGTTATTAGTAAATAAATTAAATATGTTATGTGAAGTAAAAAAATTAGAAAATAGGATTTTATGGCTTGAGAATCCTATATGAGGTATATGCAGATTTTTGATAAGAGTTTTGGCTATTGGTGATAAAATCTTATGAGTTTGACATTTTAGGATGATTAAATGCATTATTTAGTAAAGTGTAAATAATTAAAATAAATTGTTTATAAGTTTAAGAAATGTTATTCCTCCAATATCATTATACCGAAATATTGATATGGATTTTATTGTGGAATTTCTATCTTTTTCATGCCAGGATTACTATTCATGAGTTACTATTCACGAGTTACTATTCACGGGGCACTATTCACGATAAAATTAATTTCTTTTTCTGACCAAATTATCGTTGATTTATGAATATTACTCTTAAAATTAAATCCATATTTTGATCATATTATTTTTGCTATCATATATAACATTTTTATAACCCTAGTGTTAAAATTTCTCTTTGACTTGAGTGTAACGATGGGTAGATTATTTGTATGTTCGTGACTATGGGTTCTCTTTGGCCAGTAGTGCAAAGTTGAATTGTTGACTGGTATGATCATGACCATTAAATTTATAATTGAATATCTTTAGCTTAAGTATAAAGGTAAATTGATCAACATAGTTATAATTATTGTTTATATAAATTCTGAAATGATTATATATTTCTTTGGGATATTAATATCTTTGGCCTGTAGTGCAAAGATGACCTGTTGTTGAATATCTTTGGCCTGTAGTGCAAAGATGATCTGTTGTTGAATATCTTTGGCCAATAGTGCAAAGATAAACGGGTGACGAATATCTTTGGCCCGTAGTGCAAAGATGAATTTATTGGTATGATTATGAACAGAATCTATGATTTGGTATAACCATGATCTTTAATGTTACAGGTAAAGACAGGTGATGAAAATTATCTTCGTCCTGGATAAGAAGAGGAACTTAGAACCACAGTTATGATTATGAGTTATTCATATAATTGTGGACCAGAACTGTTGATTGATGTTACAGGGATAAAACATTATTGGAAGATTTTTAACATGGAGAAGATAATAGATTTTATGGTATATTTGACTCTTCTAATGGATTGCTAGTTCCGGTGCAACTATGGCTGAAAAATTTTATCATCTACCATATATTCTAAATCTCTGATTTATTACCGTTGAAGGCTATTGATAATTTATTTATTTTTAGTCATGATATTCTTTAATGGGCTAGTTAAGCTCACCCTTTTGCTTCACAATTCCTTTCAGGTAATAAGAGTGTAGCTGGGTCGAGCGGGGGTAACAAGGGAATAGAACAATGGTCTCTAGCTTTGGAGTTCTCCCTAAGCAGTATAGAAAAGTGTGTTGTATTTTATACATCATTTAGTAGTTATATTTGGTGAATCAAATAGGGTGAGGCGAACCCAACGTTGGAAGGGTGTTTCACCACTATCATACGAGATGTCTAATGACATACAACCTCGTGTTATCATAAGACAGGGTTGTGCACATCCATTTGCTGAGTATATCTACGAGCACTACCTATATGATCTTGGAGTTTATTTGAAATATAATTTTCAACTGGAGACAGTGGAGATAGTTATATGTCAAGAGAAGACTCACCATTGGAAATGACATGATAGTAATCTTCTCATTTTTCTTTGGGGTCTATTGGGTCAACCAAGGATAATTCTGTGGTCATATGATATCTATCATAACCTAGACGCATGGCCTCCCATGTATGAAGGTTTCCTTGATCATTTCTCAAAGATTCTAATTTCTAAAATAGTTTTTGGCTATACCTTTATGTAAGATGCCATTGTGACGTACTATCCAAGGTTTGGACATGAGTCACAGTTGGTATATATTTGTATTTAAACTCACAGTATATGTGTTGTTGTATTTTGCACGACAATTATGATAATGAAGTTGTAGTTGTTTTCTGTACCTTGTATTTGACGACTCAGAATAGGTTGGGTGGAATGGACCTATTTTGGGGGCGTTGCATTTGCTATCAGAGCTTAGGGATATGGTCTCTGGCGGAGATCGGGGAATAGAACTAGGAGGGAAGAGGCGAGTAATATCCTTCGCTAGTGTGTCCTACCTAAGCTGAATTTTTTTTACTTAAGTTGACAAATTGTGATATGTCAATTAACCTTTGTTTTGAAGTTGTATTTTAGAATGATATCTGAAATACAAGAGATGAGCAATAGAGAAATCATGATGACAGGGAAGATGGAATCTGAAATGAAAGCGAGGTACCCTCACATTTTCGAAACACCAGGTACGCACGTAAATTTCGGGGACGAAATTTCATAAGGAGGGGAGATTGTAAGACCCCGAATTTTATGAAATAAAAGTATTCAATTTCTTTCATAATTATTATTCAGTAAATGGTTAAATTGATAAAAAGTTAAAGTTAAGGGTGATATATGTAAAGTTTATAAAATACGCAAGTGGTGATAATATACTCATTGTTGTCGGGGAATATTCGTTTGGTCGTTGAATATTCTTGTTGTCGGGGAATATTCGTACGACGGCGTAGCCTTTTGTGGGCCCCATAATGGAAAACGATTGGATGAAGAAAATGACAAGTATGAGTTTTTATAAATAACGACGTAGTTGTTACCGTTAACACTGTTGGAATACCCGGTGGTTAAAACATAGTAAGACGCGGTGTTGCACAGTAGCACACGTTATTACAACAATTATTGATTCTTACGTAAGAAGGCACTACTCAATAATTGTTATAATAATTACTGTTCAATATTTTATTTTATTGATTCAATAATTGCTACGTTGATATTTTATATTATTGTTATTTCAATAATTGTCACTACACAGTATTTTTCATTATTGGAGCAATAATTCATATTATCTGAATAATATTATTAGATAACATTATTGGCAATCTCTAGAAAGTTCTGTCTAAGGACAGTTTGGTCACCTAATTACGCGTCAGTAAGGAGAGATCCTTATTGAAAAGCCCCATCTTTCTTGGGAATTGCCTAGTTGTCAGTATTGTGATTCTGTAATATTATTTGTGAATAATTAATTATTAATTTATATGATGAGGAAAATATTCGTTGTATGTGGATATAGATGGAGAAAATTTTTAATGTGACAATTGTTAAAAATTAATATTTTATCTTTTTCTAATAAAAATTTATTTAAATATATTATTATATTATAATAATATAATAATGGTGATATTTTTACAATGAATGTGGGATATATGAATAAATGAGGAGAAAAAATATTTTTGTTACTAAAAATATTTAAAACATGTTTTTCATGTTTGTGGACCCTATTTCTTGACTGAAATTTGATTATAGCCTGTAAAATCCCCCGTTTGTGGATTTCGGTCAGTTTCTGTTTCAAATTTAGAAAAATTTTCTTCTGCAAAGTTGTAGAGAATAGAATTTTCTATGAAAAAGACACGAGGTTCAAATTTTTCTGATAAAAGTGTTATTTATTATGAATTATTAAAGTTCTGGAATAATTAATTTTATTTTTTTTGGAGTTTTAAATGATTTTTATATGAAAAACGTTTTTGGTGACTTGGCACATGTGTGTCTGATATTTTGGATCAGTGGAGGTGTGCGTAGAAATTTATAATATATATATTAATATTTTATTAAATTTTCTGCTTTGGTGTTCTAAGCAATTTCCTATAAATAGGGTGCTGAGGTTAGAATTGAAAAACACACCAGAAATTAAAGATTTCTTTCTCTCTCTCTATATTATCGAGCGTATTCTTGTGAGTATTTTGATATTTTGAGTGTTGCTATACGGTGCAAGTTCTGTTCAGCACTATATCCGGTATTCCAGCTAGAACACCAAACCAGAATTGTTGACCGGTATTTCAGCACTTAAGGGTTATTATGTTTTTCAGTTTCGTAATTTTTCTGATCCTCAAAAATTTTGGAAAAATTTGATATAATAATTTGATGAGTTTTCTAGATGGTGTCCAAAAATGGCAATTTTTGGATGTATAGATTAAGAGTTATGAATTTTATGGAAAAAGACTATTTTAAAAATAAACCCTTATAACTCCTTGTGGTTAACTCCAAAATTGGTAAAATTTTTATTGGGAGTCAATGTACATAACAGAAGTATACTCTGTAAATATCGGAATTTTTATACAAAAGTATTATTTATGATAAATGTCTAAATATTCGACAGTTTTAGCCATATGAAAAATAGTAAATGAATTTTAAAAATTTTGGGAAAAATATATGTTCAATATGGGACTATATTCTGCTAAATCCCAGAAAAGAAATATTTTGGGACTGATTTGGTATTTTTCTTGAAAATAGACTAGTTATGAGTAAATGAATTAAATATGTTATGTGAATTAAAAAAATTAGAAAATAGAATTTTATGGCTTGAGAATCCTATATGAGGTATATGCAGATTTTTGATGAAGGTTTTGGTTATTGGTAGTAAAATCTTATGAGTTTGGCATTTTAGGATGATTAAATGCATTATTTAGTAAAGTATAAACAATTAAAATAAATTGTTTATAAGTTTAAGAAATGTTATTCCTTCAATATCATTATACCAAAATATTGGTATTGATTTTATTGTAGAATTTCTACCTTTTTCATGTCGGAGTTACTATTCATGAGTTACTATTCACGAGTTACTATTCACGGAATACTATTCACGATAAAATTGGTTTCTTTTTCTGACCAAATTATCGTTGATTTATGATTATTACTCTTGAAATTAAATCCATGTTTTGATCATATTATTTTTGTTATCATATATAACATTTTTATAACCCTAGTGTTAAAATTTCCCTTTGACTTGAGTGTAAAGATGGGTAGATTATTGGTATGGTCGTGACTATGAGTTCTCTTTGGCCAGTAGTGCAAAGTTGAATTGTTGACTGGTATGATCATGACCATTGAATTTATAATTAAATATCTTTAGCTTAAGTGCAAAGGTGAATTGATCAACATGGTTATAATTATTGTTTATATAAATTCTGAAATGATTATATATTTCTTTGGGATATTAATATCTTTTGCCTGTAGTGCAAAGATGACCTGTTGTTAAATATCTTTTGCCTGTAGTGCAAAGATGATCTGTTGTTGAATATATTTGGCCAGTAGTGCAAAGATAAACAGTTGAAGAATATATTTGGCCCGTAGTGCAAAGATGAATTTATTGGTATGATTATAAACAGGAACTGTGATTTGGTATAACCATGATCTTTGATGTTACAGGTAAAGATTGGTGATAAAAATTATCTTCGTCCTGGATAAGAAGAGGAACTTAGAACCACAGTTATGATTATGAGTTATTCATATGATTGTGGACCAGAACTGTTGATTGATGTTACAGGGATAAAACATTGTTGAAGAATTTTTAACATGGAGAAGATAATAGATTTTATGGTCTATTTGACTCTTCTAATGGATCGCTCGTTCCGCTGCAGCTATGGTTGAAAATTTTTATCTTCTACCATATATTCTAAATCTCTGATTTATTACTGTTGAAGGCTATTGATAATTTATTTATCTTTATCATGATATTCTTTACTGAGCTAGTTGAGCTCACCCTTTTACTTCACAATTCCTTTCAGGTAATAAAAGTGTAGCTGGGTCGAGCGGGGGTAACAAGGGAATAGAACGGTGGTCTCTAGCTGTGGAGTTCTCCCTAAGCAGTATAGAAAAGTGTGTTATATTTTATACATCATTTAGTAGTTATATTTGGTGAATCAAATAGGATGAGGCGAACCCAACGTTGGAAGGGTGTTTCGCCACTATCATACGAGATGTTTAATGACATACAACCTCGTGTTATCGTAAGACAGGGTTGTGCACATCCACTTGCTGAGTATATGTACGAGCACTACCTATATGATCTTGGAGTTTATTTGAATTATAATTTTCAACTAGAGACAGTGGAGATAGTTATATGTCAAGAGAAGACTCACCATTAGAAAGGACATAATAGTAATCTTCTCATTTTTCTTTGGGGTCTATTGGGTCAACCAAGGATAATTCTGTGGGCATATGATATCTATCATAACCTAGACGCATGGCCTCCCATGTACGAAGGTTTCCTTGATCATTTCCCAAAGATTCTAATTTCTAAAACAGTTTTTGACTATACATTTATGTAAGATGCCATTGTTACGTACTATCCAAGGTTGGGACATGAGTCACAGTTGGTATATATTTGTATTCAAACTCACAGTATATATTTTGTTGTATTTTGCACGATAATTGTGATAATGAAGTTGTATTTGTTTTCTGTACCATGTATTTGACGACTCAGAATAGGTTGGGTGGAATGGACATATTTTGGGGGCGTTACAGCTATGAATTGGTATAACCACGATCTTTGTTGTTTCAGGTAAAGATAGGTGATGAAAGTTCTCTTTATCTTGGGTACAATGAAGAACTATTGATTGGTGTTACAAAAATAAAATACTAATGACGGACTTTTAATTTGGAGGAGATAGTAGAAATTATTTTCTACTTGACTCTTCTAATGGATTGTTGATTCCGCTGCAATTATGATTCAAAATTTTTATCATCTACCATATGTTCTAAATATATGATTTATTACTAATGAAGTCTATTGATAATTTAATTATCTTAAGTCATGATATTCTTTATTGGACTATTTGTGCTCACTTTATGCTTCACAATTCCTTTCAGGTAGTAAGAGTGTAGCTGGGCCAAGATGGGATAATAGGGGAATATTGTGATGGTCCGAGACTATTGAAGTTTCTCAATACATTATAAAATAGTGTGGCAATAATTGTACTAAGGACTTAAAATGTGTGTGTTGTATTTTATACGTCATTTAATAATTGATTTTGGTGAACCAAATAGGGTGATGCAAATCCGAATTTGAAAGCGTAAAAAATGTACCCCATTAGAATGAGGACGACATAAATTTTCTCGTGTTCCTTTGAGGACTTGAAATATTTGTTGTTGCATTTTATATGGTATTGTAATAATTTGAGTGTGAATATTGTCGTATTATATACGTTACAATATTTGTATTGAAACTCACAGTATATGTGTCATCGTATTTGATGAGTGAGTTTCATACCTACGAATCGGCTTCTGATTTGGGCTTAAACAGTGTTGATCATGTCTATTTCTGTTCATTTTTACTTGTTTTGTGTTTGTTTTATGTTTAGGATTGCATTACGTGGCGTGGTGGTATAATGGCGGTGTTATGGCGAGACTTGGCATGAAAAAGGTAAGAATTCAGAATTGCATAAGTACCCCCCGCCGAGGCTGGCATATTTGCAAAGAAAACCCCCTCCGGGGTGGGCGTACAAGACCAAGAACAGAAGCACCCCCCACAGGGGCGGGCCTCATCAGTACAATTAAAAACCCCCGCCGGGCCGGGGGTACGGTGAGAGAGAAAGTATTTTGTTTTGATTAGACTTCTGCAGCCGCATGGTTGGAACAATTTAGCATGCACTGGAACTATGTTGGGCGTCGTGATATCTGTGTTATACATGACTTATGCTGAGACAACACATCAGAACATCAATCAATTCACAGTAATCAATCAATTTAACTTTGAGCCCTAATTTTCAGAGAAGAGCATTGGAGGAAAGCAAGCAAGGTCAAGATCATGAAGACTACAGAATTGAAGGCGAAGAAGGGTGGTTTTGTAACTATTCTATTTCTTTACTTCGAATTTTGTAATTAGGATGATGAATTCTCTACTTAATACAGTTTTTAACTTATCTATGATGAACTAAATTACTTTTTAGGCTTGTAATGGATCTTTATTGTTGAACAATGATTGTTATGGCTTAATTTCAGTTTAATATAACTATCAATTCAGTTTATCTATTATGATTTGCACTTAAGTTTATGAATTGCTTGATCACCAAATCTGTGTGGATTTATATGGATTTGAGAGATGATGTATGAATCTAAACTTAATCACTTTAGCGTGTGTTCTTGAATTCCGTGTTAGTGGAATCTTGATGAATGTTTAGGATAGTGATATACCTAACATCACATGTTATCGGGTAAAGAACTTGTAATGTAAACCTTCTTTGATTTTAATTCACATAGAGATATAGTGAACTAGTTAATTAGGGTGTTTGATTTAATTATATCAATTTGTGAATTTAAGTTAATACGGTGTTAGTGTTTCGAGAGATGGCTAATTCTACTTGACTGTTCTTGATTAATAAACTGAGATAGTGAATTGAACTGGAACGAGGTGTGATAATCAGAGTGGGACTTAAAGTGAAGTTGTAAGCCTAATTCTCCATTATTTGCTTGAAATTTACAGTTAGTTAATGTGTTGATTGGTTTGGATTTTTAGTTTCTGAGTTATTATTAATTAAAATTCTTAATTTGAGTAGTTTAATAAAATTAGGATAATATAAAACTAGTAATTGTCAGGTTTAATTTCATACTAGTCTCTGTGGGAACGATACTTTTCTTACTATTATATTACTTGTTTACCATGTGCACTTGCGTGTTGAGCATATATAGATTTTACCTAACAAGTTTTTGGCGCCGTTGCCAAGGACTAGTTTTGATTTTAGTATTTTTCAATATTAGTTTAATTAGTTCAGTTTTACTTAAACAAATTTTCTTTTATTTTGTTCTTTCTTGTTGTAGATTTTCTGACTTAGTGTATGCAAACACGGTCTAAGAAGCTATACTTGCTTCCTCTCGATTACAACATCGCGAAAAGGTTTCAAAGGCTCAGTAAGTGGATTAAGGACACTAGAGAAAATTTTATAAGGAAGAAATAATGGATGCAGAGGATCAGAAAGCACTAAGGGATTATGCTACTCCCAAGGTGACTGAGCTTCAGTCGAGTATCACCAGGCCTGCAATTGCTGCGAATAATTTTGAAATCAAGCCTGGGAGCATACAGATGATATAGAACTAAGTGCAGTTATGGGGATTAGCCAACGACGATCTGAATGAGCAATTCATTAGTTTTCTAGAAATCTGTAACACCTTCAGATACAACGAGGTATCAGATGATGCAGTCAGACTTCACCTATTTTCGTTCACACTTCAGGACAAGGCAAAAAGTTGGTTACACTCTCTACTGCCAGGTTCGATTAGTACATAGGACGACCTTGCTCAGAAGTTCTTGGCCAAGTTTTTCCCACCAACAAAGACTGCGAAGATGAGGAGCAAGATTACTATGTTTGAGCAGCAACATGGGGAGTCTTTGTATGAAGCTTGGGAGAGGTACAAGGAATTACTCAGAAAGTGCCCACATCATGGACTACCTAAATGGCTGCAGATGAACACGTTCTACAATGGGTTAAGTGGTAATCTTAGGACTAGTATAGATACAGCTTCTGGTGGAGCATTCATGGCTAAGAGTTATGAGGAGGCGCATGATCTAATATAGACGATGGCGGCTAATAACTACCAGTGGCCCATAACTAGAATGACACAACCTAAGGTAGCTCGAGTGTTAGAGGTAGATGGGGTAACAGCATTAATGGCACATATTTCAGCACTGTCGAAGAAGATGGATGCCCTCACTGGTGCATAGACTCAGCAAGTAGCAATTGTTTGTGAGTTGTGTGATGGGGAACATCCTATCGAGCAATGTGCCATTAATCCAGCAGTGGTTTAATTCGTAGGAGTTATAATAGAATTCCACATAATCAATATCAGAATGCCTACAACCCGGGGGATAGGAATCATTCAAATTTTTTATGGGGTAATAATCAAAATCAGCAGGCTCCATGACAATCTTATCCCCCTAGGTTTCAAAATCATAATCAATAGGCAGCTCTATAGCATGAGAAAAAGTCAGATTTGGAAGAGCTACTGTTGAAGTATATAGCAGGCAATGAGGCGGCTATGAAAACGCAAGCAGTGGCGATAAAGAACTCAGAGAATCAGATGGGACAGCTTGTATTGGCTTTGAACAACAGACCGCAAGGGACATTGCCTAGTGATACAGAAAAGAACCCCATAGGAAATCATGAGCAGTGTAATGCTATTACACTTAGGAGTGGTAAGGAATTGGGTTCTAACTCAGAAAGGAAAGCAAGTATAGATGATGATTGTAAAAATGAAGGGAATGAATCAGACAGGAAAACTAAGGAACGAGTTGTGAACAAGCAGAATAACGACATACAGAATAAAGTTACGCCATCTGTACCTTTTCCTCAACGGTTGGAAAGTCAAAAGTTAAAGGATCAATTTTCATAGTTTATGGATATATTTAAACAACTACATATCAACATTCCATTCGCCGAAGCACTTGAGCAAATGCCACATTATGTCAAATTCATGAAAGAGATACTTTCAAAGAAACGCAGGCTCAAGGACTTCGAAACAGTAGCGTTGACTGAAGAATGCAGTGCAATTCTATTAAAAAAGCTCCCTCCTAAATTGAAAGATCCGGGGAGCTTCACAATTCCATATGCGATTGGTAATCAGGATGTGAGGAGAGTTTTATGTGATCTAGGAGTGAGTATAAATATTATGCCACTATCCATTTACCGAAAGCTGGGGTTAAAGGAAGCAAAACCGACAAATATCAGTCTACAACTTGCAGATAGATCACTAACGTATCCAATGGGTATAGTAGAAGATGTGTTGGTAAAAGTGGACACTTTGATCTTTCTAGCTAACTTTGTGGTGTTAGATTTTGAAGAAGATAAAAATATCCCAATCATCTTGGGAAGACCATTCCTTGTAACTAGACGAACACTGATTGACGTGTCTAATAGAGAACTGATTATGAAAGTGTTCGATCAGGTGGTGAAGGTGAAAGTGTTCAAGGAAATCCCAATCCCGACTGACATGGAAGAGAGTGAATTGCTCGAGGTATCTACATGTGTCAAACTCAAGAATTGCAGAGAGGTTGGTGGACGTAAAGCACTGATTAAGGATAATAAGTCAACTTTACTCTCAAATATGCAGTTGAACGGGCATACAATACAGCGATGTTGGTTATGTGATATAAACAAACAGCATACCGCGAATATCCCAACTGATCCAGGATAACACAGGGAGTAATCAGGCTAAAAGACTAAAAAACAAGCGCTTATTGGGAGGAAACCCAATTTTCTTTCTCTTTACAGTATTTTTATGCTATGTTATTGACTTCGTATCTTAATTGATAATTTAATATTATTAAGTTTATTTTGGTACAGTAAGTAGTTAGTTCGTTAATGATTTTCAGTAACTTTTTATCTTACTTGCTCAACCTTCATGATGTTATCTCGTGTATGTGATTTCAATGTGTTTCAGGTACTTAGGATGCCATTGGACATGCGTATGAGGAGATGAAACTGAAAAATCAAAGTTATTTGCAAAGAAGACCCCCACCCCAGTGGGCCCATTTCAAGCCTGGCACCCCCACCTTGGCAGGGGGGTTCTCTGCGCATGCCCACCCCGGCAGGCCCATTTAGTTCAATTACCCCCGCCTCGGCGGGGGTACGGGAAATCTGAAGAGTTTAAACATTGTAGAACATGTTCCTACCCACTTCTCCTATACACAAACCGAAACCTCAACCCTTTCTCCCTCACGAAATTGCCCTATAATCCCTCATTCTCCATCAATTCTGAATACCATCTCCACACTATATATACACAAACCCTAAAGTCCCAATTTCACACCATTCTTCATCCAATTCTCTAAATTTCTACACAAAAACTTAGGGTTTCCTCATAGTTAGGTTTTGTAGTGAGAAAGAAGGGGGAAATTCTAAATTTGGGCAATCAATCACTGCATTTACATCATCAACAGAAGAGGAAATCAGTGGGTAAGCTACTATTTTTAGTATTCATCACAAATTTGAATTCCAGTTGATCAAATTAGGGGTATTGTGAGTTGACACTAAGTTCTTGTGATATTACCAAAGCTAAGTTTGGGGGAATTTGTGACTGTATTTGAGAAACATGGCACCTAAGACACCATCAAAGCAACAAAGGGACGAGGGTTCAGGTTCTTCACCACCCACTCGTGCCTTCGACAGACAGACATTCACAAGTGCTAACGCCACCGATAAGTATGATTATTTAGTGCCCAAAGCACTAACTCCTGAGCGGGGTTTGGCACCAGACTCTTTTGATGGGTAGATGAGGAGGCAAATACACGAGCAAGGCTGGGAGATGCTCACTGATGATCCTGACCCAGCAATTATAAATGTGGTGAAGGAGTTTTATGCAAACGTTGAGGACAGGGTGCCATACAGGGCGTTTATGCGGGGTAAATAGGTTCTATTTAGTCCAGATGCCATCAATGAGTACTACAGACTACGAGCCCCTGTTACATGCCAGTATGTTCAGTTAAGCGATAGTAGTCCCGACTACGACCATATTTTGACTGAGATATCAAAGCCGAGCACTGTTTGGGTTAAGGGAATGAAGGGTGGCACTATCTTTTTAAGTAAGGACTTGAGACGCTATGACAAGATCTGGTATGTGTTTTTATGCGCAAATCTTTTTCCTTTAACGCATACCAGTGAGGTGACAAGAGAGAAAGTGATACTGTTTTATGCTATCGTCAAAGATTTCAACAACGACATTGGCTTCATCATCAGTTTTTCTATACGGCGCTGTCTGAGAGGGCCATTCTTCGCTGGACTACCACACCCATCACTCATTTATGGGTTGTGCAGGCAAGCAGGTGTTCGATGGTCTGCAGAAGAGCCTGTGCAGCAGCCACTCTAGTTGCTAGACTCCAGAATGATTGCACGATACACTGTCTAGCCTGGAGGGTAGTCATACCCACGAGGAGTCAGTTTTATATTCCCTGAGGCTTTTGAGGAAGAAGAAGATGATGAGGACACCTCGGAGGATGATGAGTTCCGTGATGATGAGATGACCGGAGAGCAGGAGACTGAGGGGAGTAGAAGGACATGCAGGTATATGTTCAGCTCTCAGTTCTGCAATCTTCAGTGACAGATGGATAAATGAGACAAAGACGCGAATAGGAAGATGTCCCGACTGGCAGCTAGGCATGACCATATGTTTAATGTCATGAACACGTCATTTGCCTCATTGAACGCATCCCTGCAGAGTCTAAATCCTACCACTGTCGCCCAGTTCCAGGTTCAGACGCCAGAGCTTATGCCACAATACCAACCATCAGACTTCGATACAGAGGAGCGTCGAGTGTTTGTGCCACGGCCACCGTCGCCGCCATCACCACCATCACCTCACGCTTAGCTGATTACAGGGAAGTCCTCTTGTGCTTATTGCTATATTCTTACAATGAGGGCATTGTAATTGCTAAGTTTGGGGGATTTTAGTTTAGTTATTTGTTGCATGTTTAGTTTATGTTATTTATTTGTTTAATTTGCATATGTTGTCATGTTCATTATGTTTGCATTCGTGTAGTATTGTTGCATAGTAGTTGCATACTAGTGTAGCTTGAATAACATTGTATTGTGTTTATATCACATTTTATTTCATCTTGTATGATTCCAGCTGTTAGATAGTAAAAGTTTATTTTGGCCAATGATGAGATTAAAATTGAGCAGACAAGTATAGTATTGACTACTAGAGCTTTGTTGTGATTTCCTGTTATGAATTGAATCTTTTTTTGTTTGAAACTGGTTTAATAAGGTTAGCACAGTAAAAATAGCTTTGTTGATTGATTGAATTTAAATTAACACATAATGGACCTCTTAAGGATAATGCTAGTTTGAATGACAAAAAAACATGAATAGGCAGAGATGGCTAAAGTTAGACAAGAACCTAAGTTTGGGGAAAAATTTGGGGTATGGAAGCTATTAAAAAACAAAAAATATATATATGAATAAACATCGTGACTAGTCTAGTTTCGTGGCATTTGTTACTTGAGTTGGTAAGCCCGAGGGGATTGTCTTTACACCTAGCGCACTAAGGCCTTAAATGGTTTGGGAGTCGTTGGTCGAAAGCTCGTTAAGGTAGCATTGAAAAGCCTAATGGAATTAGACATTGAATAGCCATGAGGATTGTGACAACCCCAAAATAGGTCCATTCCACCCAACCCATTCTGAGTCGCCAAATACATGGTACAAAAAACAACTACAACTTTATTACAACAATTGTCGTGCAAAATACAACAACACATATGCTGTGAGTTTGGATACAAATATATACCAAATGTGACTCATGTCCTAACCGTGGACAGCACCTCACAATGACACCTTACATAAAGGTATAGTCAAAAATTGTTTTAGAAATTAGAATCTTTGTGAAGTACTCAAGGAAACCTTTGTACATAGGAGGCCATGCTTCTAGGTTGTGCTAGATATCATATGGCCATAGAATTATCCTTGGTTGACCCAATACACCTCAAAGAAAAATGAGAAGATTACTATCATATTCTTCCCAATGGTGAGTCTTCTCTTGACTTATCATTATCTCCACTGTCTCTAATTGAGAATTATACTTCAAACAAACACCAAGATTATATAGGTAGTGCTCGTAGATATACTCAACAAGTGGATGTGCACAACCCTATTTTATGATGACACGGGGTTGTATGTCGTTAGACATCTTGTATGATAGTGACAAACACCTTTCTAACGTTGGGTACACCTTACCCTATTGGATTCACCAAATATAACTACTAAATGATGACCACCGTTCTATTCCCCTGTTACCCCCACTCGACCCAGCTACACTCTTATTACCTGAAAGGAATTGTGAAACAAAAGGGTGAGCACAACTAGCTCAATAAAGAATATCATGACTAAAGATAAATAAATTATCAATAGTCTTCATCAGTAATAAATCAGATATTTAGAACATATGATAGATGATAAAAATTTTAACCATAGTTGCAGCGGAACGAGCAATCCATTAGAAGAGTCAAATAGACCATAAAGTCTATTATCTTCTTCACATTAAAAGTCCACCAACAATGTTTTATCCCTGTAACATTAATCAACAGTTTCTTTCCACAATTATATGAATAACTCATAATCATAATTATAATTCTAAATTCCTCTTCGCATCTAGGACGAAGAAAATTTTTATCACATGTCTTTACCTGAAATATCAAAGATCATGGTTATACCAAATCACAATTCCTGTTTATAATCATGCTAACAATTTCATCTTTGCACTACGGCCAAAGATATTCATCAACAGACCATCTTTGCACTACAGGCCAAAGATATTCATCAACAATTCATCTTTGCTTTACAGGTCAAAGATATTCCTCAACAGTTCATATTTGCACTACAGGCCAAATATATTCATATCTCAAATATATAATCATTTCATAATTTATATAAACAATAATTATAACCATGTTAATCAATTCATCTTTACACTTAAGCTAAAGATATTCAATTATAAATTTAATGGTCATGATCATACCAGTTAACAATTCATCTTTGCACTACAGGCCAAAGATATTTTTCAGTCACGATCATACCAATAATTTACCCATCTTTACACTCAAGTGAAAGAGAAATTCAACATCAAGGTTATAAAAATATTATATATGATAATAAAAACAATATTATCAACAACTATATTTATTTTCAAGAGCAACAATCATAAATCAACGATAATTTGGCCAGAAAAAGAAACCAATTTTATCGTGAATAATAACTCGTGAATAGTAACTCATGAATAGTAACTCGTGACAAAAAGTTAGAAATTTCATAATAAAATCCATACCAATATTTCGGTATAATGATATTGAAAAAATAACATTTCTTTAAACTTATAAACAATTTATTTTAATTTTTTACACTTTACTAATTAATACATTTAATCATCATAAAATGTCAAGCTCATAGAATTTCATCACCAATCACCAAAACCCTCATCAAAAACCTGCCTATACCACATATATGATTCTCAAGCCATAAAATCATATTTTTCAATTTTCTTCCTTCACATAACATATTTAATTCATTTACTTATAACTAGTCTATTTTCATGAAAAATACCAAATCAGTTCCAAAAATATTTCTTTTCTGGAATTTAGCATAATATAGTCCCATATTGAACATATATTTTTTTCAGAATTTTTAAAATTCATTTACTATTTTTCATATGGCCAAAACCGCCGAATATTTAGACATTTATCATAAATTGTACTTTTATCCAAAAATTCCGAAATTCACAGAGTACACTAATATTATGTAGATGTACTCCCAATAAAAATTTCATCAATTTTGGAGTTAACCACAAGGAGTTATAAGCAGTTACTTTTAAAATAGTCTTTTCTCGTAAAATTCATAACTCTTAATATATACATCCAAAAATCACTATTTTTGGACACAATCAATAAAACTCATCAAATATCATTTCAAATTTTTTCAGAATTTTCTGAAGGTCAGAAAAATTACGAACTGAAAAATATAATAACCCTTAAAATCCCTTACTATCCCTTACCTCAAAAGAGCAGCACTTCTGACTGGATATCGAATATGACGCTGAAAGAAACTTGCACTGATGAATAGCAACTCACCAAGTATCTAAATACTCACAAAATATACTCAATAATCTAGAGAGAGAAAGAGAGAAAGCTTATGTTTCTGGTGTGATTTTCAATTCTAACTTAGCTCTCTATTTATAGGAAAATGTTAGCACGCCGAAGCAGACTTAACCTATAACCTGATGGCTTTACCTACTACTATTCCCACCCACCACATTTGAATAAAAATCTCAATATATTTCTTCACCAACCAAGAGTGGGGCCCACCAATTCTAGAATTTTTCACCAAAATGATTAACTTCGAAAATTCAACAATTTTTGAACCAGTCATCTCGTAAAATTCATAACAAATCGTACGTTCATTTTTAACGGTTCAAAATTTGTGGACATATACTCAACTTATATATGTATAACATATCCAAATATTATCACGATCCAACGGTCGGATTAAAAATTATAATCCTCGCAAAATATCTTAAAAACCCTAATTTAATTTTCAATACCTCCGTTCCGACAAAAATATATATAAAACACCTCAACATTAACTCCTTCATTTTTAACCACAAAAATATATCCCTCATTTATATCCACATAAAATAAATATTTCCTTATCATATAAATCAATAATTAATTATTCACAAATAATATTACAGAATCACATTTATGACAACCAGGCCGTTCTCAGTAAAGAGGGGGCTTTCCAATAAGAATTTCTCCTTACTGGCGCGCAATTAGGTGACCAAACCTCTCCTTAGACAGAACTTTCTAGACATTGCCAATAATATTATCTAATAATATTATTCAAATAATATGAATTATTGATCTAATAATGAGAAATACTGTGCAGTAACAATTATTGAACAACAATAATATAAAATTTCAACGTAGCAATTATTGAATCAATAAAATAAAATATTGAACAGTAATTACTGTAACAATTATTGAGTAGTGCCTTCTTACGTAAGAATCAATAATTTCAAAAATACTATGTAATACCGTGTGCTACTGTGCAATAACGCGTATTACTGTATTTTAACCACCGGGTATTCCAACAGTGTTAACCGTAACAACTACGCCGTTATTTGTAAAACTCAAATTTGTCGTTTTCTTCACCCGACAGTTATTCTGTTATGGGGCCCACAAATGGCTGCGCCGTCGTACGAATATTCCCCGACAGAAAGAATATTTCACGACCAAACGAATATTCCCCGACAACAATTAATATTTTATAACCACTTGTGTATTTTGAAAAAAAATTCATATATCACCCTTAACTTTAACATTTATCAATTTAACCATTTACTGAATAGTAATTATAAAAAAAATTGAATACTTTTATTTCATAAAATTTGGGGTCTTACAATCTCCCCTCCTTATGAAATTTCGTCCCCGAAATTTACGTACCTGGTATTTCGAAGAGTTGAGAATACCTTGCCTCCATTTCAGATTCTATCTCTCAGATCATCATGTTTTCTCCATTGCTCATCTACCATGATAACTTCATTTGGGTTCCTCATTTGTTGGGAAGTCATGACAACCGCCATCCCTCGAACTACTCGGCTTTGACTTGTCTGGAGTAGCATTTGGCGTCATCATTACCGTTGGAATATACCTTTCTATAGGACATATTCCTCCCTTAACTGCCTCTTTGTACTCCTCATTCATGATCTGAATCATCAATCTTCGATCCATATCGGATTCAGGTTGACCGCTATGTACAGGGTAATTCAAAACTCGATGTTGGGTTCTCCCAATTGCTTTCCAAAAAGAGAAATTCATATCATCTATTTTAGCCTTCTTAGATCGAACATCTCTTTCCACAATATCCACGTGTCGTGCGGCTTCTGCCCATGCATCACTTATTCTCACTCGTTCAGTTTTTTCTTTTTTCAGCTCAGATTCCATTTTTATCATCTTATACTCTGCCAAAGAATGCTTCTGTTCAAGCATCACATATCGGGTAACACAAGCTTGAATTGTTGCATCCTTTTGTTCCACGACCGCATGTCGTTCTTCTGCCTGCTCTTCTAACTCATGAATACGATTTTCAAATTCTACATTTTGATCATATAATACCTCTAATAAACTCTCCTCAGGTACTTTTTCTTCCTCTTCTTCCTCAATCTCAGCTGTTACCTCTGCGACTATCTCGGGTGCAACTATCAATTCTTCACTCACCACATGGATATCTCTAATTCCTTCTTCGTCTGACATCACATTATCACGGTTAGTGATTAGAGGTATCCCCACAGTCTCATTCATTCCATTGTTAGCATTCTCAGCTGCCATTCTCAAATACTGCCATAAAACAAGGGTTAATTAAATAAATTAACATATCACATAATATCCCGATATTATGACTGACCAACAAATAAGCTTAGGTAGGACACACTAGCGAAGGATTTACTCATCTCTCCCCTCCTAGTTGTATTTCCCGATCTCCGCCAGAGATCATATCCTTAAGCTCTGATACCAAATGTGACAACCCCAAAATAGGTCCATTCCACCCAACCCATTCTGAGTCGCCAAATACATGGTACAGAAAACAACTACAACTTTATTACAACAATTGTCGTGCAAAATACAACAACACATATGCTGTGAGTTTGGATACAAATATATACCAAATGTGATTCATGTCCTAACCGTGGACAGCACCTCACAATGACACCTTACATAAAGGTATAGTCAAAAATTATTTTAGAAATTAGAATCTTTGGGAAGTACTCAAGGAAACCTTTGTACATGGGAGGCCATACTTTTAGGTTGTGATAGATATCATATGGCCACAGAATTATCCTTGGTTGACCCAATATACCCCAAAGAAAAATAAGAAGATTACTATCATATTCTTCTCAATGGTGAGTCTTCTCTTGACTTATCATTATCTCCACTGTCTCTAATTGAGAATTATACTTCAAACAAACACCAAGATTATATAGGTAGTGCTCGTAGATATACTCAGCAAGTGGATATGCACAACCCTATTTTATGATGACACGGGGTTGTATGTCGTTAGACATCTTGTATGATAGTGGCAAAACACCCTTCTAACGTTGGGTACACCTTACCCTATTGGATTCACCAAATATAACTACTAAATGATGACCACCGTTCTATTCCCCTGTTACCCCCGCTCGACCCAGCTACACTCTTATTACCTGAAAGGAATTGTGAAATAAAAGGGTGAGCACAACTAGCTCAGTAAAGAATATCATGACTAAAGATAAATAAATTATCAATAGTCTTCATCAGTAATAAATCAGAGATTTAGAACATATGATAGATGAAAAAAATTTCAACCATAGTTGCAGCGGAACGAGCAATCCATTAGAAGAGTCAAATAGACCATAAAGTCTATTATCTTCCTCACATTAAAAGTCCACCAACAATGTTTTATCCCTGTAACATTAATCAACAGTTTCTTTCCACAATTATATGAATAACTCATAATCATAATTATAATTCTAAATTCCTCTTTGCATCTAGGACGAAGATAATTTTTATCACATGTCTTTACCTGAAATATCAAAGATCATGATTATACCAAATCACAGTTCCTGTTTATAATCATGCTAACAATTTCATCTTTGCACTACGGCCAAAGATATTCATCAACAGACCATCTTTGCACTACAGGCCAAAGATATTCATCAACAATTCATCTTTGCTTTACAGGCCAAAGATATTCCTCAACAGTTCATATTTGCACTACAGGCCAAATATATTCATATCTCAAATATATAATCATTTCATAATTTATATAAACAATAATTATAACCATGTTAATCAATTCATCTTTACACTTAAGCTAAAGATATTCAATTATAAATTTAATGGTCATGATCATACCAGTTAACAATTCATCTTTGCACTACAGGCCAAAGATATTCCTCAGTCACGATCATACCAATAATTTACCCATCTTTACACTCAAGTGAAAGAGAAATTCAACATCAGGGTTATAAAAATGTTATATATGATAATAAAAACAATATTATTAACAACTATATTTATTTTCAAGAGCAACAATCATAAATCAACGATAATTTGGCCAGAAAAAGAAACCAATTTTATCGTGAATAATAACTCGTGAATAGTAACTCATGAATAGTAACTCGTGAATAGTAACTCATGAATAGTAACTCGTGAATAGTAACTCATGAATAGTAAACTCGACACAAAAAGTTAGAAATTTCATAATAAAATCCATACCAATATTTCGGTATAATGATATTGAAAGAATAACATTTCTTTAAACTTATAAACAATTTATTTTAATTGTTTACACTTTACTAATTAATACATTTAATCATCATAAAATGTCAAGCTCATAGAATTTCATCACCAATCACCAAAACCCTCATCAAAAACCTGCCTATACCACATATATGATTCTCAAGCCATAAAATCATATTTTCCAATTTTCTTCCTTCACATAACATATTTAATTCATTTACTCATAACTAGTCTATTTTCATGAAAAATACCAAATCAGTTCCAAAAATATTTCATTTCTGGGATTTAGCATAATATAGTCCTATATTGAACATATATTTTTTTTCAGAATTTTTAAAATTCATTTACTATTTTTTATATGGCCAAAACCGCCGAATATTTAGACATTTATCATAAATTGTACTTTTATCCAAAAATTCCGAAATTTACAGAGTACACTAATATTATATAGATGTACTCTCAATAAAAATTTCATCAATTTTAGAGTTAATCACAAGGAGTTATAAGCAGTTACTTTTAAAATAGTCTTTTCCCGTAAAATTCATAACTCTTAATATATAAATCCAAAAATTACTATTTTTGGACACAATCAATAAAACTCATCAAATATCATTTTAAATTTTTTCAGAATTTTCTGAAGGTCAGAAGAATCACGAACTGAAAAACATAATAACCCTTAAAATCCCTTACTATCTCTTACCTCAAAAGAGCAGCACTTCTGACTGGATATCGAATATGACGCTGAAAGAAACTTGCACTGATGAATAGCAACTCACCAAGTATCTAAATACTCACAAAATACACTCAATAATCTAGAGAGAGAAAGAGAGAAAGCTTATGTTTCTGGTGTGATTTTCAATTCTAACTTAGCCCTCTATTTATAGGAAAATGTTAGCACGCCGAAACATACTTAACCTGTAACCTGATGACTTTACCTGCTACTATTCCCACCCACCACATTTGAATAAAAATCTCAACACATTTCTTCACCAACCAAGAGTGGGGCCCACCAATTCTAGAATTTTCCACCAAAATGATTAACTCTGAAAATTCAACAATTTCTGAACCAGTCATCTCGTAAAATTCATAACAAATCATATGTTCATTTTTAACGGTTCAAAATTTGTGGACATATACTCAACTTATATATGTATAACATATCCAAATATTATCACGATCCAACGGTCGGATTAAAAATTATAATCCTCGCAAAATATCTTAAAAACCCTAATTTAATTTTCAATACCTCTGTTCCGACAAAAATACATATAAAATACCTCAACATTAACTCCTTCATTTTTAACCACAAAAATATATCCCTCATTTATATCCACATAAAATAAATATTTCCTTATCATATGAATCAATAATTAATTATTCACAAATAATATTACAGAATCACATTTATGACAACCAGGCCGTTCCCAGGAAAGAGGGGGCTTTCCAATAAGAATTTCTCCTTACTGGCGCGCAATTAGGTGACCAAACCTCTCCTTAGACAGAACTTTCTAGACATTACCAATAATGTTATCTAATAATATTATTCAAATAATATGAATTATTGATCTAATAATGGGAAATAATGTGCAGTAACAATTATTGAACAACAATAATATAAAATTTCAACGTAGCAATTATTGAATCAATAAAATAAAATATTGAACAGTAATTACAGTAACAATTATTGAGTAGTGCCTTCTTACGTAAGAATCAATAATTTCAAAAATACTATGCAATACCATGTGCTACAGTGTAATAACGCGTATTACTATATTTTAACCACCGGGTATTCTAACAGTGCTAACGGTAACAACTACGCCGTTATTTGTAAAAACTTAAATTTATCGTTTTCTTCACCCGGCAGTTATTCTGTTATGGGGCCCACAAATGGCTGCGCCGTCGTACGAATATTCACCGACAAAAAGAATATTCCACGACCAAACGAATATTCCCCGACAACAATGAATATTTTATAACCACTTGTGTATTTTAAAAAAAAATTCATATATCACCCTTAAATTTAACATTTATCAATTTAACCATTTACTGAATAGTAATTATAAGAAAAATTGAATACTTTTATTTCATAAAATTCGGGGTCTTACAAGGATTATCTAAAAAAAGAATAAAAGGGGAAAAAGAGCAAAAAACCCCTGTAATGAAAAATAAAGCATAAGTATCCCAGTTTAACCCTCGATAATGGTAACTGTTTGATTTTAGTTGGATCTAGCCCATTTTTGGATTTCTTAAGTTTACATTATATGATGCCTTCAAAGAGACTTATTATGTGTTAAATTTGATTTTATATCAGTTAGCATGATCGTTGAGCATACACGCACTATATCAGTGATAATAGTCTAAGATTAGATGATTGATTGGAAAATTACTGATTTGTTTTGATATGATGTATTATCATATTTACTTAATTTCTCTGAGGCCGGTTGAATAGACTTGTTTCTGTCATTACTGCTGGATTCGTAGGTATGTAGTTTAGCTGCATTCCATTCCATTACAATACGTTTTGTGTTGTGATCGAGGACTAGCACGGTTTAAGTTTGGGGGAGTTTGATGAGTGGATTTCATACCTACGAATTGACTTCTGATTTAGGTTTAAACATTGTTGATCCTGTCTTTTTCTGTTCATTTTTACTTGTTTTGTGTTTGTTATATGTTTAGGATTGCATTACATGGCGTGGTAGTATAATGGCGGCATTATGACGAGACTTGGCATGAAAAATGCAAGAATTCAGAACTGCAGAAGTATCCCCCACCAGGGCGGGTAAATTTATAAAGAAAACCCCCGTCGGGGTGGGGGTACAAGACCAAGAATAGAAGCACCCTCTGCCGGGGAGGGCCTCATCAGTACAAAAAACCTCGTCGGGGCCGGGGTACAGGGAGAGAGAAAGTGTTTTGCTTTGATTAGACTTCTGCAACCATGTGGTTGGAACAATTTGGCATGGACTGGGACTATGTTGGGCGTCATGATATCAGTGTCATACATAACTTATGCTGAGACAACACATTAGAACTTCAATCAATTCACAGTAATCAATCAATTCAACTTTGAGCCCTAATTTTCAGAGAAGAGAATTAGAGGAAAGCAAGCAAGGTCAAGATCACGAAGACTACAGAATTGAAGGCGAAGAAGGGTGGTTTTGTAACTATTCTATTTCTTTACTTCAAATTTTGTAATTGGGATGATGAATTCTCTACTTATTTCAGTTTTTAATTTATCTATGATGAACTAAATTACTTTTTAGGCTTGCAATGAATCTTTATTGTTGAACAATGATTGTTATGCCTTAATTTCAGTTTAATATAACTATCAATTCAGTTTATCTATTGTGATTTGCACTTAAGTTTATGAATTGCTTGATCACCAATTCTGTGTGAATTTATATGGATTCGAGAGATGATGTATAAATCTAGACTTAATCATTTTAGTTTGTGTTCTTGAATTCTGTGTTAATTGAATCTTGATGAATGTTTAGAATAGAGATATACCTAACATCGCATGTAAATGTAAACCTTTTTTTATTTTAATTCACATAGAGATATAGTGAATTAGTTAATTAAGGTGTTTGAATTAATTCTATCAATTTATAGATTTAAGTTAATACGGTGTTAGTGCATCGAGAGATGGCTAATTCTACTTGAGTGTTCTTGATTAATAAACTGAGATAGTGAATCAAACTGGAATGAGGTGTGATAATCAGAGTGAGACTTAAAGTGAAGTTCTAAGCCTAATTCTCCATTATTTGCTCTAAATTTACGGTTACTTAGTGTGTTGATTGGTTTGGATTTTTAGTTTCTTAGTTATTATTAATTAAAATTCTTAATTTGAGTAGTTTAATAAAATTGGGTTAATATAAAACTGGTAATGGTTAGGTTTAATTTCATATTAGTCTCTGTTGAAACGATACTTTCTTACTATTATATTACTTGTTGACCACATGCACTTGCGTGTTGAGCGTATATAAATTTTACCCAACAGTATTTTACACGACAGTTTAATAGTTGTAATAGAATAGTTCGCGTCAGTAGTGTTGTTTTTGGCGACTCGAAATGTGTTGTATGGACCTATTTTGGGGGCGTCACAGGGTGCATTAGCTTATCTTTTTCCTTTCTCAAAAACTAGAAATTGCGCAAGGCATATTTATGCCAATCTAAGAAAGAGTTATAGAGGTATAACTTTAAAGAAAACTTTCTGGATGGCTGCAAATGAAAGTAGTATGTAAGCAAGCCAATCATAGTTGATATAATGTTGCATATACTTTGTAATCATTTTTGTTTATTAATAAAATAATTAATTTATTAAAGGCATTTTACTTTATCTACATGGTGTTGTTATATTAAATGTGACAAACTCATAGTTTTGAGCAATGCTTTTAGAATCAGGATGATGATCATGCTAATGAGATCTAAATTCACGATAACTCACAAACTAAAATTGTTCCCAGCCGTTGGATTACTAAAAAGGGGATTAGTGAATATGGATAGATTGGTACATACGTTACTTGTTCTTTGGAAGAGGATGATTGATCTCATAATCATTTGTGTGGAGACACTAAAGCAAGTATGTATGTGCTTATTGGAGAATAAGTTAATTGAACATGGCTCGCTACAGAATATCTAATGGACTTTTACTATTTTGTCAATAGGAATTCCTATAGTGATAGTAGTACAAGTGACCCTTAGACTTGAGATCATCATAATATTTTGTGTATGATAAGTTATTCTTTGACATGTCCCTTAAGACCCTTAGGATATATCAAATGGTATGCTTGAGTATATTAAGTTGTATATGGAGATAATGAATGATCAACAAAAAATCTACCACTTCTAGTAAAAGGAGTGTATGTCTTATGTGATTCGATAAATGATAACTTAGTAGTCTTTGGCCAAAGCAGAATGAAATTAGAAAAATGTTTCTAATTTGCATTATCTTGAGTTGTGAATTTGATAATCGAAATACATATAATTAAATAAAAGAAGACTTGACAGTAATTTCATGTCTTAGGACATTGTAAGGTAAAAGGATTGAATTGTACGATAACTATTTACTCAAAGGTTCTTTTATGATTAATCTTGAAATCTAGATTATCTGGAAAGTCGTTTATTGCTAAAGGGGCTTACCCTTATTGTAGAATAAATATTATTTATTTAAATGAATTAAATAATTTAATTTATTTATTTAAATGAGATTAGAATTGTTCTAATTGATTTATTCACAACCGGTTTAATATGGAGATCCTAAAGGGTCACGCCATAAAAGGAAAATATTTATTTAAGAAATAAATGACATAATCGTACGTAACAATATATTAAGTATATTTAATTTAATCTATGGTGATAGAGTAAATTAAATAGTTTAATATTTATTATTTAATATTTTGAAAATAATCAATATAAATTAATAAGAGGAGTCTTATTAATAATAATATTATTATTATTATTTAGTTCCTAAAAGAGTTTAGGAATTAATTAATAAAAGTGCTCTCATTATTTCCTAATTGGATTAGGAGCATATTTAATTAAAAGAGTTTAATTAAATAAAATCATATTCCTAAATAGTTTAGGATGGTTGCCTACATCTATAAATAAGAAAGTCTTATTATGGATTAGGGTTACACACTTTATTTCAAGAGTTGGGAGAGTACACATATTCTATAGAGATAGAATCTGGGTTTTGCCAAACACCTGTCTTCTTGAATATTCTTTCTTCCTTGGTGGATCACCTTTAGAGGTCAAACACTTGGGTGACTAACATTGATCAAAGGAAGGAATCCAACTCGGTGAATTCAAGAAAAGCGCAAAAGAATTAGAGGTGAACTTGTACCCGAGGAAGCTTTAATCTACGAGGGTATGATTCTATATCTATGTCTCTTTCGTTTAATTGATAATTATGCACATGGATGATCATGGTGATGATTTGTATAAAAATTTTAAGTTCTGATTTTATTGCGCTTCCGCACTGTTTATGTACTTTGATTGCATATATGCGCTATATACAAACCTAACAGTCAAAGCCTAACCTTGTGCTAATTATCGATTATGTGTCGCCCCCAAAATAGGTATACATCACCCATTTTGAGTCGCCAAATACATGTTACAGAATTCAAATACAACTTAATTATATAATTGTCGTGTAAAGTACGACAAAACATAAGCTGTGAGTTTCAACACTAATATTGTCTTCTAGACAATATCCAAACTCAAATTCAATATTATTAGATTTATTTTCACACTATTTCACAAAATAGTGAGGACTACTAATACAAACATCTGGACCGTTACTCCGTTCCCTGACTAGTCCCAGCTATATTCTAATTTCCTGAAGAGAACAATGAAATCAAAGGGTGAGCTCAACTAGCCCAGTAAAAAATATTATGACTAAGATAATGCAGAATAATTTATCGTTAGCCTTCTACAATGTTAAACTGATAAAATGCAATAGACATCAAGTTTAATTGTAGCGGAACAAGCAATCCATTAGAAGAGTCAAGTAGAGCATGATATCTACTATCTTCTATGATTTAAAAAGTTTATCATCAATTTTATCGCTGAGACTCAGTTTAATAAATAATTCACATTATCGAATCATCCCTGCACTACGGCCAAGGATATTCATTAGTATCACGACCACGAATTATTCATGCACTACGGGCCAAGGATATTTGTGTTTTCATCAATGGTCATGATCATGCCAATAACTGTCCATCAATGCACTACGGGCCAATGAGGACTTTTACCATATCATTTGTAATATTACGGTCATGATTATACCAAATAATCCCTAGTCATAATCATACCAAGTCCATCTATGCCCTATGGCCCACAGATGACTTTCATCATAAAATAAGCATGATGATGATGACAATGATATAAGAATTCAATTAAAAGAAAGTATAGGATAATTTTATAAAGATTTATAATTTAATTTATCCAGAATTCAATAACGTCCAAATTATCAACATGATATGCTCAAAGTTCAAAGCTTCCTTAAACTCTAAAAAAATACGCTCAAGATTATAGAAGAAGAATTCTCTGATTCTGGTATGATTTTCAATTCTAACCAAGCATCCTATTTATAGGAGAATGGAAAGGGTACTATTTGAAAATTTTAATCACGGACCAACAGTAGATTTCGGATGAAACAATCACGGGCGGAAGAAAATAAAAATCAGACGCCCGTTTTTTCAAATTATTAATATAATATTCAATAAAATATAATATATTCTATTTTTCATAAAAAAAACCAAATTTATTATAATATATATATATATATATATATATATATATATATATAAATTAACACATGTCCTTTGAAAAAATATCACTCCCCCGTGACAATTTTCATCAGGTTTCCCCCCTCATTTTTTCTTTCAACGTGGGCCCCACGTGTTCCCCCACCAACATATCACCATCACAGGTGGATCCCACCATATAATATGTATACTAAATAAATTTCTACTGATTATTTTGAAAAATGAGTAAATAGAGGTCTATAAAATAAGCAAAATTTACATCAAATACTTCATAAAAAATCCCCACAATATTTTCAACAACATTTATTCATCATTATTATTATTCGCAATATTTAACAACCAGATCATTCCCAGGAAAGAGGGGGCTTTCCAATAAGGATTTCTCCCTATTGGCGCGCAATTAGGTGACCAAACATCTCCTCAACAGAACTTTCTAGACATCGTTAATATTGAAAATAATAATATGAATAATTGTATCGTCTCAATTATTGATTTAATAATATATAAAATATCGACAATAATTGAATCAAATAACGTGAGATACTATGCAGTAATTATTGTAGCAATAATTGAATATAACTGAGTGACTTCTTATGTAAGCATCAATAATCAATACCGTGTGCTACTATGCAACCACGCGTATTACTGTATTTTTAACACCGGGTATTTCAACAGTTAACGGTAAAACTTTCGCCGTTATTTTCATAAAAAGTTATTTATGTCGTTTTTTAACTCCAACAATAATTCCGTTGTGGGGTCCACCAATAGTTGTGTAGTCGTAGGAATATTCCCTGTTAAAACGAATATTTCCCGACCAATCGAATATTATATAACAACTTGCATACTTTGTAAAATTTATAAATATATATTACCCACAACTATAACATTATATCAAATTCACACCATAATATTTAAAAATATATTTCGAGAAAAATTAATCTTTATTTATGAAAATTGGGGTCTTACAGATTAGATTTATTCCATATGCGTATGGGTTTGCAATTGGATCGAAATTTCTGGAAAAAAATCATTTTCTAATTCTGCTATGCAGCGCGACTGCGCCGCGTCCTAGTTCATTCTGGGCGCGGGCGCGCCTCTATACAGATTTTGAAAATTTTTTATTTTTAAATTTAATTTATTTCAATTAAGATAAAAGGTTTATTTTGAATTGGAAAGTGATTAAAAATAAAAGTTTTTTTTTATTTTAACTTGGAATTGGATTCCACGTTAACTAGATTAAAGGACTTTATTCGGATTTGTAATAGGATTCCATATTTCCTAGAATAAAGGAGTTTTTTTCACAAATGGAATATGATTCCTTATTTCCTAGAACAAATGAGTTTTTTTCACATATGTAATAGGATTCCATATTTTTTAGAATAAAGTGTTTTTTCACATATGAAATAAGATTTTATGTTTCCTTGAAAATAAGATGTTTATTTTGATAAGGAATATGATTCAACATATTTTATTTTTTCCAGCAATTTTAAGTTAAAATAAATGAGTTTATTTTGTACTTAAAATTGGATTCCATGTTAATTAAAATAAAGGAGTTTATTTTGATTAAAAATAAAGTAGTTTATTTTTATTCAAAATTGGATAAAATAAAATAAAGAACTTTATTATGATTTAAATTTTGATTAAGTAAATGAGTTTATTTTGTTTCAAAATAGGATTTCTAATAAATTTTAATTGCCCATTAAATGATATCAATAAATATATGGAATTTTTTCTTTATTCATCAGATGAATGTTGTTTATTGATACATATGGTGACATGTATAATAATAAATGGGGTTGCTTATAGACTATTGACCAATGTGATTGGATTTTATTTTAGATAGATGCTTGAATGAATATGTTTTATAAATGAGGTGTAACGCCCCCAAATTCGGGTACTTGTTACCCCGGACCTAGTGCGTCACGATACAATATGATACAACCTTCATCTTAATTTTTATAACCTTTATTCACAAAATAATGAATACAACCTCGCTTTAATTCCCATTAATACATTAGTTCCTTCTATTCCAGAAACAGTAACCTTTACAATCTGCTATTACATTTGTAGATCGTTTTGATCTTATTTATATATCTCGAGATATAATCAATAAGTTTCTCTTTGATTTACTGATTATAAATATTCATGGTCTCATAACCATATTTAACGATCATGATATGCAAAGTTCCTTTACTACATAATTAAAATATATCATATTAACGTTCATCTAGCATTGTTAGAACTATCATATTAATGTTCACCTAATTAAATAGTTTAGGAGGGTTTCCTAAATCTATAAATAAGAAAGTCTTATTATGGATTAGGGTTACACACTTTATTCCAAAAGTTGGGAAAGTACACATATTCTATAGAGATAGAATCTAAGATTTTGCTAAACACCCATCTTCTTGAATATTTGTTCTTCCTTGGTAGATCGCCTCTAGAGGTCAAACACTTGGGTGGTTAACGTTGATCAAAGGAAGGAATCCAACCCAATGAATTCAAGCAGAACGCAAAAGAATTGGAAGTGAACTTGAACCTGAGGAGGTTTTGATCTACGAGGGTATGATTCTATATTTCCGTCTCTTTCGTTTAATTGATAATTATGCACATGGATGATCATGGTGATGGTTTGTATGAAAATTTTAAATTCTAATTCTATCGTGCTTCCGCACTGTTTATGTAATTTGATTGCATGTTCGCGCTATATATAAACTTAACAACGAAATTCACAACTACTGTCGATTTTGAGGATGAGATGGAAAGAATTAAGGAGTTAGATGAAGGGACTTTTGATTTCTTGATGGCTAGGAATCCTATACAATGCATTTTTCAGGATTAATACAAAGTGTGACATTGTGGACAATAACCAATGTGAGTGTTTTAATGGGCACATAATACAATCAAGAGGCAAGTCATTGATTGAATTATTGGAAGATATCAGACAACTATTAATGACCATGCTATAACAAAAGAGAGAGATATAGCCATCAACAAGAAATGGGATATTTGTCCTAGGCCAAAAAAAAAATTCTTAACAACAACATTAATGAATGTTGCCAATATGTTGTGTTATACAATGGCGATCTACAGTTTGAGGTGACATTTAGGATTGCACCTGATGAATACACAATAGATTTGAAACTTCTCACATGTTCTTGTAAAGCTTGGGATCTCAGTGGAATTCCTTTTGGACATACATGTGCAGCTATGTTCTACATGAGATACAATCCTACAGATTATGTGTAGACACTCGAAATTTTACTTTCCCTAAACTAACCCTACAGGAGGGCAAAATCATCATTTCACTTTGGAGACAATCCTAAGGTAGGGAAAAACCATCATTTCAGCCCGGTGACAACCCCGAGGAGAGATCAAGGTGTACTAATGTCCAAACACGGAGCGAATCGAATGAGGATCGCAAAGATGAGGTTGTGCCCTGTAAGAGGGCAAAAGTGTCATTTCACTTTGGAGACAGTCCCGAGGTAGGGCAAAAGCATTATTTCACCCAAGCGACAACCCCGAGGAGAGATCAAGGTGCAACGATGCCCTGACACAAGGTGAACCAAATGAGGATCGCAAAGCTGAGGATGTGACCATAAGAAGTCACTGCAACAACTAATGAACTGTGAGCTATCGAAGACGAGCCGATTGATGACTCTCGGGAGATGGAAGATACCTTTTAGCTACTTGCATTATCTTCCTGGATTCCTAATTAGTCAGAATCGACCACATTTCGTAGCCTTCCACAAAGACTTTCTAGGATTTTTGGGTACAGAGCTCAACTTTCACTAGATCGAGACCAAAAGGCACGAACTTCGAGATAACAGGTGTAACATTCCATATTTTTTTAAATGTAAGTTATAAATATTTATTGGTTTATATAAATATTTATTGGATATGTTATTGTTGAATAAATAATTGTTCAATTTGAGTGATGTGGTTTATTTAATTATTTGTTGAATAAATAATTAAATATTAAATATTAAATATTTATTGGCAATATTAAATATTAATTGAATTATATGGCAATTTGAGTTGATGTGATTTAATTAATTATTTGTTGAGTAAATAATTAAGGAGCTAAATAAATTAATTATTATGAGATTTTATAATAATGGAGTTTAATTTAATAAGCTAGAGAGCTTATAATGATTTTAAATAAATAATAATATTTAAATGAGAAATTGTAGTTTGAAATATTAGTTGATTAAATGAAATTATAATTGTAAAAAAAGAATTATAATTGTTTATGTGTTAAAGTAATTTAATAGATTAATGTTTAATTGATTTATTAATTTAATAAAGGTGTGACTAATAACCTTGCTATAAAGGAGTTATTAAAATAAATAAAAAAATGGTTTAATTTAGTTTTGTCAAACAAGGTATAAGGATTAATCAATTTATTTTAATTCAGTTTACCAAACAAGGTGTAAGGATTAATGGGTTATTTTTATTATGCTAGCCAAACAAGCCTTAAGGCTTTTGATTTTTAAAACTTATGTAACTGACATAACTTATGTCAGTACTTATATTATATAATTATTATAATTATATCTTATATGCGTTATAATATTTTACGTAAGATTAGAGGAGAGAGAAAGGAGAGAAAAAGAGAAAAACTCAGAGGAAGAAGAAGAAGAAAAGAAGAAAACTAAGAGATAAATTGAGAGAATTAAGAGAATTTTACAGGTTTTGGAGAAAAGATTTGGAGAAAAAGGGATAGTGTCATCATCTTTCATAATCCAAGGTAGGAGCTCTAGTTCTTTCTTTAAAAATTTAGTTTTCTTCTTCCCAAAAAGTCTGTGTGAAAATTTTATAAAAGATAAATTGTTGTTATGTATATGGTTTGGCATGATTATTGATTATATGGTTGTTCTATGAACTTATATATGATTATAGAGAAATTAGTTCATGCATATATGTGTTTTGTGGAAGAAAATATATTACAGAGTGTTCATATGACAATATGTATGAATATGGCTATTTTAAAATAGAAATTAAGGTTTTAATTGTTGTTAAATGGATAAATTGATTGTTAGAATTGATAGAGTATGTAAAAACATAATTATGATGCTTTGAAATTTCTGTTTTGGTTGAATAACAAAATCACAGTGTTGATTTTTATGAAAAATATCAAAAATGGAGTTTTTGGGTTTTAAAATATGTTATTCTAGTATTTAATTTTCTAAAATTATGGTTTAAGTTGTGTTAATTTAGTATTTGTATGCTCGGTGAAGTTTATGTGTAATTTGTATTAGTTATTCATGTCAATTAGTATTGGAATTGAAGTTATAGACAGAAAATTTAGTTGTTCGTGGTTGGTTTCTATGAGTTTCGGCGCCCCAGCGTCAAAATTCACGCCCCAGCGCCAAATCTCGCGCCCTGGCGCCAAGGTTCGCGCCCCAGCGTCAAAAATGGGCCCGTAGCTCGCGCCCAGCGCTGAAGCTCGCGCCCCAGCGCTGATGCTCGCGCCCCAGCGCCGTAGCTCGCGCCCCAGCGCCACTGTTCCGCGCCCCGGAGCCGGAAAAGTGGCCTAGTTGGGCAGTTTTGGCCTCCTGTAGTAAAACGGCCATAACTTTTTCATACGAACTCCGATTTAGGTAATTGAAGATGATTCGGAAAGAAGAAGAGTAGACCTACAACTTTTATTCTTTATGTTTTTTAATTTGAGGTCTGTAAGAGTTGTCAAAATGGCCATCTTTAGGACTATTGTGTATTTGGAGCCAATCGGAGGGCGTCGGGATGCACGAATGCAAGTGCAACCCTTTGGGTATTAGTATAACTTAATGATAACATGTTGGACATGTATTAGGATGTTGTATTAAGTTGTTAATGTACACGTGGTGCAATGGCATGATCATTTAAGTAGTTGTAATAAAGCTAAAAAGTAATGTTCATGAAAGATGTGTTGTTGTTTAAACTTAAACTTAGTTAGTAGCTATACTAAGAGTAATAAAGGAACTCATAAAGGTAATGTTAGTGTAACTAATGTGTATTATCAATGCATATGGTATGTGTAGGACTTGGGGTGAACGTGAATAGTAATTGTTTAACCTACACGCGAGGCAAGTTCCCTAACCTTTGCTACTTTATTATTCAGCAAGGTTACTTTTCACTGTTATGTTATACTTATGCAAGTTCTCTAACTCTACTTTTATAATTGTACAAGTTTTCTTAACTCTAAATTAGTTATATTAGCATGCAAGTACCTTTAGTTATCATTCAAGTTATTATTTGTTGTGCATGCTTGATATTAAATTCTAAAATGTAACCTTAGCTTAATGCTGTTCAAAGCAAGGTATGATAAATTATTCAATTGTTATGCTATTAGATTATTCCTAAAGCATGAACTTAGAACGAAATATTTATTTAGTATGATCGTTCAATAACATAGTGTTATTATCTTGTATTCAACTAATCCTTAGTTGATGTCCGTTGAACTCCAAATTACCTTGAAAGCTTATCCAAACCAAACTTACTTTGGTGCGGACTTGTATTCTAAATACTGAGATGAACAACTCTTTTAATAGAGGTTTACGCTTAGCGTTGAAATGATTGTGCACAATACATTGTACGAAGGGTTGATCCCCCTAAGTACGTGGAGTCCTTATAGTCTTATGACTGTTAAAGTTAAAGTTGAAAGATTACTTATAACTGTGGACATGATTCGTGGTCATTAGACCCTCAGTGAATGTTATAATTTTCAGAAAGTTAATAGAATATATTGTTCAGTTCTATTGAGCCTAATATTGGCAAATGATGTAAAGTTTAAAGATTTACTTATTGTTATTTCAAGTGGGCTTTGTTTGCTCACTCTTGCCTGTAAAATTTCTTACAGCTAAGGTTGAAACTGGTGATGTACCTAGCACCAGTAAAGGGAAAGGAAAGATGAAACAATGCTGAAGACCTGTAATAGATTGAATAGTTTATTTTCAGACTTGTTTAAAGATTGTAATGAATGTTATTTTAATTATTCCGCATGAATGAATGAATGTTTGTAAAGGTTAGATAACATGGGAGATTTCTTTTATTTAAGTTTAATCCTGTATGGGCAGGTTTTCTTTTATTATTCCATTCTATTATGATTGGTTAGTTAGAAATGAATGTTTTGATTACGTGAACACCAAATCTTGAGGTAATGAAGTACCGGGATTTGGGGGGGGGTGTCACAACAGGACCCGTGGGACTCAGCCTAAGTACATGCTCCACCCGCGACTACCTTCGATTGGCATAAGATCAGCAGCAGAATCTCATAATCCATATAGAGGATGCGAGAAAGAATTGGGAACTAAAGAGAGAGAGAGAGAGAGAGAGAGAGAGAGCTTTAGATTTGGCATTTCTATATCACATTGTCATTGTTTAATCTTATATCATATACATATTGTAAGTTTTGAGTGATATAAGTTGAACCCAAGCTACAAGAAGCTGGTTCACGCATCCCCCAAGGTGAAAAACACTCATTTTAGCCACTTTCTTTGTAACTATTGTTATAAATATAAGTTTTATGTAGATATAACAGTTTTTATCGGTTAAATTTTTTGTTTTACATATATATTATGTATCGAGAAGTAGACGCTAAGTTTCTACCAGTTAATTTGTGCATATTCAGTTGTAAATCAGTTATTTGACTAGATCTAGCCAAATCTAGCATTTTAAGCGGTTATAAAGCATGATGCCATAACCCGTATGCTAGATTGGTTCAGATCTATGGTAGATCTAGATGTTTTACTGCTTTTGGTCAGTCCCAGTCACTTCGTAGAGCCCTAGATCTGTATCTAGAGGTGAGGAGATCTTAATAGCTCGATATGGGGATTTCAATCGATGAAATCACCTAATATCAAGTCTAGGATGTTGTATATACAAATTTAAGCATATCAATGTGAGCCTAGCAATCCTGGGGTTGTGATCTACTGAATGGATATTAACTATATTCCCATAATGGACTTTTTGGTTTAAATGTAATGTTTAAATACTGTAAATTGTTGTACATGTAATATTGGATCTTAAAACTAGTTCGAGGGGTTCATCCCAAGAATTTAGATTTAAGATCCCATGATAGTGAAAATCATTTTATGAGTGTTTGGATTCATCAAGATGGCTTTCATGCCCAATGATGATCCGACCTCTTTTTGGCACTTTATTGCATACATGATCACCCCAAAATGATTTTCCAATAAAATAACAAAGAGCTTTTATGCATCATAAAGCGATTTGGGTAGATCACCTAATAAACATAAAGATAATAAAAGGAAGGGTAAATGTCGGTCTTCACAAAGAGCTTTTATGCTCCTAAATGTCGGTCTTTTCCTAAAACCTCACCCTTTACTCAAATCAATCGACAAATCGAAATAGAAAGGGTAAGAACAAAGAAAAGACATAAGATTAGGAAAACAACAAGAAAAGGATTTTTCTTCCCGGCGTCGACAGGTGGCAATTCTGTTGGGGACTACAGAGGGATTAAGTCGCTTTCAAATCTTTTTAATTTCCATTCTGCATGTGCATTCTTGTGTGAATGATCTTTGTGTGTGATGAATGTCTCAAATCTTTAAGTGCTTTATATTAGTGCCTTGCACAACATATTAATGCCTCGTACAATGTCATCATATTATGTCCGGTGAGGATGATGAATGTATGTTGTGTGGTCCCTCCGTCCAGAGGCAAACCCTTCGGTTGTTTATTACTGGACTGTGACGCCCCCAAAATAGGTATACAACACCCATTCTGAGTCGCCAAATACATGATACAAAAACCAAACTACAACTTCAATAATACAATTGTCGTGCAAAATACGACAACACATACTGTGAGTTTAAATACAAATATTGTCTTCTAGACAATATCCACACTCAAATAAGTCCTCATTACAATTATTCAAACACTATTTTACAGAAATAGTGAGGACATCTAAAACATCTTTCTAGAACCATCACTCCATACCCCGACTAGATCCTGTTATGTTCTCACCTCCTGAGAAGAAAAATGGAACAAAAAGAAAAAGGGTGATCTCAACTAGCCCAGTAAAGAATATTATGACTAAGATAATATACAACAAATTATCATTAGTATTCAACAGGGAAAAATCTGATAGAATATAATCGACAACAAGTTTTAGATCAACAACTGCAGCGGAAACAACAAACCATTAGAAGAGTCAAGTAGAGAATGAATTCTACTATCTTCTAAGATTTAAAAGTTCATCATCAATATTTTATCCATGTAACATCAATTAATAATCATATTTAACCAAATATTCATTTTTGCACTACAGGCCAAAGATATTCATTTGTATCACCAGTCAGTCATGTTCATCTCAACACCTGTTCATCTTTGCACTACAGGCCAAAGATATTCATCAAGTAATCATACATCTTTACACTACATGCCAAAGATATTCAGTAATATCATCATTTAGGACTGAGGATGATGAAAAATATCTTAAAGAAAACGAATCCAGTGAGACAGGAGGACAAATAGTAGGGATTCGTATAACAGTTTATCCAATATCAATAATACTTCATAATAATCAATTGTGAAGCAGAATTCAAAAATAAAGATCAAAACATGGATACAATCAAAGATAGTAACCATAATAGATATCTTGGACAAAAAGGGAAAATTTTATTTTTCGGTGAATAGTGTCGTATTCGTGAATAGAGCAGTATACGTGAATAGTGCCGTATACGTGAATAGTAACCCCGACACAAAAAGTTCCAAATTTGATAAAAAAAACTCATATCAATATTTCAGCATAATGATATTGAAGAAAATAATATCATTTAAGAAAAAAATAATATCCCTTACCTCAAAATATCAGTACTTCTGGTCGAAATACCAGTATAAGGCTGAAAGAAACTTGTTCTGATGAATAGAAACTCTCAAAGTATATAAATACTCACAAAATACACTCAATAATCTAGAGAGAGAAAGAGAGAAAACTTGTTTCTGGTGTGATTTTCAATTCTAACTTAGCCCTCTATTTATAAGAAAATATTAGCACGCCGATGCAGACTTAACCTGCAACCTGATGGCTTTACCTGCTACTATTCCCACCCACCACATTTCAATAAAAATCTCAGTATATTTTTTCACCAACCAAGAGTGGGGCCCACCAATTCTAAAATTTTCTACCAAAATGATTACCTCCGAAAATTCAATAATTTCTGAACCAGTCATCTCGTAAAATTCATAATAAATCATACGTTCATTATTAACGGTTCCAAATTTGTGGACATATACCCAACTTATATATGTATAACATATTCAAAAATTACCACGATCCAACGGTCGGATTAAAAATTATAACCCCCGCAATATTTCTCAAAAACCCTGATTTGATTTTTAATACCTCCATTCCGATAAAAATACTGATAAAGCACCTCAACATTAACTCCTTTATTTTTAACCACAAAAATATATCCCTCATTTATATCCACATAAAATAAATATTTCCTTATCATATGAATCAATAATTAATTATTCACAAATAATATTACAGAATCACATTTATGACAACCAGACCGTTCCCAGGAAAGAGGGGGCTTTCCAATAAGGATTTCTCCTTACTAGCGCGCAATTAGATGACCAAATCTCTCCTTAGACAGAACTTTCTAGACATTACCAATAATGCTATCTAATAATATTATTCAAATAATATGAATTATTGATCTGATAATGAGAAATACTGTGCAGCAACAATTATTGAAACAACAATAATATAAAATATCAATGCAGCAATTACTGAATCAATAAAATAAAATATTGAACAGTAACTACTATAACAATTATTGAGTAGTGCCTTCCTTCGTAAGAATCAATAATTCAAAAAATACTATGCAATCCGTGTGCTACTGTGCAACCACGCATATTACTGTATTTTAACCACCGGGTATTCTAACAGTGTTAACGGTAACAACAACGCCGTTAATTATAAACAACTTATACTTGTCATTTTTTTCATCCAATCGCTTTCCGTTATGGGGCCCACACAAGGCTGCGCCGTCGTACAAATATTCCCCGACAGAAAGAATATTCCACAACCAAACGAATATTTTCCGACAAAATGAATATTTTATAACCACTTGTTTATTTTGTAAAATTTACACATTTCACCCATAACCAAAATATTATATCAAATTAACACCTTATTATTCACAATAATAATTAGAGAAAATTTGATTTTATTCATTAATAAGTTGGGGTCTTACATGGACTCCTATGGATGTTTTAATTGTGAGGCTCAGGAAAGACACCAATCAGATCCGCTCCAATTGAAAAATGAATGTTTTCGTCAAGTAAATTGTGAATATCTGGTGTAAGACCCCGAATTTTATGAAATAAAAGTATTCAATTTTTCTTATAACTATTCAGTAAATGGTTAAATTGATAAAAAGTTAAAGTTAAGGGTGATATGTGAAAATTTTACAAAGTAAGCAAGTTGTCATAAAATATTCGTTGTGTTGAGGAATATACTTTTTGTCGGGAAATATTCGTATAACGGCGCAATCATTGGTGGACCCCATAACGGAATAATTTTCAAATATAAAAAGCGACAAAAATAACTTTTTTATAGAAATAACGACAATACTTTTACCATTAAACTGTTGAAATATCCAGTGATAAAAGTACAGTAATACACGTTGTTGCACAGTAGCACACGGTATTGCACAATATCTCTGATTATTGATGCTTACGTAAGAAGTCACTCAGTTTTATTCAATAATTATCACAGTAATTGCTGCACAGTATCTCATATTATTGATTCAATTATTGTCACAGTATCATCTGCATAATATTTTATATTATTAAATTAATAATTGAGATGACACAATTATTTATATTATTATTTGCATTATTGACAATGTCTAGAAAGTTATGTCGAGAAAAAGGGTTTGGTTATTTAATTGCGCGCCAGTAAGGAGAAATTCTTATCGAAACGCTCCATCTTTCCTGGGAACGATATGGTTGTTAATATTATGAGTTATAATATTAAATGTGAATAATTGTTGAAAGATTAAAAATATGTTGCTTAAAGATAAATGATTTGTAGTAAATATTTATTCAATTTTTGATATAAATAGAGGGGTTTATCATGAGTCATTTGTTGTAAGTTTGGCTTAGTATTCCATGGAGAGATGTGCTAATTTTTCAGACTGTCGTTTGAAGTTTTAATAGTAAATCAATATGGACCGTCGGTTGAAGTTTTAATAGTAAATCAATATGAACCGTCGGTTGAAGTTTTAATAGTAAATCAATATGGACCGACGGTTGAAGTTTTAATAGTAAATCAATATGAACCATCAGTTAAAATTTTAATAGTAAATCAATATGGACCGTCCGTTTTAATAGTAAATCAATCTGGACCATTCATGAATCAGTTACTATTTAGTACATTCTCCTATAAATAGAAGCTTATTTCTTCATTCTTTCTTACGAATTCACTAAAAATCTAGAGAGAGAAACAATAGAGAGAATAAGAGAGAATGAAGAAGAGTATTCTGCTACTACACTATTACAGTATTCAATCTTCTATTAAGGTAAGGGATATTTTTTTTCATATTTATAAGGGATATTATTTATTTCGTATTCGTAAAGGATGTTATTTACTTCATACTCATAAGGGTTGTCATTCTATTCCTTATTAATCAGTAGGAGTAACCTGTCTACACGGATTACCACATGCATGGTGAATAACCCTTCGTATTCATTCTTTATTAATTCGCGGGAGTAACATGTGTACGTGTATTACCGCATGTATGATGAATAACCCTTCGTATTCATTCTTTATTAATCTACGGGAGTAACCTGCCTACGTGAATTACCGCATGCATTGTGAATAATCCTTCGTATTCATTCTTTATTAAATTGTGGAAATGATATGTCTACGCGGATTACCGCATAACGGTGAAAATCTATTTTCAGTTTCGTATATTCTTTTATACTCGTATGAGATATAATTTTTTTTGTACTCGTCAAGGGATATCGTTTTATTTCGTATTCTCCATTTATGGGTGCTATTTATGTTGGAGTGCTATTCATCTGGGGTACTATCCATTCAGAAATACTATTCATTCAGGATACTTTTCATGCCGGAGTAGTATTCATCTGGAGTACTATTCATTCTGGAGTACTATTCACGACAAAATTAGTTTCTTTCTATCCAAATTATTTTTGATACATGAATATAAATCTTGAATTTTACTCCACCATTAGTTATCATGTTGACAATTTGGGCATTCTTGAACTATGGATAGATTAAATTATAAATATTTAATATTTATCCTTGATCTCACTTGATTGATTCGTTATATCATTGTTATAATCCTCAAACTTAAATTTGTGTTGAAAAGTTATCATTGGCCCGTAGTGCTAAGATGAACTGTTGATTGGTATGATTATGACCAGGAATTATGTATTGGTATAATCATGACCGGAATTGTGTATTGGTATAATCATAACCATTGGTTTTACAGTTGTATATCTTTGGTCCGTAGTGCAAAGATGGACTGTTGATTATTGATTTTACAGTTGAATATCTTTGGCTATAGTGCAAAAGATGAACTATTGATCATTGGTTTTACAGTTGAACATCTTTGGCCCGTAGTGCAAAGATAGACAATTGATTTGTATGATCATGACAATTGATATTACAGTTGAATATCTTTGGCCCGTAGTGCAAAGATAGACAATTGATTGATATGATCATGACCATTATTGTTACATTTGAATGTCTTTGGTGTAAGGTCTAAAGACGATATGATTATTTAGTGTTTTTAGCCTTTGTGGCAAGGATATTGAGTGAAAGTTTCATTAAGACTTTGTGGTAAGGACAAATTATTGATTTACATTATTATAAACATGAATTGTAAATTTAACTATAATCTTTGGTGATTCAGGTGAAGAAAGGTGATGAAAGTTCTCTTTGTCTTGGGTACAAAAAAGAACTATGGATGGATATTACAGGGATGAAATATTAATGATGGACTTTTAATTTGGAGGAGATATTAGACATTATGTTTTACTTGACCCTTCGAATGGGTTGCTATTTTCGCTGCAGTTGTTGATCTAAAACGTGTTTTCTATTGTATTCTATCAGATTTTTTCCTGTTGAGGACTAATGATAATTTGTTCTACATTATCTTAGTCATAATATTCTTTACTAGGCTATTTGTGTTCACCCTTTTGCTTCATAATTCCTTTCAGATAATAAGAATGTAGTTGGGTCGAGCAGTACAAGTATACTACACTCCTAGTCCTGTTAGGAAAAGGGATAAACCGCCTGCAGATTGGCATGCTGTAATTCATACTCCCGCGCACAATTATGTAGAACTAGTTGACTGGGAGATTGGTAAGTTGTATATTATCGTAATACCCGTATCAACATATATACAATATATGTAACTTATTTTATTATTTTGTTAATTACAGGGTGATCAACGAGAAATTAATTTGGATGATGATGCATGACGACCGACCTAGTCTTGTTTTCTAGTTATTTATGAGCCTTGTACTTTTATATTCATTCTTGGGATGACTGTATGTTACTTAAAGATTAGATTTGTGTATAGTTCTTCAGTTTATATTGGTTTTTTAATGTTAATATAGTTTATACTATTTTGGTGTATGTGTCGGTATATGGATGGATGTTTAGATTGTTGTGCATATGTTGGGTTATATAAAACTTGGTTGGAAGTTTATATATATTGTCTGTTATGTGTTGGGATATAAAGCAAGTACAAAATAGGTACAATTTTTTGGGAAATCTATAAAATAGAAAAAAAAAATTATTTTATTTTATACATCTGCGATCGCAGGCAGTCACTAATACTCATTAGCGACTGCTAATTGGATTAGGGTGTTAGCGACTGCTCCAGTCGCTAACGGCGGTCGCTAACACGTGGTCCACGTCAGCCTCCTGCCCTGAACTATGTTGACTTAGCTTAGCGATGATCCTGGTCGCTAATATCAGTTGTAGATAATTCGGTCACTAATAGTGGTCGTTGATGTGCATTCCAGCGACCAGATTTTATGCGACGACTATCAGCGACCGCAATTGACCGCAGATGGCTATCAGCGATCGATTTCGGTTGCTGATAGGTGGTCGCACATAAGCCTTTTTCTTGTAGTGAAAGCATCATTTTACCCCGATGATAACCCCGAGGAGAGATCAAGGTGTAATAATGTTCAGACATGGAGCGAACTAAACAAGGATCGCAAAGCTTAGGATGTGCCCTACAGGAGGGAAAAAATGTTATTTCTCTTCGAAGACAACCCCGAGGTAGGGCAAAAGCATCATTTCACCTCGGCAATAACCCCAAGGAGAGACCAAGGTGCAACGATGCCCCGACATAAAGCGAACCAAATGACGATCGCAAAGCTGAGGATATGACCATAAGACGTCACCGCAGCAACTAATGAACCGCGATCTACCAAAGATGAGCTAATTGATGATTCTCGAGAAATGGAATATACCTTTTAGCTACTTACATCATCTTCCCAGACTCCTAATCAGTCAAAATCGACCGCATTTTGTAACCTTTCGCAAAGACTTTCTGGGATTTTTGGGTATATAGCTCAACTTTCACCGAATCGGGACCAAAAGGCATGAAGATCGAGATAATGAGACCCATGTGGCTCAGCCTTTGGTGTACCTATTCCAGCTATAGGTACACATGCGGCTACCTTCAGTTGGCATAAGATCAGCAGCAGAAGCTCATAATCCGTATAGAAGATGCGAGAAAGAATAGGAAGCTAGGGAGAGAGCTTCGGATATGGCATTTCTATATCACATTTTCATTGTTTAATCTCATATCATATCCATATTATAAGTTTTGAGTGATATAAGTTGAATCCAAGCCAAAAGAAGCTGGTTCATGCGTCCCCCAAGGTGAAAAATACTCATTTTAGCCACTTATTTATACTTGTTGTTATAAATACAAGTTTTATGTAGATATAACAATTTTTATAGGTTAAATTTATTGTTTTACATATATATTTTGTATTGGGAGGTAGACACTTTATTTATTCCAGTTAATTTGTGCATATTCAGTTGTAAATCAATTATTTGACTAGATCTAGCCAAATCTAACATTTTGAGTGGTTATGAAGCATGATGCCATAACCCGTATGCTAGATTGCTTCAGATCTATGGTAGATCTAGATGTTTTATTGCTTTTGGTCAGTCCTAGTCACTCAATAGAGGCCTAGATTTGTATCTAGAGGTGAGGAGGTCCTAATTGCTCGATATGGAGATTTCAATCGACGAAATCGCCTAATATTAAGTCTAGGATGTTGTATTTTCAAATTTAAGCATATCAATATGAGCCTAGGAATCCTGGGGTTGACATCTACTGAATGGATCTTAACAAGATTCCCATAATGGACTTTTTGATTTAAATGTAATGTTTAAACATTGCAAATCGTTGTACATGTAATATTGGATCTTAAAACGAGTTTAAGGGGTTCGTGCTAAGAATTCGAATTTAAGATCCCATGATAGTGAAAATTGTGACACCCCCAAAATAGGTATACATCACCAACTTGAGTCGCCAAATACATGGTACAGGATATAAATACAAACTTAATTTATAGAACTGTTAAGTGTCGTATAGAATACGACACAACATAAGCTGTGAGTTTTAATACAAATATTGTCTTCTAGACAGTATTAAAACTCAAAATAAGTTCTCATTGTATTTATTATCACACTATTTTATAGAATAGTGAGGACTACTAATGCTATCATTTGAACCGTCACTCCGTTCCCCGACTAGTCTCGGTTACATTTTTATTTCTTGAAGAGGACAATGAAAGCAAAAGTGTGAGCTCAACTAGCCCAGTAAGAAATATTATGACTAAGATAATGCAGAATAATTTATTGTTAGCCTTCAACAATGTTAAACTGATAAAATATAACAAGCATCAAGTTTAACTGCAGCGGAACAAGCAATCCATCAGAAGAGTCAAGTAGAGAATAAAATCTACTATCTTCTATAATTTAAAAGGTTTTTCATCACTTTTTTCGCTGAGACTTAGCTTAATAAATAATCCACATCATCCCTGCACTACGGCCAAGGATATTCATTAGTATCACGACCACAAATTATCCATGCACTACTGGCCAAGGATATTTGTGTATTCATCAATGGTCATGATCATGCAAACAACTATCCATCAATGCACTATGGGCCAATGAGGACTTTTACCACATCATTTGTAACATTACGGTCATGATTATACCGAATAATCCCTGGTCATAATCATACCAAGTCCATCTATGTACTACAGGCCACAGATGACTTTTAACATAATATAAACATGAGGATGATGACAATGATATAAGAATTCAATAAAACAAGTTCAAGGATAAATTTTTAAAGATTTATAATTTAATTTATCCAGAAATCAATAACGTCCAAATTGTCAACATGATATTGATTTGTGGAGTAAAATTCAAGAACAATATTGTACCAAAAATAATTTGAACAGAAAATGAATCAATTTTTATCATGAATAGTATCTCGATTGAATAGTACTCGTGTAAGATCCCAACTTTTTAATGAATAAAATCGAATTTTCTCTATTTATTATTGTGAATAATAAAGTGTTAATTTGATATAATGCTTTGATAATGGGTGAAATGTGCAAAATTTTTAAAATAAGTAAGTGATTATAAAATATTCATTGTTGTCGGGGAATATTCGTTTGGTCGTGGAATATTCTTGCTGTCGGGAAATATTCGTACGACGGCGCAGCCATTTGTGGGCCCATAACTGAATAACTGTTGTATGAAGAAAATGACAAATTTGAATTTTTATAAATAACGACATAATTGTTACCGTTAACAGTGTTGGAATACCTGCTGGTTAAAATACAGTAATACGCATGGTTGCACAGTAGCACACGGTTTTGCACAGTATTTTTGAATTATTGATTCTTACGTAAGAAGGCACTACTCAATAATTGTTACAGTAATTATTGTTCAATACTTTATTTTATTGATTCAATAATTACTGCGTTGATATTTTATATTATTGTTGTTTCGATAATTGTCATTGCACAGTATTTTCCATTATCAAATCAATAATTCATATTATTTGAATAATATTATTAGATAGGATTATTGTCAATGTCTAGAAAGTTCTGTCTAAGGAGATGTTTGGTCACCTAATTACACGTCAGTAAAGAGAAATCCTTATTGGAAAGCCTCATCTTTCTTGAGAACTGCCTGGTTGTCATTATTGTGATTCTGTAATATTATTCGTGAATAATTAATTATTGATTTATATGACAAGAAAATATTTATTTTATGTGGATATAAATGATGAATTTATTTACGTGATTATAAATGAAGGAATTAATACTGAGGTGTTTTATTAGTATTTCATCGAAATGAAGAACGAAATTTAGAAATTTTCAGAAAATTAGCTTATTACTTGATTTTGTAAAATCTATAACTCTTTGTGTATAATGAGTTAGGAGATAAGCCATATATCAAAAGAAAGCCCTAGAAGTAAGCTAAACGTAGAAATTTGAATCACCCAAAAATCCTTTGTAGATTTGTCATGGTGAATTTTTGAATGAAACTGGTCTGAAGGACTCATAATCCAAAAAATCAGTGTTCTTAAGATATATTGCGTGAGTTATAATTTTTAATCCGACCGTTAGATCGTTGTAATTTTTGGATATGTTATACATATATAAGTTGAGTATATATCCACAAATTTTGAACCGTTAAAAATGAACGTATGATTTGTTATGAATTTTAAGAGGTGACTAATTCAGAAATTGTTTTATAAATGATTTTGGTGGATATTTCTAGAAGGTGGGCCCCACTTTTATTTTTAATTAAAAACATGTGCTGAATTAAAGCTTCAACTTAGCATATGTAGAAATAAAATAAATATATTATTTTATTAATTTAGTCTCCTTTGGCGTTCTAGCATTTTCCTATAAATATGTGCTTATGTTAGAATTGAAAATCACACCAGAATTCATAAGTTTTCTCTCTATATTATCGAGCGTATTTTAGTGAGTATTTAAATACTTTAAGAGTTGCTATTCAGTGCAAGTTTCTGTCTGCATTACATCCGATATTCTAGTCAGAAATACTGCTCTTTTGAGGTAAGGAATTGTAAGGGTTATTATGTTTTTCAGTTTCGTAATTTTTTTAATCCTCAAAAAATTTTGAAAAAATTTGAAATGATAATTTGATGAGTTTTCTAGATTGTGTCCAAAAATGACGATTTTTGGATGTATAGATTAAGAGTTATGAATTTTATAGGAAAAGACTATTTTAAAAGTAAACCCTTATAACTCCTTGTGGTTAACTCCAAAATTGGTGAAATTTTTATTGGGAGTACATGTATATAACAGAAGTATACTCTGTAAATTTTGAAATTTTTGCACAAAAGTACAATTTATGATAAAAATCTAAATATTCGGTAGTTTTGGCCATATGAAAAATGATAAATGAATTTTAAAAATTTCAGAAAAAATATATGTTCAATATGGGACTATATTCTGCTAAATCTCAGAAAAGAAATATTTTTGGGACTAATTTGGTATTTTTCTTGAAAATAGACTAGTTATGAGTAAATGAATTAAATATGTTATGGGAAGTAAGAAAATTGAAAAATAGGATTTTATGGCTTGAGAATCCTATATAAGGTGTATGCAGATTTTTTATGAAGGTTTTGGTTATTGGTGATGAAATCTTCTGAGTTTGGCATTTTATGATGTTTAAATACCTTATTTAGTAAAGTGTAAACAATTAAAATAAATTATTTATAAGTTTAAGAAATGTTATTCTTTCAATATCATTATACCGTAATATTGATATAAATTTTATTGTGGAATTTCTACCTTTTTCATGTCGAGGTTACTATTCATGAATTATTATTCATGAGTTACTATTCACGAATTACTATTCACGGGATACTATTCACGACAAAATTGGTTTCTTTTACTAACCAAATTATCGTTGATTTATGAATCTTACTCTTGAGATTAAATCTATATGTTGATTATATTGTTTTTATTATCATATATAACATTTTTATAACCCTAATGATGATGTTTATCTTTGACTTGAGTGTAAAAATAGGTAGATTATTGGTATGATCGTGACTAGGGGTTCTCTTTGGCCAATAGTGCAAAGATGAATTGTTGATTGGTATGATCATGACCATTGAAGTTATAATTGAATATTTTTAGCTTAAGTGCAAAGGTGAATTGATCAACATGGTTATAACTATGGTTTATATAAATTCTGAAATGATTATGTGTTTCTTTCAGATATGAATATCTTTGGCCCGTAGTGCAAAGATGACATGTTGTTGAATATCTTTGGCCCGAAGTACAAAGATGATCTGTTATTGAATATCTTTGGCCTGTAGTGCAAAGATGATCTGTTGTTGAATATCTTTGACCAGTAGTGCAAAGATAAACGGTTGACGACTATCTTTAGCCCGTAGTGCAAAGATGAATTTATTGGTATGATTATGAACAGGAACTGTGATTTGGTATAACCATGATCTTTGATGTTTCAGGTAAAAACATGTGATAAAAATTATCTTCGTCCTAGATGCGAAGATGAATTTAGAATTATAATTATGATTATGAGTTATTCATATGATTGTGGACCAGAACTGTTGATTGATGTTACAGGAATAAAATATTGTTGGTGGATTTTTAACATGGAGAAGATAATAGACTTTATGGTCTATTTGAATCTTCTAATGGATTGCTCATTCCGCTGTAACTATGGTTGAAATTTTTTTATCATCTACCATATGTTCTAAATCTCTGATTTATTACTGTTAAAGGCTATTGATAATTTATTTATCTTTAGTCATGATATTCTATACTGGGTTAGTTGAGCTCACCCTTTTGCTTCACAATTCCTTTTCGGTAATGAGAGTGTAGCTGGGTCGAGCGGGGGTATCGATGGAATAGAACGGTGGTCTCTAGCTGTGGAGTTCTCCCTAAACAGTATAGAAAAGTGTGTTGTATTTTATACATCATTTAGTAGTTATATTTGGTGAATCAAATAGGGTGAGGCGAACCCAACGTTGGAAAGGTGTTTTACCACTATCATACAAGATGTCTAATGACATACAACCTCGCGTCATCATAGGACAGGGTTGTGCACATCCACTTGCTGAGTATATCTACGAGCACTACCTATATAATCTTGGTGTTTGGTTGAAATATAACCCTCAATTAGAGACAGTGGAGATAATGATATGTCAAGAGAAGACTCACCATTGGAAAGAATATGATAGTAATATTCTCGTTTTTCTTTGGGATCTATTGGGTCAACCAAGAATAATTCTGTGGACATATGATATCTATCATAACCTAGACGCATGGGCTCCCATGTACGAGGGTTTCCCTGAGCACTTTCCAAAGATTCTAATTTCTAAAACAGTTTTTGGTTATACCTTTATGCAAAGTGTCATTGTGACGTGCTATCCAAGGTTAGGATGAGAGTCACAGTTGGTATATATTTGTATCAAAACTCACAGCATATGTGTTGTTGTATTTTGTACGATAATTATTGTAATAAAGTTGTAGTTATTTTCTGTACCATGTATTTGGCGACTCATAATAGGTTGGGTGGAATGGACCTATTTTGGGGTCGTCACAGTTGGTATCAGAGCTTAGGGATATGGTCTCTGGCAGAGATCGGGGAATAGAACTAGGAGGGGAGAGACGAGTAAATCATTCGCTAGTGTGTCCTACCTAAGCTTATTTATTGGTCGGTCATAATATAGGGATATTATGTGATACGTTAATTTGTTTAATTAACCCTTGTTTTATGGCAGTATTTGAGAATGGCAGCTGAGAATGTTAACAATGGAGTGAATGAGACCGCATGGATACCTCTAATCACCAACCATGATAATGTGATGCCAGGCGAAGAAGGAATTAGAGATATTCTTGTGGTGAGGGAAGAATTAATAGTTGCACCCGAGCTAGTCGCAGAGGTAGCAGCTGAGAGTGAGGAAGAAGAAGAACCTGAGGAGAATTTATTAGAAGAATTTTATGATCGAAATGTAGAATTGCAAAATCGTATTCATGAGTTAGAAGAGCAGGTTGAAGAACGACAGGCGGTCGTGGAGCAAAAGGATGCAACAATTCAAGCTTGTGTTACCCGATATATGATGCTTGAACAGAAGCATTCTTTGGCATAGTGTAAGATGATAAAGCAAGAATCTGAGCTGAAAGAAGAAACAACTGAACGAGTGAGAATGAGTGATGCATGGGTAAAATCCACATGACGCGTTGAAAGAGGTGTCCGATTTAAGAAGGCTAAAATAGATGATATGTATTTCTCTTTTTAGACAGCAATTGGGAGAACCCAACATCGAATTTTGAATTACTCTGTACAGAGCGGTCAGCCTCAATTTGATATGGATCGAAGATTGATGATTCAGATCATGAATCAGGAGTACGACAAAGCAGTTGAGGGTGGAATATGCCCTATAGAAAAGTATATTCCAACAGTAGTGATGACACCAAATGTTGTCCCAAACAAGTCAAAGCCGGGTAGTTCAAGGGAGGGTGGTTGTCATGACTTCCCAACAAGTGAGGAACACAAATGAAGTTATCACGGGAGATGAGCAATGGAGAAATCATGTTGATCGGGGAGATAGAATCTGAAATGAAAGCAAGGTATTCTCAACTCTTCGAAATACCAGGTACGTAAATTTCGGGGACGGAATTTCATAAGGAGGGGAGGTTGTAAGACCCCCAACTTTTTAATGAATAAAATCGAATTTTCTCTATTTATTATTGTGAATAATAAAGTGTTAATTTGATATAATGCTTTGGTAATGGGTGAAATGTGTAAATTTTTCAAAATAAACAAGTGGTTATAAAATATTCATTGTTGTCGGAGAATATTCGTTTGGTCGTGGAATATTCTTGCTGTCGAGGAATATTCGTACGACGACGCAGCCATTTGTGGGCCCCATAACAGAATAACTGTCGGATGAAGAAAATGATAAATTTGAATTTTTATAAATAACGGCGTAATTGTTACCGTTAACACTGTTAGAATACCGGGTGGTTAAAATACAGTAATACTCGTGGTTGCACAGTAGCACACGGTTTTGCACAGTATTTTTGAATTATTGATTCTTACGTAAGAAGGCACTATTCAATAATTGTTACAGTAATTACTGTTCAATACTTTATTTTATTGATTCAATAATTGCTGCGTTGATATTTTATATTATTGTTGTTTCGATAATTGTCATTACACAGTATTTTCCATTATCAAATCAATAATTCATTTTATTTGAATAATATTATTAGATAGCATTATTGAAAATGTCTAGAAAGTACTGTCTAAGGAGAGGTTTGGTCATCTAATTGCGCGTCAGTAAGGAGAAATCCTTATTAGAAAGTCCCATCTTTCCTGGGAACTGCCTGGTTGTCATTATTGTGATTCTGTAATATTACTCGTGAATAATTAATTGTTGATTTATATGATAAGAAAATATTTATTTTCTGTGGATATAAATGATGGATTTATTTATGTGGTTATAAATGAAGGAATTAATGATGAGGTGTTTTATTAGTATTTTGTCGAAATGAAGAACGAAATTTAGAAATTTTCAGAAAATTAGTTTATTACTTGATTTTGTAAAATCTATAACTCTTTGTGTATAATGAGTTAGGAGATAAGCCATATATCAAAAGAAAGCCCTGGAAGTAAGCTAAACGTAGAAATTTGAATCACCCAAAAATCCTTTGTAGATTTGTCATGGTGAATTTTTGAATGAAACTGGTCTGAAGGACTCATAATCCGAAAAATCAGTGTTCTTGAGATATATTGCGTGAGTTATAATTTTTAATCTGACCGTTGGATTGTAGTGATTTTTAGATATGTTATACATATATAAGTTGAGTATATATCCACAAATTTTGAACCGTTAAAAATGAACGTATGATATGTTATGAATTTTAAGAGGTGACTAATTCAGAAATTGTTTTATAAATGATTTTGGTGAAAATTTCTAGAAGGTGAGCCCCACTTTTGTTTTTAATTGGAAGCATGTGCTGAATTAAAGCTTCAAGTATGGTGGGCTGGAATTTTCAACTTGGCATACGTAGAAATAAAATAAATATATTATTTTATTAATTTAATCTCCTTTGACGTTCTAGCATTTTTCTATAAATATGTGCTTATGTTAGAATTGAAAATGACACCAGAATTCATAAGTTTTCTCTCTATATTATCAAGCGTATTTTAGTGAGTATTTAGATACTTTGAGAGTTGTTATTCAGTGCAAGTTTTCGTCGGCATTACATCCGATATTCCAGTCAGAAATACTGCTCTTTTGAGGTAAGGGATTGTAAGGGTTATTATGTTTTTCAGTTTCGTAATTTTTTTGATCCTCAAAAAATACTGGAAAAATTTGAAATGATAATTTGATGAGTTTTCTAGATTGTGTTCAAAAATGACGATTTTTGGATGTATAGATTAAGAGTTATGAATTTTATGAGAAAAGACTATTTTAAAAGTAAACCCTTATAACTCCTTGTGGTTAACTCCAAAATTGGTGAAATTTTTATTGGGAGTACATGTATATAACAGAGGTATACTCTGTAAATTTTGAAATTTTTGCACAAAAGTACAATTTATGATAAATGTCTAAATATTTAGCAGTTTTGGCCATATGAAAAATGATAAATGAATTTTAAAAATTCTGGAAAAAATATATGTTCAATATGGGACTATATTCTGCTAAATCCCAGAAAAAAAATATTTTTGGGGCTGATTTGGTATTTTTCTTGAAAATAGACTAGTTATGAGTAAATAAATTAAATATGTTATGGGGAGTAAGAAAATTGGAAAATAGGATTTTATGGCTTGAGAATCCTATATAAGGTGTATGCAGATTTTTTATGAGGGTTTTGGTTATTGGTGATGAAATCTTATGAGTTTGACATTTTAGAATGATTAAATGCATTATTTAGTAAAGTGTAAACAATTAAAATAAATTATTTATAAGTTTAAGAAATGTTATTGTTTCAATATCATTATACCGAAATATTGGTATAGATTTTATTGTGGAATTTCTATCTTTTTCATGTCGGGATTACTATTTATAAATTACTATTCACGAGTTACTATTCACGAGTTACTATTCACGGGGTACTGTTCACGACAAAATTGATTTCTTTTACAGACCAAATTATCGTTGATTTATGAATCTTACTCTTGAGATTAAATCTATATGTTGATTATATTATTTTTATTATCATATATAACATTTTTATAACCCTAATGATGATGTTTATCTTTGACTTGAGTGTAAAGATGGATAGATTATTGGTATGATCATGACTAGGGCTTCTCTTTGGCCAGTAATGCAAAGATGAATTGTTGACTGGTATGATCATGACCATTGAAGTTATAATTGAATATCTTTAGCTTAAGTGCAAAGGTGAATTGATCAACAAGGTTATAATTATGGTTTATATAAATTCTGAAATGATTATGTGTTTCTTTGAGATATGAATATCTTTTGCCCGTAGTGCAAAGATAACCTGTTGTTGAATATATTTGGCCCGTAGTACAAAGATGATCTGTTGTTGAATATCTTTAGCCTGTAGTGCAAAGATGATCTGTTGTTGAATATCTTTGGCCAGTAGTGCAAAGATAAACGGTTGACGAATATCTTTGGCTCGTAGTGCAAAGATGAATTTATTGGTATGATTATGAACAGGAACTGTGATTTTGTATAACCATGATCTTTGTTATTTCAGGTAAAGACATGTGATGAAAATTATCTTCGTCCTGGATGCAAAGAGGAATTTAGAATCATTATTATGATTATGAGTTATTCATATGATTGTGGACCAGAACTATTGATTGATGTTACATGGATAAAATATTGTTGGTGAATTTTTAACATGGAGAAGATAATAGACTTTATGGTCTATTTGAATCTTCTAATGGATTGCTCATTCCGCTGTAACTATGGTTGAAAATTTTTTATCATCTACCATATGTTCTAAATCTCTGATTTATTACTGTTAAAGGCTATTGATAATTTATTTATCTTTAGTCATGATATTCTATACTGGGCTAGTTGAGCTCACCCTTTTACTTCACAATTCCTTTCAGGTAATAAGAGTGTAGCTGGGTCGAGTGGGGGCAACGATGGAATAGAATGGTGGTCTCTAGCTGTGGAGTTCTTCCTAAATAGTATAAAAAAGTGTGTTGTATTTTATACATCATGTAATAGTTATATTTGGTGAATCAAATAGGGTGAGGCGAACCCAACGTTGGAAGGGTGTTTTGCCACTATCATTCAAGATGTCTAATGACATACAACCTCGCGTCATCATAAGACAGGGTTGTGCACATCCACTTGCTGAGTATATCCACGAGCACTACCTATATAATCTTGGTGTTTGGTTGAAGTACAACTCTTAACTAGAGACAGTAGTGTTAATGATATGTTAAGAGAAGACTCACCATTGAAAAGAATATGATAGTAATCTTCTCATTTTTCTTTGGGGTCTATTGGGTCAACCAAGAATAATTCTGTGGACATATGATATCTATCATAACCTAAACGCATGGGCTCCCATGTACGAGGGTTTCCTTGAACACTTTTCAAAGATTCTAATTTCTAAAACAGTTTTTGACTATACCTTTATGTAAAGTGCCATTGTGACGTGCTATCCAAGGTTGGGATGAGAGTCACAGTTAGTATATATTTGTTTCAAAACTCACATCATATGTGTTGTTATATTTTGCACGACAATTGTTGTAATAAAGTTGTAGTTATTTTCTGTACCATGTATTTGGCGACTCAGAATAGGTTGGGTGGAATGGACTTATTTTAGGGTCGTCACAACTAGAGTGAATAGTACCCCGTGAATAGTACTTCAGGAATAGTAACTCCGTGAATAGTACTCTGACTTGAAAAAGTTAAAAATATATCAAGAATGCTCAGAATAATATTTCCATAAAAATATACTGGATGAAGGGTAAATATCAAGGATATTCTACTAATTTCATGGAGTATAGAAGCCAAAATTTTAACAAAACGAGTATAGAATTCGAAATCTAAAACGAAATAATATTACTTATATACTACAGAGTATGGAAGAAAATATTATTTCAAGCGAATATTGAACAAAAATAACATCCCTTACGAATACGAAAGAAATAATACCCCTTACGAATACGAAAGAAATAATACCCCTTACCTTAGTAGGAGATTGGATACTGAAATAGTGTAGTAACAGAATACTCTTCTTCTTTCTCTCTGATTCTCTCTCTATAGAATTCTCTTGTGAGTCATAGTGAATTGGTGAGAATGAAAGAAGAAATAAGCTTCTATTTATAGAAGATTTCTAGCTTAGCCCTTGCAATGTGAAGAGGCAAGTGGCTTGACGACTGGTGATGTGAAAAGAAAAGTGGTTTGACGCTTGTAATGTGAAACAACAAGTGGTTTGACGCCTGTAATGTGAAACGACAATTGATCGACGCCTGTAATGTGAAACGACAATTGGTCGACGCCTGTAATGTGAAACAACAATTGGTCGACGCCTATAATGTGAAACGACAATTGGTTTGACGCCTGTAATATGAAACGATAAGTGGTTTGACGTCTGGTAAAGGCAATTACTATTGGCAAAAGTGACTCTTAGATGATGACATATAGGCCCCCATAGAATAAACCAAACTTACCACAAACGTCTCATAACAGACTTCTTATTTATATAAAAGATTGAATAAATATTACCACAAATCATTTTATCTTTAATCAACGCATTTTTAATCTTCCAACAATTTTTCATCATTAATATTATAACTTACAATATTTAACAACCAGATTATTCCCAGGAAAGAGGGGGCTTTTCGATAAGAATTTCTCCCTATTGGCGCACAATTAGGTGACCAAACCTCTCCTCGACAAAATTTTCTAGACATCATCAATATTGTAAATAATAATATGAATAATTTTATCGTCTCAATTATTGATTTAATAATATAAAATATTATGCTGATGATACTATGACAATAATTGAATCAATAATATGAGATACTATGCAACAATTACTGTAGCAATAATTGAGTATAACTGAGTGACTTCTTACGTAAGCATAAAAAAAACCAATACTGTGTGTTACTATGCAACCACGCGTATTACTGTACTTTTACTACCGGGTATTTCAAAGTTAACGGTAAAACTTCCGCCGTTATCTTTATAAAAAGATAATTTTGTCGTTTTCTAACTCCGACAATAATTTTGTTTGTGGGGTCCATTAATGATTGTGTCGTCGTACGAATATTCCCCGACAAAAAGAATATTCCCCGACCAAACGAATATTTTATAACAACTTGCTTTACTTTGCAAAAAATTTCACATATCACCCTTAGTTTTAATCCTTTTATCAATTTAACCATTTACTAAATAAAATAATAATTATAAGAAAATTGAATACTTTCATTTCATAAAATTCAGGGTCTTACAATCTCTCATCCTTATAAAATTTTGCCATCGAAATTAGGGTACGTACCTGGTATGTCGAAGAGGTGAGGATACCTTGATTTCATTTCAGATTCTAACTCCCAGGTCATTTCCTCAACATCGTGGTTTCTCTATAAAACTTTGACTTGAGGTATAACATTAGAGCTTAGAATATGTTCTTTCTTATCCAAGATTTTAACAAGAACATCTTCATACATTAAATATTCCGCTATTTCGTCCGGTTCTAACTGAATAATGTGGTTCGGGTCTTCCACATATTTACGTAACATAAATATGTAAAAAAAATGTTATGAACACGCGACATACTTGGCGGTAAAGCGAATCTATAGGGCACAGTTCCTACTTGATTGAGGATTTCAAAATAGGCCAATAAAATCGAGGGTTGAGATTTCCTTCTCTTTGTCGATTCTTGCTTCTAGAATAACGCCCTCTTGAACCTTCTTCTTTAAATTCATCAACTCTGAGTCTGTAGCTTGAGCGGCTTTAACTTTATCGATTAAAGTCGGTTCTACTCGTATATTTGCAATCATCACATGGGTCCCTGGAGTCTTTATCTCTATCTCCATCCTTTGCAAGTCAAACAAAATGGGCCTTAGCGTTGACAATATCGCACTCGTACCCGCATATAATCTTCTACTCAATGCGTCAGCTACTACGTTCGCCTTTTCAGGATGGTATTGAATGGTATGTTCGTACGTAATCTTTCAACATCTCTAGCCAACGTCTTTGGCGAATAATGCGTTCGTTTTAGGTGAAAAAAATATTTGAGGGTTTTGTATCAGGCTCAAGGTTGATACAAAATTCGATTTCACGCTCTGGAGTAAGCTAAGAAATTCTTCAGGGAATACGTCAGGAAATTTATTAGTAATAGAAATATCATTCAAATCTGACGTATTTTTGTTTAAATCTGTGATATGAGCTAAGAAAGCTTGACATCCGTTTTTCAATAAACGAATGGTTCCATAGCTTGATATGACAGTGATTGACTTTAATAGTTTGGTTGCTTGAATTCGCATAATAGGTTGGTTAGGTATGCTAACCACCTTACGAAAACAATCAATTTTAACATGATGAGTGGTTAACCAATCAATCCCTAAAATCACATCGAATGCAAATATTTTCAAAGAGATAAGATCGATAGATAACGTGCGGTTGCCGATTTGAATCAAACAAGACTTATAAACAGTGGATGTGATAAAGGTTTCCCCCAACGGAGTTTCAACAGATAAGTCAAAGTCTAATTTCTCTGGAGTCAAATTTAAACGTTGAGCGCAAGTAGGAGAAATAAAAGAATGGGTAGAACCGGTATCAAATAATGTATAGACTTCGCTAGAGTTTATGATTAGCTTACCCGCGATCACCTCGTTCGGATTCCTCGCTTTTTGGGAGGTTACGACAAACGCTCTCCCTTGAACTACCGATTTTATCTTGTCTGGGACGGCCTTTGATGCCTCCATCCCAGCTGAACTTGGCTTCGGTGTATGAAAAAATCGAGTTAGGTGACCTTCTCTTCCACAATTATAACATGCTTTGGACTACTGCGTCCAGTTTGGACGGATATGTCCCTCCTATCCGCATTTGAAACATACGACCGGTGGTCGTTCTTCTTCCTTTGAAACAGGTGTTGGTGCTGCTGCCGACGTCTTTCCGTCATTATTGAACTTTCTCTTCTTGAAATTTCCACTTCTATTATCTTGGCCATGATTACCACCGAAGTGGTTACCATTTCTAGCATGTTGATTCCCTTCACGTTTGTTGTCACCGCTTCGATGACTGTTATTACTGGTATTATCGACTTGCCGACTGCTATCTCTTGGTTGTATTGACTCATTATCACGTTCCAATAACTGAGCCCTATTTATAATATCTGAAAACAAACACAGTTTGTGAGAAATTAGGTATTAGCGTATCTCAGGTTTCAAACCTCTAAGAAACATCCGCGTCATTCTCTCCTTATTATCGACCAAGTGGGGCGCAAACCGGGACAACTCGGCAAACTTAGCTTCGTACTGCGACATAGTCATGTTTTTTTGCTCCAGTTTAATGAACTCTACATCTTTCATGTGACGAATGCTTTCGAGAAAGTACTTGTCGTTGAATAGTTCTTGGAACTTATCCCAAGTCATCTTCAGTGCGGCAGGTTGAGTACGCTTTACAGATTTCCACCAGTAATCTGCCTCTCCCCACAACATGAAGGTGGCAAAGGGAACCTTTTGCTCCTCGGAGCATCCCAAGATATCAAATATCTTGGTGATCTGTTTTATCCACGTCTCTGCCTTAAGTGGTTTCGGCTCTCCAATAAACTCCGGTGGTCCCAGCTCCTTGAACTGCTTAGCGGTGACCGTTCGAGAGTTACTAGTGTTTCCACCTGCATTTTGGACATGAGTCTCTCTCGCCTGATGTTGCATGAATTGCAGAAAGCCCCTAAACATTCCGCCGTTCATCATTTGGTCGGTGTTATTGTTCGCATGAGGATTGTTGCCTTCCTGATGAACAATTCCCTGGTTATTGATCGTTGGTGATTCAACGGTCTCATGTGCTCCATTGTTATTCTCAACATTTTCGGATGTTATTTTTAAATACTGCCACAAAATAAGAGTTAATTGACATGTCACATATTATCCCTATACTCTGACTGACCAATTAAATACCAAATAAACTTAGGTAGGTCATACTAGCGAAGGAATTCCACGTCTCTCCCCTCCTAGTTCTTGTCTCACATCTCAGCCAGGGATCATATCCCTAAGCTTTGATACCAACTGTGATGCCCCCAAAATAGGTATACATCACCCATCTTAAGTCGCCAAATACATGGTACAAAATACAAATACAAACTTAATTTATACAACTGTTAAGTGTCGTATAGAATACGACACAACATAAGCTATGAGTTTTAATACAAATATTGTCTTCTAGATAGTATTAAAACTCAAAATAAGTCCTCATTACATTTATTATCACACTATTTCATAGAATAGTGAGGACTACTAATGCTATCATTTGAACCGTCACTCCGTTCCCCAACTAGTCCCGGCTACGTTCTCATTTCCTGAAGAGGACAATGAAAGCAAAAGGGTGAGCTCAACTAGCCCAGTAAGAAATATTATGACTAAGATAATGCAGAATAATTTATCGTTAGCCTTCAACAGTGTTAAACTGATAAAATATAACAAACATCAAGTTTAACTGTAGCGGAACAAGCAATCCATTAGAAGAGTCAAGTAGAGAATAAAATCTACTATCTTCTATAATTTAAAAGGTTTTTCATTACTTTTATTACTGAGACTCAGCTTAATAAATAATCTACATCATCCTTGCACTACGGCCAAGGATATTCATTAGTATCACGACAACAAATTATCTATGCACTACTGGCCAAGGATATTCGTGTATTCATCAATGGTCATGATCATGCCAACAACTGTCCATCAATGTACTACGGGCCAATGAGGACTTTTACCACATCATTTGTAACATTATGGTCATGATTATACCGAATAATCCCTGGTCATAATCATACCAAGTCCATCTATGCACTACAGGCCACAGATGACTTTCAACATAATATAAACATGAGGATGATGATAATGATATAAGAATTCAATAAAACAAGTTCAAGGATAAATTTTTAAAGATTTATAATTTAATTTATCCATAAATCAATAACGTCCAAATTGTCAACATGATACTGCTTTATGGAGTAAAATTCAAGAATAATATTGTACCAAAAATAATTTGAACAGAAAATGAATCAATTTTTATCATGAATAGTACCCCGAGTGAATAGTACTCAAGTGAATAGTATCCGGTGAATAGTACTTTAGGAATAGTAATCCCGTGAATAGTACTCCGGCATGAAAAAGTTAAAAATGTATCAAGAATGCTCAGAATAATATTTCCATGAAAAGATACTGGATGAAGCGCAAATATCAAGGATATTCTACTAATTTCATGGAGTATAGAAGCCAAAATTTTAACAAAACGAGTATAGAATTCAAAATCTAAAACGAAATAATATTACTTACATACTACAAAGTATGGAAGAAAATATTATTTCAAGCGAATATTGAACAAAAATAACATCCCTTACGAATACGAAAGAAATAATACTCCTTACGAATACGAAAGAAATAATACCCCTTACGAATACGAAAGAAATAATACCTCTTACGAATACGAAAGAAATAATACCCCTTACCTTAGTAGGAGATTCGATACTAAAATAGTGTAGTAACAGAATACTCTTCTTCTTTCTCTCTGATTCTCTCTCTATAGAATTCTCTTGTGAGTCATAGTGAATTGGTGAGAATGAAAAAAGAAATAAGCTTCTATTTATAGAAGATTTCAAGCTTAGCCCTTGCAATGTGAAGAGGCAAGTGGCTTGAAGACTGGTGATGTGAAAAGAAAAGTGGTTTGACGCCTGTAATGTGAATCAACAAGTGGTTTGACGCCTGTAATGTGAAACGACAATTAGTCGACGCCTGAAATGTGAAACGACAATTTGTTCGACGCCTGTAATATGAAACGGCAAGTGGTTTGACGTCTGGTAAAGGCAATTACTATTGGCGAAAGTAACTCTTAGATGATGACATATGGGCCCCCATAAAATAAACCAAACTTACCACAAACGTCTCATAATAGACTTCTTATTTATATCAAAGATTGCATAAATATTACCACAAATCATTTTATCTTCAATCAACGCATTTTTAATCTTCCAACAATTATTCATCATTAATATTATAACTCACAATATTTAACAACCAGATTATTCTCAGGAAAGAAGGGGCTTTCCGATAAGGATTTCTCCCTATTGGCGCTCAATTAGGTGACCAAACCTCTCCTTGACAGAACTTTCTAGAATCGTCGATATTATAAATAATAATATGAATAATTTTAACGTCTCAATTATTGATTTAATATCATAAAATATTATACAGATGATACTGTGACAATAATTGAATCAATAATATGGGATACTATGCAGCAATTACTGTAGCAATAATTGAGTATAACTGAGTGACTTCTTACGTAAGCATCAAAAAAACTAATACCGTGTGCTACTATGCAACCATGCGTATTACTGTACTTTTACTACCGGGTATTTCAACAGTTAACGGTAAAACTTCCGTTATCTTTATAAAAAGATAATTTTGTCGTTTTCTAACTCCGACAATAATTCTATTTGTGGGGTCCACCAATGATTGTGTCGTCGTACGAATATTCCCCGACAAAAAGAATATTTTCCGACCAAACGAATATTTTATATCAACTTGCTTTACTTTGCAAAAATTTTCAAATATCACCCTTAGTTTTAATCTTTTTATCAATTTAACCATTTACTAAATAAAATAATAGTTATAAGAAAATTGAATACTTTCATTTCATAAAATTCGGGGCCTTACAAAAATCATTTTGTGAGTGTTTGGATTCATCGAGATGGCTTTCTTGCCCGATGATAATCCGACCTCTTTTTGGCGCTTTATTGCATACATGATCATCCAAAAATGATTTTCCAATAAAATCATAAAGAGCTTTCATGCAGAATAAAGCGATTTGGGTAGATCACCTAATAAACATAAAGATAATAAAAGGAAGTATCTAAGTCCTCAATTCCAAGTCAGGCAAAGGATTTGAAAACCCTTTTTCAAAAGATCATTTCAATTTCCATATCTTGTTAAAAAATAAACCTTTTGTTATATCAAATCCTTCGTACCTTGGTGCAAAAGAGGTACAACATTACTTCCAAATAAGTTAAAATAAAGCCTAGAAAAGACTTTAAATAATAAAAAAAAACACACACATACTTCACGTATAGGAAATTAATAAGATGTGATAACCGTGTTTTCACGGAAGTCAGGGGTGCCTAATACCTTCCCCTCGCTTAAGCAAGCCCCGGAATTTTAAGAATCTCGATTTTAGACCAATACTACGGAGTCACATATTGGGCCATATTACGAAAACTTTTAAATTCGGATGAGTTGGTACATCCATTTAAACCATATCAACTGGCGACTCTGTTTCATTTGGCCCAATCCTGTAAAAATCAAATTTTGGTAACATAGGTCGACTAAATGTCGGTCTTTTCCTAAAACCTCACCCTTTAATCAAATCAATCGACAAATCAAAATAGAAAGGGTAAGAACAAAGAAAAGACACAAGATAAGGAAAATAACAAGAGAATGATTTTTCTTCCCGGCATCGACATTATGTATCAGACTAGTTTAGGGTATAAACATATGTGAGAGCATATTCAGAAATGTTGAGGGTAAATAGAGGGGAGAGATTTTAGCCAACAGTTAATGTCACTCCACCATTAAAGACACCAAAAGGAAGGCCACAAAAGATGAGAAGGAGGGAGATGCACGAGGAGTCAAGTGCAACAAGCCAAAACATCAAGAAAAAAATTAAGTCATACAAATTATCTAGGAAAGGCACAATCATGGTATGCAGTACTTGCAAGACAGCTGGCCACAATCGTCTCACATGCAAGTTACCTACACAGACAACACAAACAAATGTAAGTTTTATTTCAATTAATATATTTGTATTAACTGTACTATTGTTATTGGTTATAAATTTTAAGTTAAATGCTACAAATTATTTGTTTTCATTTCTAGGAACAACTAGGACGAGATAAGGGAGAGAGTGGCAATAAGAGAAAACAAAGAAACAAAGGGCAACAAGACAAGGTTTTGTCTACAATTTGTTTTATCATGTTATGTTACATATATTTATGTTAAGTTAAATAACTAAATATTTGTTTTCAATTTTAGGAACTAGTTACATAAGATAAGGGAGAGAGTAGCAAGAAGACAAAACAAAGAAGCAAAGGGGAAGGAGTCAAGGTTTTTCTTGCAGTTTATTTTTTTTCATGTTCTGTTACAATTGTTAAATAACTAAACATATGTTACCTATTTTAGGAACAAGTTGGAAAAGATAAAACTGACATAGGAGAAAATGGAGATAGTGGAGTTGATACATTTTCAAGTTAGAAACAGGCGATTTTCAATTTTATTGGCTCAAGTCTTATTTATTCATGTTTTAATTGTTTAAGAGTGGGGATTGATGTTTTGTTTTTATAGACAAATGTGACTGAGACAAATATCAGAGATAAAGTTGTTAGCGACAAACAAAAAATTAAAAGAAAGCCAATAGTCCATGCTCCCAATAATGCTAAGAAACATGCAAGGTGAGAATGGGTCCTTCCTGGTTTTGGTTGTTTCATATCCCCCAAAACTGGAAACACTTATATTTCAGTAAGTAGATGTTTCACATCCCCAAAATCTTTGATGTACTCTTATAAGCTTCTGGTAAATTTTTCCTATGAATGCATTTGCTTCATTAAATTACTATTTATATCAGGGTTTGTTTACCCTTTGAAAAATTTAGTATTTCTAGTTGTACATTCATGTGTGAGTACATTCATGTGGGTGTGTATGTGTACATTATTTTTGCGCTACTTTAGTTGATATCATTTCCTCTTAGGGATGTCCAAAACACACAAATATTAGTTTTTATCTTATTCCAGCTTAAAAATTTTACCCTTTGTTTGAACATTTTCACACAAGATTTTTTCAAATGAAGTTAATTGCTAGACATCTGTGTTCAGCAGCAAAAACTTGCAATCTTATTCATGTGTTTAACAGCATATTCTTGTGTTCAGTAGGGTTGTTGTGTTCAACTTCATTCAGCAGGGTGGTTGTGTCCCAAAGTGTTTATAAAGTTTACAAATGTATTGTGTTAGCCTATTAGGAAATATAGATAAAAGCATCTGAACCCACTAACATTATCCTGTGCACTTTATGATTTTATAGTTAGTATAAAAGTTGGGTCAATTTTTTATAATTTTATATATAGGGTATAAAAGTTGAGAATAGTTTAAGTAAGACTTGGTTTTGAATATTTTGGGTGATTGATATATCATATATGATATATATTGTAGACCACACTTGGGAGATATTACTTAGCAGGAGCTTGCCCAAAGACTGCATCAATTCAAGCACCTTTTCGACCACCAAATAGGAATGAGCAGGGTAAAGGGAAGATGAATGTTGTTCCAACTAGAAATGAGAAAGGAAAAGAAAGGGCAAAGATAACTACAATTGAACCTAAAAAGGGCTATTAATAAGGATAAAGCCACAAAATTGATGTTTGGTGCTATGAGAGTGGCAGATGCACATAATATCTTAACTGAAACAGAGGATCAGTTGATGGCTCATGTGATAACCCAAAAATTTATGAGACTTGTCTCGAATAAATAAATAAAGGTTTAAAGAATAAAACCTAGATTAGAAATAAATGAATGATTAAAATTTTTAAGAAAAACTTATATGGTTTAATATCTGAAAGAATGTAAAGAGAATTGATGGTGAATGATAGAAATATTTAAGAAATTGATACTTGAGAATAAGCAGGTAGTTAATAGCCGAAGAAAGGCATATGAGACTTGGGCTAAGAATAGATGTTGTCCATGAATTGGATGGAAATAATAATAATAATAATAATAATAATAATAATAATAATAATAATAATAATAATAATAATAATAAATGAAAGAGGTGGTAAAGTAATACATCTGTTAAGATAATTCGATAAAGTTAATCGATGAGAGAAATTATGTAAACGTTTAGTAGTGAACTAAACTAGAACGTTACATGAATAGTGATTTCGGCATGGGATCCTTGTAAGAGAGAAAGAATGTAATAACTTAGGGATGAAAAGATAAACTAATATAATCAATTGAGTTAAGGACATGAGAATCAAGATAAAACTATGTTATGAATTAACATAGCTCGAATATTAGCCTTGAATGACAAATGAATAATAATCAATAAATGATTAGCAAATATGATTAATAATAAAAGGAAGTTAAAGCTCAAAATTTGAGTTAGGGATAGAATTTTGAAACATGGACTACTCGGTTTCGTCCGGAACGTAAAGTTTAGTCAGGAAAGACTGTAAACACCAAATGCGTCGTGGTTAACTTTTTGGTCAAAGCCAAAAATAGACTTTTATGGAGAAAAAGTCAAACTTAGAGTTAGGAGTGGAATCTTGGGACGCGGATTGGATATTTGAATCCAGAACGTCAAAATTAGTAAGAATATGTTGTAAATACAAAATGTGTCAGGGTTTACTTTTTGGTCAAAGTCAGCAGGTGACTTTTATGGAGAAAAGTCAAACTTGAAATTCGAAAATGAATTTGAAGAAACTGTCCACGACGTTAAGAGCATCGACTTTAGTAGGAATCGATTATAAACTTGAAATTTGATTTTTTGGGTCCGAAAGTCAAAGATGGGATTTAACACGGAAAACGAGGAAATAAAAGCGTAACCCACATAATCCAAATCAGCTGAGATTTCAGCACATGGGCATCCACCAACTCCCCACTAACTCTCACTAACTCCTACCTAATCCTAATGATGAGTGGGATTTATACCCGCGAATCGGATCCATTAATACTTAAGAAGATACTTATTTGTCCTGTTTTATATTGCTTTTAGAGTATTTTGTTATTATTTTGCTTAATATATGTTTTTCAGGGGTGTACAGGTCATTTCCAACTTTTAGGGATAAAATTGTCATTTTTCTAGCACTGGGTTGTAGCGCCTATTCCAGACTTAAACTTGGCGCTGCAGCGCCCTTTCACTGTCAGCTCAGACATTCCTCAGCGCTGCAGCGCTCCAGTTCCTTCACAAACTGGCGCTGCAGCGCCACTTATTGACCAGAGTTGTTGACTCAGCGCTGCAGCGCCTCTCCAAGGCTAAATTGTGACGCCCCCAAAATAGGTATACATCACCCATTCTGAGTCGCCAAATACATGGTACAGAAATAAATACAACTTTAGTAATACAATTGTCATGCAGAATACGACAACACATATACTGTGAGTTTGAATACAAATATTGTCTACTAGAGAGTATACAAGCTCAAAAGGAGCCCTCATTACAATTATCATACTATTTCACAGAATAGTGAGGAATATTAATGCAACCATCTGGACCGTCAATCCATTCCCCGACTAGTCCCAGCAATATTCTCATTTTCTGAAGAGAACAGTGAAAGAAAGGGTGAGCTCAACTAGCCCAGTAAGAAATATTATGACTAAGATAATGTACAACAAATTTTCATTAGTCCTCAACAGGAAAAAATCTGATAAAATATAATAGACAACAAGTTTTAGATCAACAACTGCAGCGGAAAAAATAATCCATTAGAAGAGTCAAGTAGAGCATAAAACCTACTATCTTCTATGATTTAAAAGATTTATCATCAATTTTATTGCTGAGATTCAGCTTAATAAATAATCCACATCATCGAATCATCCCTGCACTACGGTCAAAGATAATCATGTTTTCATCAACGGTCATGATCATGCCATAAAATAATTCATCTTTGCACCCTTGGCCGAAGAGAATCCATGGCCATAATCATACCAAAAATTTTCCATCAATGCACTACGGGCCAATGAGGACTTTTACCACATCATTTGTAACATTACGGTCATGATTATACCGAATAATCCCTGGTCATAATCATACCAAGTCCATCTATGCAATACAGGCCACAGATGACTTTCAACAGAATATAAACATAAGGATGATGACAATGATACAATAATTTAATTAAACAAGTTCGGGGATAAATTTTAAAGATTTATAATTTAATTTATCCAGAAATCAATAACGTCCAAATTGTCAACATGATACTACTGTGTGGAGTAAAATTCAAGAATAATACTCAGTTGGTCATGTTCATCTCAACACCTGTTCATCTTTGCACTACGGGCCAAAGATATTCATCAGGTAATCATTCATCTTTGCACTACAGGTCAAAGATATTCATCAGGTAATCATTCATCATTTAGGACTCAGGATGATAAAAAATATCTTAAAGAAAATGAATCCAGTGAGATAAAAGAACAAATATTAGGGATTCGTATTACAGTTTATCCAAGTTCAATAATACTCCAAAATAACCAATATCGAAGCAGAATTCAAAAATAATGATCAAAACATGGATACAATCAAAGATAGTAACCATAATAGTCATCTTCGATAAAAAGAAGAAAATTTCATTTTTCGGTGAATAGTGCCGTATTCGTGAATAGTGTCGTATACGTTAATGGTGTCGTATACATGAACAGTAACCCCGACACAAACAGTTCTAAATTTGATAAAAAGTTCAAACCGATATTTCAGCATAATGATATTGAAGAAAATAATATCATTTAAGAAGAAAATAACATCCCTTACTTCAAAATAACCGTACTTCTGACTAAATTTCGGATATAGCGTTGACAGAAACTTGTACTGAATAGCAACTCTCAAAGTATCAAAATACTCACAAAATACGCTCGAGAATATAGAGAGAAAGAGAGAAAACTTATGAATTCTGGTGTGATTTTCAATTCTAACTTAACCCTCTATTTATAGAAAAATATTAGCACGCCGAAGCAGACTTGACCTGCAACCTAATGGTTACCTGCTACTATTCTCACCAACCACATTTGAAATAAAATTCAGCACATTTCTTCACCAACCACAAGTGGGGCCCACTCAATTCTAGAATTTTCTACCAAAATCATTTATAAACCTAATTTCTGAATCAGTCACCTCTTAAAATTCATAACAAATCATACGTTCATTTTTAACGGTTCAAAATTTGTGGACATATACTCAACTTATATATGTATAACATATCCAAAAATCACAATGATCCAACGGTCAGATTAAAAATTATAACTCACGCAATATATCTCAAGAACAATGATTTAATTTTTAATACCTCCATTCTGACAAAAACACCTCAACATTAATTTCTTCACATAAAATAAATATATCCATCAATTATATCCACATAAAATAAATATTTTCTTATCATATAAATCAATAATTAATTATTCACAAATAATATTACAGAATCACAATTATAACAACCAAGCCGTTCCCAAGAAAGAGGGAGCTTTCCGATAAGGATTTCTCCTTACTGGTGCGCAATTAGGTGACCAAACCTCTCCTTAGACAGAACTTTCTAGACGTTGCCAATAATGCTATCTAATAATATTATTCAAATAATATGAATTATTGATCTGATAATGGGAAATATTGTGCAGTAATAATTATTGAAACAACAATAATATAAAATATCAACGCAGCAATTATTGAATCAATAAAATAAAATATTAAACAATAACTACTGTAATAATTATTAAGTAGTGCCTTCTTATGTAAGGATCAATAATTCAAAAATACTGTGCAAAATTGCGTGCTACTGTGCAACCACGCATATTACTGTATTTTAAACACTAGATATTCCAACAGTGTTAACGGTAACAACTACGCCGTTATTTATAAAAACTCAATTTTATCGTTATCTTATCCGACCATTTTCAGTTATGGGGCCCACAAATAGTTGCGTCGTCTTACGAATATTTCCCGACAGAAAGAATATTCCACGACCAAACGAATATTCCCCGACAATAATGAGTATTTTATAACCACTTGTTTATTTTGCAAAAATTTGCACATTTTACTCATAACCAAAATATTATATCAAATTAACACCTTATTATTCACAATATTAATTAGAGAAAATTTTATTTTATTCATTAATAAGTTGGGGTCTTACAACCTCCCCTCCTTATGAAATTTCGTCCCCGAAATTTACGTACGTACTTGATATGCCGAACAGGTGGGGATACCTTGACTTCATTTCAGATTCTAACTCTTGAGGTATCTCCTTATACGTTAAATCTCCCGCTATCTCGTCTGGTTCTTAATCAATAACGTGGTTCGGATCATCCATATATTTACGTAACATCGATACGAAATAAACGTTATGAACACGCAACATACTTGGCGTTTAAAACAAGTCTATAGGTCACAATTCCTACTCGATCGAGGATTTCAAATAAACCAATAAAATCGAGGGTTGAGATTTTCTCTCTTCATCGACTTTTGCTCCTAGAATAACGTTCTCTTGAACCTTCTTCTTCACATTCATCAGCTGAGTCTGTAGCTTGAGCGGCTTTAACTTTATCAATTTAAAGTTGGTTTTAATCGTATATTTGCTATCTTCACGTAGGTTCATATATTCGCACTCATAAATGCATACGATCTTCTGCTCAAGGCGTCAACTACCACGTTCGCTTTTCCCACGATGGTATTAAATAGTATAATCGTAATCTTCAACAGCTCGAGCCAATGTCTTCAGCGCATAATATGTTCGTTTTAGGTGAAGAAATATTTTAAGGGTTTTAGAAATGGGTTTTATACTGGGGTCAAGTTTAAATGTTGAGTGCAAGTAGGAGAAATAAAAGAATATGTAGAAACGGTATTGAATAAGGTATAAACTTCGCAAGAGTTTATGATTAACTTACCCGTGATCACTTTGTTCGGGTTCCTCGACAAACGCTCTTACTTAAACTACCGACTTTGACTTGTCTGGGACATCTTTTGGCATCACTATCCCTGCTGGACTTAACTTCACTACAAGAAAAAATTGAGCTAGGCGACCTTCTCTTCCGTAATTGAAACACACTTTGGGTTGCTGCGTACAGTTTGGACTAATGTGTCCCTCCTGTCCGCATTTGAAACATACGACCGGTGGTCGTTCTTCTTCTTTTGAAACGAGTGCTGGTGTTGCTGTCTTTCCATCATTATTGAACCTCCTCTTCTTGAAATTTCCACTTCTATTATCTTGGCCATGATTACCACCGAAGTGGTTACCATTCTTGGCATGATAATTTCCTCCACGATTGTTGTCACCACTTCGATGACTACTACCACTGGTATTATCATTTTTCTGGCTGCTTTCCCTTGGTTGGGTTAACTCGTTATCGCGCTCCAATAACTGAGTCCTATTTACAACATCTGAATACAAACACAGTTTGTGAGAAATTAGGTGTTGACGTATCTCGGGTTTCAAACCTCTTAGAAACATCCGCGTCATTCTCTCCTCATTATCAACTAAGTGGGATGCAAATCGAGAAAACTCGACAAACTTAGCTTCATACTGCGACACGGACATATTGTTTTGCTCCAGCTTGATGAATTCCACTTCCTTCAAGTGACGAATACTTTCGGGAAAGTACTTGTCGTTGAACAATTCTTGGAACTTCTCCCAAGACATCTTGAGTGCGTCAGGATGGGTACGTTTTACAGATTCCCACTAATGATCTGCTTCTTCACGCAACATAAAGGTGGTGAATGGAACCTTTTGCTTCACTGAGCATTCCAAGACATCAAATATCTTGGTGATCTGCTTTATCCATGTCTCTGCCTTAAGTGGTTCTGGCTTTCCCAAAAACTCTGGTGGTCCTAGCTCCTTGAACTGCTTAGCGGTGACCAACCATGGGTTGCCAGTGTTTCCACCTGCATTATAAACAGGAGTCTCTCTCGTTTGGTGTTGCATGAATTCTAAAAAGCTCCTAAACGTACCGTCGTTCGTCATTTGGTCGGTGTCGTTGTTCACCTGAGGGTTGTTGCCTTCCTAATGCACATTATCCTGAGTATTGATCTGTGGTGACTCAATAGTCTCCTGTGCTCCATTGCTATTCTCAACATTCTCGGATGTCATTTTTAAATACTGTCACAAAACAAGGATTAATTGACATGTAACATATTATCCCTATATTCTGACCGACCAAACAAATACCAAATAAACTTAGTCAAGTCATACTAGCGAAGGAATTCCCCGTCTCTCCCCTCCTAGTTCCTGTCTCACATCTCAGCCAAGGATCATATCCCTAAGCTTTGATACCAACTATGACGCCCCCAAAATAGGTATACATCACCCATTCTGAGTCGCCAAATACATGGTACAGAAACAAATACAACTTCAGTAATACAATTGTCGTGCAGAATACGACAACACATATACTATGAGTTTGAATACAAATATTGTCTACTAGAGAGTATACAAACTCAAAAGGAGCCCTCATTACAATTATCACACTATTTCACAGAATAGTGAGGACTACTAATGTAACCATCTGGACCGTCAATCCATTCCCCGACTAGTCCCAGCTATATTCTCATTTCTTGAAGAGAACAGTGAAAGAAAGGGTGAGCTCAACTAGCCCAGTAAGAAATATTATAACTAAGATAATGTACAACAAATTATCATTAGTCTTCAACAGGAAAAAATCTGATAAAATATAATAGACAACAAGTTTTAGATCAACAACTGCAGCGGAAAAAACAATCCATTAGAAGAGTCAAGTAGAGCATAAAACCTACTATCTTCTATGATTTAAAAGATTTATCATCAATTTTATTGCTGAGATTCAGCTTAATAAATAATCCACATCATCGAATCATCCCTGCACTACGGCCAAAGATAATCGTGTTTTCATCAATGGTCATGATCATGCCATAAAATAATTCATCTTTGCACCCTTGGCCGAAGAGAATCCATGGCCATAATCATACCAAAAATTATCCATCAATGCACTACGAGCCAATGAGGACTTTTACCACATCATTTGTAACATTACGGCCATGATTATACCGAATAATCCCTGGTCATAATCATACCAAGTCCATCTATGCACTACAGGCCACATATGACTATCAACAGAATATAAACATGAGGATGATGACAATGATATAATAATTCAATTAAACAAGTTCAAGGATAAATTTTAAAGATTTATAATTTAATTTATCCAGAAATCAATAACGTCCAAATTGTTAACATGATACTACTTTGTGGAATAAAATTCAAGAATAATACTCAGTTGGTCATGTTCATCTCAACACCTGTTCATCTTTGCACTACGGGCCAAAGATATTCATTAGGTAATCATACATCTTTGCACTACAGGCCAAAAATATTCATCAGGTAATCATTCATCATTTAGGACTGAGGATGATGAAAAATATCTTAAAGAAAACGAATCCAGTGAGATAAAAGAACAAATATTAGGGATTCATATTACAGTTTATCCAAGTTCAATAATACTCCGAAATAACCAATTTCGAAGCAGAATTCAAAAATAAAGATCAAAATATGGATACAATCAAAGATAGTAACCATAATAGCCATCTTGGATAAAAAGAAGAAAATTTTATTTTTCGGTGAATAGTGCTGTATTCGTGAATAGTGTCGTATACGTAAATAGTGTCGTATACGTGAATAGTAATCCCGACACAAAAAGTTCCAAATTTGATAAAAAGTTCAAACCAATATTTCGACATGATATTGAAGAAAATAATATCATTTAAGAAGAAAATAACATCCCTTACCTCAAAATAACCGTACTTCTGACTGAATTTATGATATAGTGCTGACAGAAACTTGCACTGAATAGCAACTCTCGAAGTATCAAAATACTCACAAAATACGCTCAAGAATATAGGGAGAGAAAGAGAGAAAATTTATGAATTCTGGTGTAATTTTTAATTCTAACTTAGCCCTCTATTTATAAAAAAATGTTAGCCTGGTGGCTTTACCTGCTACTATTCCCACCCACCACATTTGAAATAAAATTCAGCACATTTCTTCACCAACCACAAGTGGGGCCCACTCAATTCTAGAATTTTTCACCAAAATCATTTATAAACCTAATTTCTGAATCATTCACCTCTTAAAATTCATAACAAATTATACGTTCATTTTTAACTGTTTAAAATTTGTGGACATATACTCAACATATATATGTATAACATATCTAAAAATCACAACGATCCAACGGTCAAATTAAAAATTATAACTCACGCAATATATCTCAAGAACAGTGATTTAATTTTTAATACCTCCATTCCGACAAAAACACCTCAACATTAATTCTTTCACATAAAATAAATATATCTATCAATTATATCCACATAAAATAAATATTTTCTTATCATATAAATCAATAATTAATTATTCACAAATAATATTACAGAATCACAATTATGACAACCAGGCCGTTCCCAGGAAAGTGCGGGCTTTCCGATAAGGATTTCTCCTTACTGGCGCGCAATTAGGTAACCAAACCTCTCCTTAGACAGAACTTTCTAGACATTTCTAATAATGCTATCTAATAATATTATTCAAATAATATGAATTATTGGTCTGATAATGGAAAATACTGTGCAGTAACAATTATTGAAACAACAATAATATAAAGTATCAACGTAGCAATTATTGAATCAATAAAATAAAATATTGAATAGTAACTACTGTAACAATTATTGAGTAGTGCCTTCTTACGTAAGGATCAATAATTCAAAAATACTGTGCAAAACCGTGTGCTACTGTGCAACCACGCGTATTACTGTATTTTAACCACCGGATATTCTAACAGTGTTAACGGTAACAACTACGCCATTATTTATAAAAACTCAATTTTGTCGTTATCTTCATCCGACTATTTTTCGTTATGAGGCCCACAAATTGTTGCGCCGTCGTACGAATATTCCCCGACAGAAAAAATATTTCACGACTAAACGAATATTCCCCGACAACAATGAGTATTTTATAACCACTTGTTTATTTTGTAAAATTTGTATATTTTACCCATAACAAAAATATTATATCAAATTAACACCTTATTATTCACAATAATAATTAGAGAAAATTTAATTTTATTCATTAATAAGTTGGGGTCTTACATAAATCATGGCGCTGCAGTGCCACCTCCGGTTCCCAAGCAGACAAGAAGGGGAAATGACCTAGAATGAAGGGAGATATATATATATATATATATATATATATATATATATATATATATATCAGCCCCCTTTTTTGTTAGGACCTCTCTCTCATAGATAACTCTTTCTCTCTCTCTAAGATAGTTTAGCTTAGTTTTCTCTATTTTGATAATCATTGTACATATAGTTTAGGTAGATTAGGGTTATCATTGGGATTCCTAGGAGCTCAAGAGCAACGAAGCAACATGGATCGAAAAGCGAATCGAAGGGATTTCTCGGAGATTGAAGAAGTTGTGACAATGTTTATTCTTCTCTAGTTTTTTTCCTTTGATTTTGTATTTATGAATGTTGTATAAATTGTTACTCATGTTTATTTTAAGAGCTATGAATTGAATATGTGTTCTAAGATTGTAATGGAACCCACTATTAATTTCAATTGAATTATTTTTTCCCTTTGGTTGGCATTATATGGTTTGGCTCAGTTATTTATGCTTATTGTTTAATTGCTAAGTAATTAATAATTAATTGGGCAATCTATAAGAAATTGGGAAATGGACTGTAGATTAGACCATAAATATCTGACATGTGATTATGTTTGTCTACACAATTGGACTGCATAATTTGCGTATAGGATAGGAATATACATGTGCGCCGTGTGTGACCTAATTGGAGAACTTGAGCTAGAATTCCTTGTCTTTGGTCAATTTGCACAAGAATGTGTCGAATTGCCTAGTTAGGATGTTCCTTTCCGTTCTATTCCCTTTTGGGTAGATTAGAGAGGATATGGTTGTATATACCTCGAAAGAGAGTACGAACACTTACGAGTTCTCGGTCGACATTCCGTCGTGACCACTAAGACCAAAGGAAGAGTTAGGACATTCATTGAAGCACTGCACGCCAAGTGTTTGACGAAATTCTTGTGTGCGGTTGGGGGAAGTTATGATCTTAGCTTATAGCACCTTAGATACCTGTCGTTAACTACTTACTCGCTTTGTTAATTAGAATTAATTAGTTTAATCAATTATCTTTTATTTTGTTGTTTAAATAAGACTGAGGCGATATAAAGTCAGTACTTGGTAACTATTAGTGATAATTCCACGTGGGTTCGATACTCAACTTATCATATATTACTTGTTGATCGCGTATAATTTCGGGTGTTTTACCGGCTGCGAAATCGACCAACACCTAACCACTCCCTCTCTCTCCTAAATGATATATTACTTAGCTAAAGGAAAAAAGGAAACAAAAAAGAAATCTCTCTCCTTTTCACCACTCCACACCCAACCATGAGAAGAGAGGAAGAGAGAGAGAGAGTGGGCTGCCATGGATGAAGGGAAGGAGAGAAGATAAGAAAAAGAAATCAAGAGGAAGAAAGCAAAAATGTATAAAACAATAACCCTTAAACTATGTTTAAGCTTATTTTTATGGGAGTTTGATGAAATAGATCATGGTGTAGATCCATGAGTATAAGAGGTATTAGGATGTATTAAGATGTATTATGTTGGTTAATATTTGATTCATCAAGAGATCATGGAAGATTTCTTACAAAGCATAAAGGTGAGAAAAAGACTGATTTTCTAAAAAATAGAACATGAAATTCAAACAATCATATCTCTCATTCTATTTTGAATTTTTTAATGTGGTCAAGTTCTGGAGTTAGATCTATGAGTCTTCTAACTTCTCCAAGTGGAATCACCAAAAAAGATGCTGTAGATTTTCATATGGACTATTTTTTGGTAAAGTAGGCAAAATCTAGAAAAAAAAGCCCTAAATATCAGCCACTTTGAGGCACTACCATTTGAAACCTACAAATTATTTTTAAGATCCGACAAAGAGGGGTGATAGATACGTGAGTTATCTGTTAAACCCAAGTGATATCAGTCAAAAATATTAAACCAATCAACGGTAGCTTCATTTTTATCAAAACACTCCCAGCTGGGCAAAAATCTGGAAAATCAAACAACTTTCCTGGCCAGTTTTTGGTGAAGGCTGTTTCGGCCACTTTAAAGCTCTAAAAATTCTGGGCTTTTATGGTATGTTATTATATCAAGTTAACTAGATGCTGTCCAAAGATGGGAATTTGTGGATGTCCAGAAGTGGGGTTATGGCTTTTACAAGAAAATACGATTTTAAAAGTAAACTGCAATAACTCCTGAGATACAACTTAGAAAATTGTGAAATTTTAATTGGAGTTAGTATATGGTAGTGTGAGTCTACCGTAAAAATTTCGAAATATTTGGACAAAACTATAATTTATGATAAATGTTACCATTTTGGACTGTTTTAGCCTATTTAAAAATAGGAAAAGAAATTAAAAAATTATAGGAAAATTATTTTATCACTAAGATATCATATACTATATTTCCTAGAAGATAAAAAAATAATAGGTTGTTTTGATATTTTCCATGTAAATGATTGAGTTATAAATAAATGAAAAAAATAAGTAATGTGATATTTTAAAGTGTAAAAATGTAATTTTTTTGACAAAAGACCCTTAATATGATGTAATCAGAATTTTGGAAGGTATTTTGTTCATTTTTGTTAAAATGTTATATTTATGACATTTTAGGTTTATTAAATAAATGAATTAATAAAGGATAAACAATTAAAATTAATTGTTTATGAGTTTAATAGATGATTAAAATATTATTAAAAGATTAATAATATTATATTAAAATATTATTAAGTAATTAATAATATTTAGAATTAAAATATTATTAAATGACTAATAATTTTAGATCAAAGTAAAATTAAAATATTATTAAATGATTAATAATATTATATTAAAGTTAAATTAAAATATTATTAAATAATTAATAATATTTGTAAATGATTAAAATTGTGACACCCCCAAATCTAGGTACTCAACTTTTCTCAGATTTGGTGTTCACTCAACAAAATAATTAACATCTAACTATCCATAATAATGATAATAATAAAATAGAAATAGAAATCATCCCAATATAGGGTTACAACAACTTAAACGAATAAATCTCAGATTATCTAACATTAATACATCAAATGAGGAAACATCATCAACAAATAAGTCTTAAACATCACATCATAAGTCTTAATATAATAGTTCTCAACTAATAATAACAAGTCTTCATCACTTGCTTGCTTTGCCTTTGCCCTTACTTGTGGATGACTCATCAACTCTTTCAATCTTAGTTGCAATGTTATTATGCAAGAGTGAGCAACAATTGCCCACAAGTTTAACAATAGAATAATAATAACATGTGAATAAACAATAGATACTGAACCAAAAGAAATCTCGGCTTTCGAATCAAGATTAGGACATGAATCAAAAGTATCTGAGGGTCACAAGACCATAAACTATGTCCCAGATTATCAAGTATTTCTACTATAAACCTTTAACAGTCATACGAATATATGAACCTTACTTCTCGTACTTAGGGGGATCAGCCCTTAGTACCATGTATGTGCACAACATCTTAACGCTATCGTGTAATATAATCCCATATAGCAGGGTTGCTCATCTCAGCTTTGACATTAGAGTCCGCACCAAAGGAAGTTTGGTTTGGATTGACCTCAAGGGTAATTTAGAATTCAATAATCATCAACTAAGGATTAGTTGAATTAATGAGGATTTAATAATCATTCACGAGTTCGTTAACAACGTAATATTATAAAGGGATACAATTGCAATGATAGAATACCGTTAAATCTTAAGTGGATAAATATTATATATCAAGTCATACTTTCATTAAGGAATAGTAGGCTTAACCAAAACATAGGCATTGAATAGTATAAGAAACCTTGCTTGAATAATAATAAGCTAAGGTTAAACTTGCTCAATGATGATATAATATAAAATAACAATTTTCTCAATGTAGAATTAGGGTTTAGAAACTTGCTCAAATAAGGTTTAGGGATTAAATCAACTTGCTCAACATAGGAGTAGGGTTCAGAAACTTGCCTCATGTGTAGACAAAATGATTATCACTCACGTTCACCACAAGTCCTACACACATACCATATGTATTCACAACATTCATTAGTTAGATTAATATTAACTTTATAAGTTCAGTTCCCCTTTCAGTATAACTTGTTAACTTAGTTTAAGTTTTGCTCACTACCATAAATTACACATTACGAGACCGAGGTCTCGAATCTTAAGTTTAAACAACATCATATTTTCTCGTAGACATCACTTTTATTTCTCATATAACTTATCAAATTATCATGCGATTTGCCACTTGTATGATAATAATCTGATATAGCATCTTATTACCTGTCCAATACACTATCATGTTCATTAGACTAGGTTAGACTAGCATGTAATGGAGTGTACACAAAGAAAATTAAAACTACCCAATTCTACTACCGATTTCCGAAGTCTCGGCTTCCGAAGTCATGATGTTTCTTCAAAAGAAGTTCGCCATAATCGAAGTCATGACGCCATCCGGAGCCAAACTTCGACTGAAGCCGAATTCTTACCCCGAAGACACATGACGCCATCTGAAGTCGAATTCTAATCGAAGCCGAACTCGGACTCTGAAGACACGCGACGCCATCCGAAGTTGAATTCCGACCGAAGCCGAACTCTGACTTCGAAGAGATATGATGCGACTACCCAGTATCCAATTCGGCAGTTCACGAATGAACACGGCAGAAAACCAAATTAGGCCAAAACTTCAAATAAAAAATGAATTTAGTACTACCCATGTGTTCTGAACATAACAGAAACATTTAATGACATTCTTAGAATGCTTTTAACAACTTAAATCGCATAAACAACTGAATTTGAACTCATAATTTACATGTTCTTACCATTTTTCAAAGTTTCGTCAAATTTCATGAAATCACAAATTACCGATTCGTTATAACACCAAATTAGTCCGTTTAAGTTTTGTTCTTTTTATTTTTACATGTATAAACATAATCAATTATCAAATAACCGATTAATATGCAATTGAAGCATGAATTTTCGTGCTTTAAGCCATATTCATATTTTCTTACTCTGTAAACTATAAAATTCCAATTTAAACACAATTACATGGATTTGATTGCTCTAAAACACATATAAATCATATATAATTGAACTATACATGTTAATAAACATCTAACATCAAGTTTTTAACGAATAACTCATGAATTTTGATTAACAGAGAACTTAAGTATAAGTTCATGGAGGAAACTTAAAAACATAATTTAAAACTAGGGTTAAGAATTTACCCTTCCTAACTCTGTTAAGATGATATAAGCCTTTAGTTCTCCAAATCTCTTCTTCAATTCACACAAAATCTCTCAAATTTCTCTCTTCTCTCTGTATTCTCCAACTGATATGATATAGTGAAGTCTGATGATATTATAAATGTTAGGTTTGCTAGAAACAAGAGCATGCAATCAAATCACATAAATAAGTGGAAGCGATGTAAAAATAGTATTTTAAAATTTCTTGCAAACCATAAACCAAGATCGTTCTTATGCTTTGATTTTCAGTCTATAAAAGAGTATGAGAAAATAGAATTATACCCTTGAAGATCTGAGCTTCTTCAGGTACAAGTTCAACTCCTATTCCTTTGTGCTCTCTTTGAATACGCCGGTTTGGTTCCTTTCTTTGATCAACGTTAGCCACCCAAGTGTTTGGCCTCTAAAGGTGATCCACCAAAGAAGAAGAAGAATTCAAGAAGAAAGGGTGTATTGGCTCAAACCCTAGTTTTCTATCTCTGTAGAAAAAGGGGCGTACTCTCCAACTATTAGAATCACGTATCTCACACATTTACTGATATCTAATATAAGACTACACTTATAAAGATATCAGTTAACCTATTTTAATATAATTAAAATAGAATATTATTTAATTAATTAAGCTCCTTTTATTAATTAGGCTCCCTAATCTTATTAGGGATAATTAATTAAACTCTTTTAATTAATTTACCTCTAATCCTATTAGGAATAAATGAGAGTACTAATATTAAATTAATTCTCAAACTCCTTTAAAAATTAAAATAATAATAATTGTAATAATATTAATAAGACTCCTCTTATTAATTTATATTTAATATTTCTAAAATATTAAATAATAAATATTAAGCTATTTAATTTATTTTATCATCATATATTAAATTAAATATACTTAACATATTATTACGATTATGCCATTAACTTCTTAATTAATTATTCTTCCTTTTATGGTGTGACCTTTTAGGTTCTCCATATTAAACCGGTTGTGAATAAATCAATTAGAACAATTCTAATCTTATTTAAATAAATAAATTAAACTATTAATTTATTTAAATAAATAATATTTATTCTACAATAGGGATAAGCCTCCCTAGCGATCAACGACTTTCTAGATAATATAGATTTCAACATTAATCATTAAAAGAACCTTTGAGTAAATAGTTACTGTACAATTCAAGCCTTCCACCATACAATGTCCCAATTAAATAAAAGACATAGAATTATTGTCAAGTCTTATTTTATTTAATTATATGTATTTCGATTCTTAAATGCACAACTCCGAATGAATGCAAATTAGAAACTATTTTCTAATTTAATTCCACATTGGCCAAGGATTCCTGGGTTGTCATCTATCGAATCACATATGACATTTCTCTTCTTTTACTAGAAGTGGTAGATTCTTTATTGATCATTTATTATCTCCATATAGAACTTATTACACCCAAGCATACCCTTTGATATACCCTTTGATATACCCTAAGGGTCTTAAGGAATAAGTTAAAGTGTAAATTATTATATACAAGATACTATAATGATCTCAAGTCTAAGAATTACTTATACTACTATCACTACAGGAATTTCTATTAACAGACAAGTAAAACTCCATTAAGTATTCCTTAGCGAGTCACGTTTAGTGAACTTATTCTCCAATAAGAACCTACATACTTACAATTTAGTATCTCCACACAAATGATCATGAGATCAATCATCCTCATCCAATGAGCAAGCAACGTATGCATCAATCTATCCGGATTCACTAATTCTCATTTTAGTAATCCATTGATTGGAAACATTTTAGTTTTAAGCTATCTAAGAATTTAGATCTCATTAGCATGATCTCATCATGATTCTAAAAAGATTGCTTAAACTATGGGTTTATCACATATTTTATAAACAGCACCATGTAGATAAATAAATGCCTTTAATAAATAATTCTTTTATTAATAAATAAATAAGATTGATTACAAAGTATATGATTTATCATCATTCATGATTGCCTTGTATGCATACTACTTTCAATAAATTACGTATACAATTAACTGATGGGATGATGGGGCTGTAGTTAAGCGCAACAGGGCCTTAACTGCTCCCATGTTCCTTAAGTCGTGTTTGGTTTATTCATAAGGGCTCATTTCCCATTATTTTAATTAATTCATTTATTATATAGTTTATTTGTCACACTTTAATTAATCAATTAATATTATTTAAACTCAATTAAATAAAAGGCAATATTACTCATTAAATCACATCATCACATACTTAAAATTCTCATTTATTATTTATCAAATAAATAAACCTCTAACTAATTATTAAATTAATTAGAACAACATTAAAATTATTTGACAACTCATTTAATTTAATTATCTCAATTAAATTCTCACTTCGATCAATAAAATTATTTCGCATTAATTTAATCAATGTGACACACTTAATTAAATTAAGCTACCACAATTCTAAAAATAATTATTTAACTCCATAAGATCAACAAAATATTTATTTAATTCAATAAATATTTAAAAAAATTAATTACATAAGTCTCGTTCGTCACAAAAATATTATTAAATGATTAATAATATTAGTGAGTAACAAAAAATTTATTAAAGGATTAATAATATTTGAGAATGATTAAAATATTATTAAATAATTAATAATATTAGAAGGCGATTAAAATATTATTAAATGATTAATAATGTTTGTAAATGATTAAGATATTATTAAATGATCAAGGTGATTAAAATATTATTAAATGATTAATAATATTTGTAAATGAATGAAATATTATTAAATGATTAATGATATTCGTAAAGGAATATAATATTATTAAATAATTAATATTATTAGAAGAGAGTTTAAGATGAATGATAAAGCGGTTAAGAAGGTTTAATAAGGGTATTAGGATTTTATCGAAATAAAAATAATTATAAATTAACGAGTCGGGAAATCGTCAAAGCAAGTTATATCAACTAAAGTAAGTCAACTTATGACGTATTTGACTATGAAAAGTTTCATCACATATTTTTATGCGAATATTATAAAAATAATGTTAATGGATGTATACTTTGGTATAAGTCGAAAAGAAAACTACCAGATTAAGTTACGAGATGATGATTAATTACTTAATCAAATGGATGCTCATCAATACAGTGAGTTATCATTTGAAGCAAATTATGAATGAGGATGAAGTAGATGATAAAACGCCGGTGCGCGCGAGTTTTTCAGAACTTGAGTTATATGTTAAGTGTAAAGAAAGAGAAAACGTAATAAGACGGAAAATGAAGTTTAAAGTAATAACCGAGTGGTTAATAAAGTGTCCTAGAAAGATTTAATTACACGATCGAGCATTGTGTATCAATTTTAAATAGGAAGAATGATAAGATGTAAAGTGAAGCTTACATAAGTGACTAATAAGCGTCATTATGTGGCTAATTGTGGTTGTATATACACTTAATCGTGTAGGACAATGGAAGGACGAATTCTCCTAACCCCGCAAGGAACACTTCAAGGCAAGTTTTTCAGTAACTTGCTCTTATGTGATAATACACATTAAACCATGCGTTTATGGCAGTTGATGAAATATGTTGCTTTATGTAAATTAGTTGGCTATATGAATGTTATGTGACTAAGTGCAAAGTATAAAAGTTATGAAGTATATGTTAGTTATAAAACATGAAGTTTATATGTGTTGTATGACAAGTATGATGCATATATTCATGCATATCATGAGTTGTATGAAGCATAAGTAGATGTATGGGCTAAAACTTATGATGCATGAATATATAAAATTTGTATGCTATGTGAAGCATGAAATGTGTAGACTATTGGACTTGCTGAACCGTCTTGCTCAACCTTGCAAATAAAGGTCGATACAAATAAAAGACCATAGTGTCAAAGACTTTAGAATAGACGAAGGTTCACAAGAAGAAATTGTGATGGAAGATATTTGGTGTTTTAATAACAAGCACAGTGGTGTAATCCTGTTAGAGTAATTATACAAGGAAAAATGTTAAACGCTAGAACATTTATATATGTAGTCTCTAATTATGTTGATGATCGTTATTATTATTATATTATAGATGTTGAGTTGAAGAACACTGCACAGAAGAATATTGAAATTTGAATTGAGAGTTAATGAATACTCGCAAATTAATATGTCAATATGAAACATATTGTTTATAGTTCAAGAAGATGTATAGGTAGATCATGAATGATCTATAAATGTAATAACCGATTATAAAGGTTACAGATTCTGGAACAGAAGGGAAAAATGTATTGATTGGTATAAAAGCCAGGTTGTGTTCAGTTATTTATGAATAAAGGTTGTACGTATTGAGATGAGGGTAGTATCGTGATGTATTAGGTCTAAGGTTAAAGGGACCCGGATATAGGGGCGTTACAGGTTGGTATCAGAGCTGATAAGTTATAAACCTTAGGTAGGAGTACCTTAGGCTATAACCGTAGAAATAATAATAAGGATGATGAGAAATAAACTCAGATAGAGTTTAAGTTCTAAGAGATGAATTTGGAAAATTCATTATTAAGTAAAGAAGAAGATAAAGAAGATTCAAGGAAGAATCTTGAAGAGCTAAGAATACGGAGTTACCTAACTCCAATAATAAAGATAAAAAGTGTAAATAAAAATCATAATATAATATGATTAAAGAGAAGAATAAGAAGATCGTAGAATAAAACGATCGTAAAATAAGATCACGACATGATCAGATTGAATTGTTGAATAATATATGATATGTTAAAAGATTAAAAGGTTATAGCCTAACGCTATAAAGAGAATGTACTATAAAATTGTACTATGTAAACTCAGGAAAGAGTGGTAAATGCTAAGATACAGATTAAAGAAAATTCGTAGTGAGCAAAGAGAAAGTTAAGATTATGTGGGATTTCAATTGAGGACTCATTTGATAGTTGAGTTGTACAAGCCTTTGTATGGGCAGGGGTTTTGTGCTTGGTTTGACGACCACTTAGTTTATCACATTCATAATCATTGATATGTTTGAGTCGCGCTATTTAGATACATATGGTGAGAAGGTGATTCTTTTCTCATATTTATATTTGATAGTTAGAGAATATTAAGATTAGGTGTAAGTTCTTAAAACTCATGCTTATGGTAAGTTTGTGACTTATAATCTTATGGTATGTGTTGACGTCAGGAAAAATTTCCTTTTGAAATTCATCTTTTAAATATTTCTTACCCTTTATGTTTTCTATGTGGTTCGAATTTGGTTTGAAAGGGTGAAATTGACAAAAGAGTTCGATATGAAATGTCGACGATTTGAAAATATTAATTTTTTACATAGCCGTCAGTTGGTAGGAGTGAAATGGTTGTACCAACTCAACCAAGTTTATGAAAGGTTTTGCAAAGAGGCCCAATTATTGAACTCTTTTTAACAGGCCTTGAAAACTGAGATTCATAAAGTTCGGGGGCTTGCTTAAGCGGGAGGAAAGTGTTAGGCACCCCCTGACTTCCATGAAAACACGGTTACCACATCTTTTCAGTTCCTTAATTTATTTGAAATGTGTTTGTGTGTGTGTGTGTGTGTTGCAGTTAATTGGGCCTAATTGCGTTATTTAGAAGTAGTGTTATGCCTCTTTTGTACCTATATACAAAGGGTTTGACTTGTATAAAAGTTCAGTTTTAATTCAAAACATATAAAATGATGTTTTAAAAATAGGTTTTCAAACCCTTATGCTCACATAGTAATTTAGACATTTGATACTTCCATTTTATTTCATATTCGACTTATTTTGATTTTAATATCGAGATGCGAACGACAAAATAATATACATATAAGTGTCGGGTAACTTATGGGCATGAAAGCCATCAAAGTATGTCCAAACACCGCACATATGATTTACAAGCTAGCTGTACAATTGAAAAGGGTCCATCATGGGAACCAGATCTAGATCCGTCAGCTGGATCTTAGATCCCGTGGCTCCTAGGCTCACATAATATTATATGAATAGCTTGCATAACAAATACACTAAAATAAAATAGATATTTAATCTAATCGTCTCAAAACAAAGGATTCATCAGTTAAATCCTTGCATGCGCGTAGCCAAAGCTTCCAGCTTCCTCTAGATACAGATCTAGGGTCCCGCGGTTGCCTAATATTTACAAAACTAGAAAGAAAACTAGATTTAAATAAATCTTAGTCATTCTAGCTCAATGGTTCCAGTTTTACAACTTTTGAACCGGTTAAGAGTTAGATATGGCTAGATTTAAATAAATCTAGTCCACAAATTTAAATATTACAGCTTTATATTGAATGAACAGTTAAAACTAATATTTAATCGCAGTAAATAATTAATATATATATATATATATACACACACATATTTATATTTATCAATTTGGCTTGGATTGCTAGCTTCCTCTAGATACAGATCTAGGGTCCCGCAGTTACCTAATATTTACAAAACTAGAAAGAAAACTAGATTTAAATAAATATTAGTCATTCTAACTCAATGGTTCCAGTTTTATAACTTTTGAACCGGTTAAGAGTTAGATATGGCTAGATTTAAATAAATCTAGTCCACAAATTTAAATATTACAGCTTTATATTGAATGACCAGTTAAAACTAATATTTAATCGCAGTAAATAATTAATATATATATATATACACACACACACACACACACATTTATATTTATCAATTTATATATATATATATATATATATATATATATATATATATATATATATTAAAGCAGATAAAAGCTTCAGATTAGAAAAATATTACACTGCGTAGCGAGGAAGACATTAAATTGTTTTTGAAGCTTGAAAACTTAGTTTCCACTGGTTAAAACTTGAAATGTTGTAATATATATGTATATAAGTGTTTACAAAGAAGAATATCGAAGTTTGAAACACTGTATGAGGAGTTAATAGCTGAAATGGGCGAAATTCCCTCTCTTTTTTTCTTTTTTTTCTTTTTCTTTTATGTTGATGGGGGGTCTTATTTATAGACCAAAATAGTTGTGGGTCGCGACTGACCCGGGCTGGCCCGGCCCCATGGGTCCCGTTGTCTTGAAGTACATGCATTCGAACTAACGCGCATTCTTCTCGAACCTTCATAACTTTCAATTCGAGAGTCTGATGGAGGCGTGTTATACCTTTTCGGAAAGCCCTTTCGAGAGATACAAAATGACATGTGATTTGACCTTCTTTGAGTCCGTGAAGATGGATCCATGAGCAGATCTTTGAGTCTTTGCAGTTCGTTCGTTGAGCTGTCTTATGTTGTTTTCACTCGGGATTGACTTTATGGTTCTGCATGACCTTCATAGCAGTGATTTGACTTGATATGATATTGAGTTGGCAAAATTACTATTTTGCCCCTCTGGGTTGTCTCTAGGTTTGATGCAGTTGTAGTTGTCTTTTCTCAGGGTTATCTTCTAGATTGGACTACTATTGACTTTGGTCAGTCCTCAGGGTTGTCTCTGAGGTTGGTCTATTATTTCTCGGGGGGAGGGGGGTTTCACCGAGTTTTAGCTTGATCTCTCGGGGTTGTCACCGGGGTTTTTCTTGACATCCTAGGGTTGTCACCGGGGTTTGACTTGATCTCCTAGGGTTATCGCTGGGGTTGTCGCTGGGGTTTATCTTGATTTCTCGAGGTTGTCGCCGGGGCTTGAATTGAACTCCCAGGGTTATCGTCGGGCCTTGACTTGATCTCCCGGGGTTGTCTCTGGGGCTTGATTTAATGATTTTAACTTGATGATTTTGACTTCCAGGGTTGTCTCTGGAAGACAAAAGACGATTCTGCCCTCCTCCAGTTACGCTGGGATTGTCACCACCGCCCGGACTTTCTATCAAGTTGATGCTGATAGTTCTACTGGAGATAGAACTTTTATTGCTTGCTTCCACAACATCCTCACAGTACCTACTCGAACGGTAGTTTTGTGAACGTTGACCATCACCGAATTTCCTCGGTGCCTACTTGAACAGTAGTTTACAACGGTCTGAAAATAACTGAACCTTCGTAGTGCCTCGGCTGGGGATTTATATAACAGATTCCATCATTGGTCCTCCCGAGGAAGATAGATTTCCACGGTTTTCATCCTCGAATCTTTCCTGATGCTACGCTGGAGTTGTTGTCAGCGGTTTGTAATATCAAATACTCTAACCTTCGTTGAAGCAATTCCCAACGGCTTCCCGATGCTACGCTGGAGTTGTCACCAACGGTTTACACTTTTCTATTATTCTGACCTTTGTTGAAGTAATTTTCAACGGATTACGTCACCAGACCCTTCCCGATGCTACGCTGGAGTTGTCGCCAGCAGTTTACACTGTCAATTATTTTGACCTTCATTGAATTAGTTTTCAACGGCTTACATCACCGAACCCTTCCCGATGCTACGCTAGAGTTTTCACCAACGGTTTACACTATTAATCATTCTGACCTTCATTGAAGTAGTTTTAAACTGCTTACATCACTGGACCCTTCCCGATGCTATGTTGGAGTTGTTGTCAATGGTTTAAAACATCAGACATACCTCATCTCTCTGTTGGGGATATCTTTCTGACGAATTATACCTTTAAACAAATCTGGATATTTTGACATATTCAAGACCAATGGTTCATGACACTGGACCTTCCCGATGCTCTGACATGGGTTGTTTTCAATAATCTCCATCATTAGCTTTCCAATCCCCATAGCAAGGTTAATACTAATGACTTACATGTAGACCAGAAGTTTGGTATCTGAATTCAGGGTTTCAGGCCCTTTCTGCTTAATCGTGTAACACCTTTTTTCCCTGATTTGACTTTTCAGCTTTCGGGAACTCTGTTGTAAGTTAAATATAATCGAGCCAGAGGGGGTGGAACCCACCCTGGATGGCCGCAGGTAGACCCGCAGCTACTGCAGGTTGCCCCGCGGCTCCCAGCGGGTTTATTTACTCCCCTTGTTCCTTTCATAAGTCAATTTCAAGTTGAAGCATATAGAAAATCTAAAAATTCTTCTTCAGATCTACTGAGTTCGGGCTGCTTTCTGTAAAATTTGTCACCATACAAATGTTATGCACTACTCTGGTAACGTTTACATGTTTTCTTTTTAAGTTTTGATCGTTAGAACATTATATTTCATATAGAATGCTTCTCAACACAGTATAACGAATATGCATGCCTATATGACTTGATAAAAATGATCAAACTTAGTATATGCCTATATTTTACCATGTTGAACGTTTTGATGTGAAAAAAATTAATTTTTGAGACAGTCATTTGGCACACATTTTTGCTAGTTTATTCATCCTATTTGAGGACAAATGAGTACGGGTTTTTCAAAAAATCCACATCGTAATTTGGCTACCATTGTGACTTACTTTTAATGTTTAGTATTTATATCTTGACGTTGGGTTGGTGCACTACTGAATGGCCACCTAGTCATGCCTATGTGCATGTGGAAAGTTCATTTTACAAAGGAGACTCTGATAAAAAAATTCACGAGTCTGGGCATTTAATGAACATGCAATTTTAACTCTACTGGGGATGTATGTTAAATTAATGCATGTACTAGGACTTAGGCTATACATGAAGCAATGATTTGAATTTAATAAGATTTAAGTTTAAAACTTACATCACCCTCTCTGAGGTGATTTGGAGATTTTGTTCAAGTTATAAATTTAGATAGATCGAGTAGCTCTTGTACGATCTCCGCAAGTATGAGGAGGAGAGCTTTTGATGTTCCTCGACCTCAACTAGCCCGACAGCCTCGCCGGTTGACTGAGTCAGTGAATCGTCCTATCCAGGTCGATAGGCTGGATGCTGTAGATGAGGAGGATGATGTTCCTATTGAGGACCCAGCTCATTTTACTTGCATTCCCCGTCAGGAGCTTCCAGCTATTAATGTGATGATTCCAGATCTTCTGCATGATTTGAGTCGTCATCCCTCGATGTACCTTCATGTGAACGAGGTAATAGCCATTTCCATTATTTACCTTTCTTCTCTTCCCACTTCTGGGGGCAAGGGTTCGATCTTGATTTTGAACTTGATGTAGGTCCCCGAGTTCACTCAGCCCAGGGGAAACTGGTTTAGCATTCATTCCTTGTACCAGACCCTTCATCCGGAGTACCAGGGCATTGTCCATTCTTGGGGGTTTTGAGGCCTTCTTTTTCATTTATTCCCTTCGTCACCCTTAGGGTTATCTAAGGGCTTTATCCGAGCAATGATTCCACCAGACTAAGTCTCTCCATTTGTTGGACTATGAGGTGATGATGACACCGATGGACTTGTGATTCATCACGGGGTTGGAGTTTACAGAGGCGTCGGTGCCTTTGGTGGCTGACATTTTACTGGTTGTCATTCGATCCCTTTTGAGAGTTCCTTCCACGGTCCTCAAGGGTCAGACATCTGCTCTGGGCCCTTGAGTGTGGATGCCACGAGTGGGGCTTTGACCAAGCCTCTGCTTGGTGATCAGCTTTGACGACTATTCTTGATCATCATCAGGGGTTGTTTCTTAGCGGACAACTCCTCGACAGTCTCTTTTGCTTTAGCCAGTGCCACGCGTGATGTGGATCATATCAAGGATTTTGACTGGGGTTCATTCACCATTACCTATTTTCTTCGTGGGATGCGCATGCGATCAAAGGGCATGACGGAGGCTTGGCTAGGATAGCTTTTACCCATTTTTACTGGTGAGTAATTTTCTTTATCTCCCAATTTCCTCTATTCGGGCAATCAATCTTCATAACTAACGACAGTTAATATTTGCATTTGTAGTTTTGGGCCTATGAGAGGCTTCCTTGCCTTCGGCCAATTACCACATTAGGTCTAGAGACCTATTAACGGGGACGACGATGGCATCACTCCACTCTTGTAGAGGTTCCCGTAGAAGAGGGGTTTACCCACTCTCGATTGCAGTTAGAGTTGTTGACTGCTGATGTTATCATATGGATTCCCTACTCTGAGGACCATCTGAAAGTAGGTTTTGAGGGTACCTTTCCGACCGGGGTAGAGTATGTATTATCCACTCGTCGGATTCCTCTCTTGACTGATGGAGGCTAGGAGCTCTACTTGGGAGAGCGTGCTATAAGGAGCATTACAGGGGATATTCGTATTCCATTCTCTCCTCCTGGTAGACGACATTGGTCTTTATCGCAAAAAATCGTAAAGATTCCCATGATGGGCTTGGATGACTTTACTTTATCAAAAGGCCCTTACACTCAGGATGCCTTCCAATGCTGGTGGACTCCTCGCACCATTGGAGCTCAGACTCGTGCCACTCAGTTCATGGGTCTATGATGATGACAAACTGGATCGCCTATGTCTGAGGGCCCACTCATTTGGCGTAGATTGATAGCTTGACCCAGAGGTTGGACCGGGCACACTTTTTCATCCAACATTTGGGTAGAGATTCGTCAGAGGTAGATTCTTGTAATCCCTCCAGCTCTGACACCTAAGAAGGGAATAAGAAGGGAGTAATTTAAAACTCAAAATTTGAGTTAGAGATAGAATTTTGAAGCACGGACTGCTCGGTTGCGTCCGGAACGTCAAGTTTAGTCAGAAAGGATAATAAACACAAAATGTGTAAGGATTGACTTTTGGTCAAAGTTAACAGTTGACTTTTATAGAAAAAGGTCAAAATTAGAGTTAGAAGTGAAATATATTATGATTATGTGAATTATGTGTGTGATTAGATAAATATACATTATAGAATGTATATACATTTATTTTGTATATAAAAGTGAATTAAGAATTAAGTTATATAACCTAATATATATATTAGGTGTGATAAGTAAATAACCTAAGAGGTTATAATAGGGGAGAATGTTAGTATATAAAATATATACTAATTCTAAGAGATTTATTTTTATACATCTCAATTAATTAATTTTATAACGTAATTATAGCAAGTCTAATTGGGTTAAGGAAACAAATGTGCATGAGTAAGGATTTATTTTATTTGTTATAGCCCAAACATTTTTAATTTGGAAGCCCAAATGAAATATTGGATGGCCCAATTTTTAGCCCAAGTAGGAGATGACTTGTTGGACATTTAGCAAATCAAATAAAGCATAAAGAAAAGCCAAAAATTGGGACAAACTAAGGCCACATGACCGGATATGGGAGAAGGAGAGAAAGGGAGATGAATGTGATGATTGTCTACTTTAGTTGGTGGCCAACTCATTCCATGTGTCATCTCTTTATTTCACCAACACTTTGGGCAAAGTGTGCAAGCAACCACTTGGTAATTGAGTGGGAGAGAGAAGAGCTAGAGATGTTGGTAGATTAGGGATAGATATACCAAATATATCCATACTTACTTTTCCAACAAATAAAAAGTCTAAGTCTTATCTTTTTCTTTTCATTATCTATCATAAACTAAGAAAGAAAGAGAGAGACTAGAGAAAAGAGAGAGCGATCTAGCATTTTCGGTAGCTCCAAGAGGAGAAGCAGAGAGGGTTTTGATCTTCATACAACCAAGATCCATCTCATATTTTTGAAGGAGAAGAAAGGAAAAGCTAAGGTATAACAAAATTTGTACTTATGTAGTCTAATTTCCTTTTTGGTTTGATGTGATTTTGATAATATGAAGTTTTGATCTTGAGGTTTAAAACCTTAGATCTATGTGTCTATGAGTGTTTCATGTTTAGATGTACCCATATTGGGTGTTGTTTTAGTTGGAAAGCAAAAGTAAAGAAAAGTGATTTTCTAGTTTATAAACCCTAAAATTTCTATGTACTTTGAATTTCTACCGTTTTTTATCTACACCTTCTTATTGCGATCTGTCAAAGAGAGGTGCTAGATATGTAAGTTAACTACTAAACCCAAGTAGTAGCACTCAAAAATGTTGAGTACACAGTCCGTAGTGACTGTTTTAACAAAAATAGTTTCATTGTAAAAAGAAAAAACAGACTGTTTTTGGACAGTCAAGAGTAGGGGCAGTATAGTTATTTTTTGGACATTTAAAAATTCTGAAAAAATTTAGGAGGATAATATGATAAGTTTTCTAACATCTTCAACTAGAATCACTGAAAAAGGAGTTGCAGATTTCCGTATGAAATATTTTTAACAAAGTACGAAAACCTTGTTTTTTCAATTTAGCTACTGTCCAAAAATTTAAATGGGCATTTTCGGCCACTTAAATTGTGAAATAAATTCCGGCCTTTTGGGACATGAAAATATATGGTATTAAGTACCTCCTGTCCAAAAATGAACTCATTCCGACTTAAAATGACCAAGTTATGACTATTTTAATTTTTAAAATTTTCTAACAAAAACAAATATAACCGGAGTTCTATAACTCTGATGGCCATGAAATTTAAACTGGAGTGTCACGTTAACACGCATAAGATTGTGTCAAAAGATGGGAATTTATGGAGTTGAGCATGATAGGGCTAATTTCTTAAGTTACGCACTAAAAATAATTTTTGAAAAATACCAAAGGAAGTTGGAAAATTATGGAAAAATACTTTTTGTGTATGAAATATATTTATATGTGTTTGGACAAAAGATAGAAAAATAATAAGCTGATTTGGTATTTTCGTGAATAGGATATGAAATACAGCTTACTTGATTGGAAAATCTGATGAATCCAGCTTGCTGGATTGAAAAACAGTTTACTGAATTGAAAATATGTTGAATCCAGTTTGCTGTATTGCAATTTGGTTTGCTGAATTGACCATCTAGGTTACTGGATTTGGAATCTAGCTTGCTGGATTTGAAATCCAAGTTGCTGGATTAGTATTTGACTTATTAGATTATAGAAAAGAACTTATAATATATAAAATTAGAGTGTTAAATCATAATGTATATGATATACTGATTAAGGAATTATCAAAGGATGATAATAATGCTGATGTGTTAAGATGTTATCTAATATTTGATTAAGTGTTAGATAATTTATTGATAAAGAAATAGTATTATGAGTTAGCAGGTATGTTATGCTAATTGAAAGATCAATCTTATCAGCGGTGCAGGCAAGTTTCCTAACTCAACCTTGAGTTGTATTTTCAAAGCATGTTAGTGAATAATTATTGTTAATTATTCACATCTATACTGATTATTGATTCGCACTTAGTGCATGTTGCATATGTTCATCAGGTATGAAAAGCTGATCACCTTCATTACCATCTGCTCCAGTTGAATTATTCATATTCATTATTGACATTTATTCATGTCGTCCTAATCATTCAGTTATGAAATTTGATTCCTGCTAGTTCACAATTATATTGTTGAACGTAGCTAGCCTTTTATTCATATTCTTTCAATCATGATATATCCTCAAATAAATTTAACTTGCTGGGCAAATTTGATGATAACTCTTGCTATATCATGATAAAAAATTTCAGATTAAGATGAAAGCTCGAGTAAAGACGGAAGCAAAGACAAAGTGTAAGATTAAATTATGATGCAGTTAGATATATTAAATTTTCTGACGAAAATAGCATTGTAAACCTTTTTAGATATTGAAGGTATGTATTAAGTTAAGGTTGTAGACCTTGGGAATGATGTATAAAAGTTTAATCAATAAACAATTTATGTTTATATCTTTCGCAATAATTATAGAAATGATGTACCAGATCTTAGGTAAAAAGTACCCAAATTTGGGGACGTCACACAAACTGTATGCAGTAGTCTAGAACATGTTACAATTATGGAAGAGAAGGTCACCTAGCCCGATTTTGTCGTGCATGCACCAAAGTCAAGTCCAGCTGGGATGGAGGCATCAAAGGTCGTCCCAGACAAGACAAAACCGGTAGTTCAAGGGAGAGCATTTGTCATAACCTCCCAAAAAGTGAGAAATCCGAACGAGATGATCACGGGTAAGCTAATCATAAACTCTAGTGAAGTCTATACCTTATTTGATACCGGTTCTATCCATTCTTTTATTTCTCCTACTTGCGCTCAACGTTTAAATTTAACTCCGGAAAAATTAGACTTTGACTTATCTGTTGAAACTCCATTGGGAGAAACCTTCATTACATCCACTGTTTATAAGTCTTGTTTGATTCAAATCGGTAACCGCATGTTACCTATCGATTTTATCTCTTTGAAAATACTTGCATTTGATGTGATTTTAGGGATTGATTGGTTAACTACTCATCATGCTAAAATTGATTATTTTCGTAAGGTTGTTAGCTTTCATATTCCTAACCAACCTATTATACGAATTCAAGCAACCAAACCACTAAAGTCAATTACTGTCATATCAAACCATAAAGCTATTCGTTTATTGAAAAACGGATGTCAATCTTTCTTAGCCCATGTCACGGATTTAAATAAAAATACGTCAGATTTGAATGATATTTCTATTGTTAATAAATTTCCTGACGTATTCCCTGAAGAACTTCTTGGCCTACCCCTAGAGCGAGAAATTGAATTTTGTATCGACCTTGAACCCGGTACAAAATCCATTTCAAAAGCCCCATATCGAATGGCTCCTATTGAACTTCAGGAATTAAAAACCCAACTGCAATAATTATTAGACATCGCTTTCATTCGTCCTAGTACGTCTCCTTGGGGTGCTCCTGTTCTATTCGTAAAGAAGAAAGATGGAAGTATGCGACTTTGTATTGACTATCGGGAGTTGAATCATGTCACCGTCAAAAATAGGTACCCGTTGCCTCGCATTGATGACCTGTTTAACCAGTTGCAAGGTGCCAAATTCTTTTCAAAGATCGATCTTCATTTCGGATATCATCGGTTGAAGATTAAAACTGATGACATTCCAAAGACTGCTTTCAGAACTCGGTACGAGCTTTCAGAACTCGGTACGGGCATTATGAATTCTTAGTCATGTCTTTTGGATTGACTAATGCTCCTGCTGCCTTCATGGATATGATGAACCGAGTATTCAAGGAATATTTGGATCATTTTGTCATTGTCTTTATTGATGACATCCTCATATACTCCAAAAGCCGTGAAGATCATGAGCAGCACTTGAGGCTGATACTCCAAAAGCTTAGTGAAAACAAGCTACATGCCAAGTTGAAGAAATGCGAGTTCTGGCTTGAGGGAGTAGCATTCCTTGGGCATGTGATATCAAATCACGGAATATCTGTTGACCCAGCGAAGATTGAAGCAATTCAAAGCTGGGAGCAACCTAAGTCAATGACCGAAGTACGTAGTTTTCTGGGCTTAACTGGTTATTATCGGAGATTCATGGAAGGATTTTCTCGAATCGCTACTCCATTAACTCAGCTGACTCGGAAAGATATAAAATTCGATTAGTGCGAGGAATGTGAGAAGAGTTTTCAAGAACTCAAGAGGAGACTCATTTCAGCACCCGTTCTGACAATACCATCTGGTTCGGAGGGATATGTCATCTACAGTGATGCTTCAGGCAGAGGTTTAGGATGTATTCTCATGCAACATGGGAAAGTCATAGCCTATGCCTCGCGACAACTCAAAAAATATGAAAGGAATTATCCTACTCATGATCTAGAGTTGGCAATTGTCGTTTTCGCACTTAAAATCTGGAGGCATTACTTGTATGGGGAGAAGGTGGAGATCTTTACGAATCATAAAAGCCTCAAATATTTTTTCACTCCAAAAGAACTCAACATGCGGCAACGACGTTGGCTTGAACTATTGAAAGATTATGATCATACTATTCAATACCATCTTGGAAAAGCGAACGTGATAGCTGACGCATTAAGTAAAAGATCATATGCGGGTATTAGTACGATATTGTTAACGCAAAGGCCCATTTTGTATGACTTGCAAAGATGAAAATAGAGATAAAGACTCCATGGACCCACGTGATGATGGCAAATATACGAGTAGAACCGACTTTAATAGATAAAGTTAAAGTTGCTCAAACTACAGACCTAGAGCTGATGCGTATGAAGCAGAAAGTGCAAGAAGGTGCTATTTCATAAGCAAGAATCGATGAAGAAAGAATACTTAGAGTCAACTCCAGACTTTGTGTTCCTAACGACTCTGATTTGAAGTATAAAATCATGATGGAGGCGCACAACACACCGTTTACAATCCATCCTTGAAGTACCAAAATGTATCGTGATCTTCGACATATATTTTGGTGGAGCAATATGAAGAGAGAGATAGCGTAGTTTATCTTAAGGTGTTTAACGTGTCAACGTGTCAAGGCAGAGCATCAAGTGTCAAAAGGTTCATTGCAACCACTTGAAATTTCAGAATGGAAGTGGGAGAAATCCTTATCGAAAAGTCCCCTCTTTCTTGGGAACGACCTGGTTGTCAATATTAAAATTTTATAATATTATTTGTGAATAATTAATTGTTGATATATATGATAAGAAAATATTTATTCAATGTGGATTTAAACTGAGGAATTTTTAGCATGTGACATTTGTTGAAAGTTGGTATTTTATCTTTTTCGATAAAATAATTCATTCAAATATATTATTATAATATTACTTTATAGTAGTATGATGTGATTATATAATAGTATGTTTTTTATAATTTGAATGGTAACATTGTTATAGTAAATTCATGGTATAAAAGTAAAAGGAGGTGGAAGAGAACAAATTGAATTTGAATTCCTATGATGTAAGTGATGATATCATCGGACGATGAGGTAAGCGATGATGTCATCGGACGATGAGGTAAGTAATGATGTAATATGATCGATGATGTAAGCGATGATGTCATAAATTATGGTGAAAAGACTATTTTACCCTTACTCTGCCAAGCCTGTAAATAGAAGCTCATTTCTTCATTATTTTTCACCAATTCATTCAAGCTATAGAGAGAGAAAGTATAGAGAGGTTAAGAGAGAAAGAAGAAGATTATTTTGTTACTATACTATTGCAGTATCCAATCTCCTACTAAGGTAAGGGGTATTATTTCTTTCGTATTCGTAAGTGATATTATTCTTGTTCAATATTCGTAAGAAATAATATTTTCTTCCATACTCTATAGTATGT